>JAGFZM010000831.1:659481-744619 GCA_017657215.1 Limnothrissa miodon | reverse complement strand
TGTATGTGTGTGTGTGTGTGTCTCCAATACCTTCATCACAGCCCTGCTTTGCTCCCCCAGGCATGGTAGCCCCTCTGTGTCCCCCAGGCAACGCAGCGTGGCAGGCAGGCTCTTCAGAACCGAGGTGGCCCGCTTGAAGGCCAGAGCAGAACCTTTGCTGTCGCAGAAGTCCGAGTGCTCTGCCAACACTTCAAAAGCATCCTGCAGAGGGAGGAACAACCAGGGAAGGACGTGTGTGTGTGTGTGTGTGTGTGTGGAGGGGGGTGTTGTTTGAATGCATGAAGAAAGAAAGTGTTGGTACATGTGTGTGTGTATGTGTGTAATAGAGGGAAAGAGAGAGAGAGAGAGAGAGGGAGAGAGAGAGACAAAAAAAGGCATGTCAGGTATATATTATGCTTCATGTCCACTGACCCGTAATGGCAGGGAGACAGGAATCAGAGCACACAGGCAGACAAGGTTCATCCCATCCCTCCCTCCCTCCCTCCCTCCATCCCTCCTCCCTTCTCCTCTCATCCCCTTTCCTCTCTACTCTCCTCTCTTCCCCCCATTCGGCTGTAGAATGTCAGGCCTGAGTGCCTGGGTCGGTTCCGTGTGACCGTGCACTGACATTTGTGTTTGTCAGCAGCAGAGAGGAACCTGTCATTTTCCACTCGTTCACAACAAGCTCCCCCGAGGGCCCATGCCACACTCCCTCTCTGTGGCAACATGGGGGGAGGGGGAGGGGAGGGGACGAAGGCAAGAACTTTCTTTCCACTCTATGTGTAAATCAATGTGTGTGTTTGTGTGTGAGTTTATGCCTCTGTAACATGCCTGTTGTGTGTGTGTGTGTGTGTGTGTGTGTGTGTGTGTGTGTGTGTGTTTGTGTGTGTTTGTATTATCTGCATGTTTATGGCAAATTTGATCTATGCATTGGGGGTTTGATGCGGTTGTGTTCCTGGTAAGCCTCCAGGAAGTGGCTACTTGGGGTGCTTCTTCCTACTCCCCTCTCATGCATATTTCATGTCCCTTTAAGGGTGCATGCACCTAACAAGACATGCATCTTCCAATCAGACAAGAGAGGGACTTCAAGTATAACCATACACACAACCTTGTTTCTGTGATGTGCTTGTAGTGTTTTCAGCAGTCAGCATAAAGAGCATCTCGGCACTCGAGAGAGCACACACGCCACACAGAACATCATGTTAAAAAAAATGGCCCTCATAAAACACTGCATGTGTGTATACATGTTCACATGATTAGATTAGATTAGATTAGATTCCTTTATTTGTACCCGCAGGTAAAATTGGCTCGCAGTGAGAAAACATTCATCCAAAACAATACAGTAAATAAAAACACAGTAACATAGTTACACAATTCATCATCATCCCCATCATCATTCCATGCTGCCTCATAAAGTGCATTTAATAAATAAAGTGTCTTCCCTCAATGTGCACGACATAAAGTGCATAAGTGGCACTCATGGTCATATCATCATCGTCCTCAACACAATCATTATCAAACACAATCATCATCACTGTTATCATCATAAACATTGCCACCTAACCACAGCCATTTGCAAGTGATCATCTTGTTCTTATTAAGCTGTATGATGGCTGCAGGGACAAAACTCGACCTGTACCTCTTAGTTTTAGTCCTAGGTACGGTGTACCTGCGGCCAGATGGGAGGAGCAGGAAATCACTGTACAGGGGGTGAGACCTCAGACCTGTCCCCTAAGATAGAACCAGTGAGCCGCTGCAGTTGTCTTATATACAGGGCTTCTGGGCTAGGCTGTGTCTCACTGATAGTTCTGCTTGCCCACATGATGGAGGTAAAACAGCACGACCAGCTGCGTTCAGACACTGGCACGCAAGCCAAGAATGGCAAAGAAATCTAGTTTCTCTGTGGCTTAATTAGCTATTAAAAAAACCGACTGCATACCTCTGTGCCTTGAACAGCACTTAATACAGCAGTTAATGAGGCTCGACTTCATCCCATTTGGAGTTGGTGCATGATCACCTTCTAACATAAACGATGATTCCCATACATCAGCTTCTCTCGACAATACGGAAACAGAACCCGCTGACCTGGGAACAAGTCATGTGTGACTAACTTCATATGGGCAAATTAAGCCACTAAAAGTCAGCCAGGCAGCCAGCTCGTTTGGCCAAGGTTGGCTCTCCTGGGCTATAATTGGGGCAGTGCCCCATTTAGGAGATCAGAGACCCTGACCTGCAGAGGGACGAGGCCAAATGAGAGTCTTCCCCAGACAGCAGGCAGTGGGTCAATGAGGCACACGACCTCACGGCGAGAGCCCAGCGACCCGTGCCGAATGTTTGCAGGGTAGGACAAATGGGCTGGAAGCGGAGAAGTCGCTGCACGATCTTGTCAGTGTGGCGTAAACAAAACACAAACATGCAAACACACAGACAGATATACCCACACAAACACACAGTCGCACATACATATGCATTTTACATCGATATATCCCAACTCACACAAGAGATTCTCAACTCTCACAAGAGAGCTCAGACACACCCAGCTTTCAAGTGCAGCCTTTCCACACACATTAATCAGAGTTCCAACAGACTGTCAGGTGCACACACACACACACACACACACACACTAACGCACACACACACACACACACTCACATACACACACACTCAAACACACACACACACACACACACACACATACACACAAACATACACACACACACCACACACACATCGTTAGAGCTCCCATCACAGTGGTGGATAATGAAGGGAGCGGGCCGTTAATGGTGAGGTCAAGAGGCCGGCCCCCTGCTGTGTTGGGAAAGCCGTGTGCACAGGCTCCACACAGCGCCGACCCAGGAAGCCGACTGCTCTACCAGCATCTGCTAGCTCAGATTAAGAGAACCCTCACATCTGGGATTTAAAGAAACTATTCCTCAACACACACAAACACACACACACACACAGAGAAGAAGAAGAAGCAGAGTGGTGGTGATGACAAACTTCATGCCTGAATTGCTAGCTGATTGACTGAGAACATGCCGACCCACAGAGAAGATTCTGATTTGCAGAGAACTTCAACTTCAACAGAATTTGTGAGGAGTTTTTAATCTTAATTAGTCTATTTAATTAATAATCTGACAGTACATACACAAGGTGATCGTGACAATTGCAAGTGACTTTAGATGCACAAAATGCATTCAGTCAAAGGCTTACAGTATAGACATACTCTGTAAGCACAAAAGCTATGTGTGCCGACGTGCATCTTTTGTGATCAGAAAATGCCTGGTGCTCCACCAAAGAGGGCACAATTTCAAAGAAAGTTTGCAGCAAATACACACAAAATACTCTTTGTGTGGAGACAGGGTTAAGCAGCAGTGCAAAGAAAAACTGGGTATTATTTGAAGCTGGAGTGAGATTGTGTATTGTGTGACCGTTCACGAGTCACAAAACCCAACAGTGCTGGAAAAACAGTGCAAAAATCTGTTCCCCATTCAGCATCCTCAGAGGGCAGGCGAGTTCTGAGTGTTCTGAGGCAAAGCTCAACTCGACAGAAACTTTGAAAGCGTTTACCCAGCACTAGCCTGCTTCACCCTGGACCCTTGCGTCTCCTTAAAACAAGCCAGTGAAGCAACCCACTAATTCTCCCTAATTTGCTTTGTTTGCTTTCTTCTTTGTTTTAATGGCAGTTTACACCCTAAGAAAAAAGATATATATATATAACCAAAGCTCAGGAGTAAGCCCAGGAACTCATTTCCTCCAATCATCTGGGGGATGAGGCTTTGGAGATGTTATGTATGAGCCTGATGCCAAAGCGTTCCCTGGGATTGTTATGACGATCGATTGGACACGACCTCAGATCAGTCAAGCGCGGCTGAGCCCTTCACACTGTTCTGCTGTCAGAGCAGCGGTGAGACATCCCTCGAGTCCGAATGATGAAGGCAAACAACACAGGATGAGATATCGCCCCCCCCCCCCGTCTCCTATTTCCCCCAATTAGAGAGCGATGGCACTGGCACACACCCCTCTGTTCTCCAATCCAACCACCACCTCACCCTCAGCCACCCATCTCTGGCGTCAGGAGGGTCGCTAATGCAGCCTGTCAGTCATGGAGCCACTGGCACCTGTCAATAACTGGATTGACTGCCGCGCAAGCGCCCTGGGCGCTTGGGGCGGTTGGGGCGGTGGGGCAGTGGGGAGGTGGGGAGGTAGGGCGATGACAGATGGAACTGGGGAGCGTCCGGAGATGAAGAATGAAGAGCCTGCGCTCGCCAGAATAAGGCAGATCGAACACACTGGCAATACAAAAGAAGACAAGTGCTTGGGCCAGATGGAGAGACATGGGGTGGTAAGGAGAGATGGAGAGAACTAAGAGGGAGGTAGAGAGAGAGTGAGAGGGGGAGAGAGAGAGAGAGAGAGAGAGAGAGAGAGAGAGAGAGAGAGAGTGAACAAGGGGCTCGTGTTTGGGGAGGTGAGGCTGGAAACAGGCTGATGAATGAATCAAGGATGTCTGAGCCTTGGGAGCTCTTGATTGACAGCTCTCTGTAACGCGGTCGGGGAGCAAGAGGCTCACTAGAGCACCCCTCTCCTCTCACCTCAGCCCACCTCAACCCCTCGCCTGTCCTCCTCTCTCCGTTAGCACGTTCCCACTGGCACCCTCGGGCCTCTCTCCCCTTCTGACCCCAGTTATTCTTCCTCTTTTCTAATACACTTTCTTTTTCTCTGCCCTCCCTCCCTCTCTTCCTCTTTCTGTCCATCAGTCTCCCTGTCCCTGCCACAATCCTCTGCTCACGCTGACAGCACAGGTTGAATCATGAAAAGAGGAAATAAAAGAAACTCAACCTTACTGAAAAAGGAGAAAAATCATTTGTTCACATTACAAGCAGCCATTCTGAGAAGGACACTAAAAAGCTGCACAAAAAAAGAGCTAGAAAGTGTTTTGTAAGCTCCTGCTGTTTGGTATGAATGGTAATGTTAGTGATCCACATACAATCAATTTGAGGGCCCTACTTCTTTCCCTTTCTCTCTAAGAAGCAATGACATACCTCCACACTTCGTTTCACAGTATCCCGTCTCCTCATTATTGGATGCAGTGCAATGTGCTGATGCTCCAAATATCTCATATGTGCTCTCATTAAGTCTCGCCTCCGTCCCTCCCCAAACTCTCTCCTGCCTGCCTGCACCCTTGCTGCTGGCATGACGGAGGAACTCCATTAGCTCAGACAGCGTCTCCGAGCCCGTGCCTGGGACCTGCTGGAGTTCTCCGACAGGGGTGCAGGGGCAGCCTCAGCTGTCCGGCTTGTCAGGGAGCAGATGGCTCCAGCAGAGTTGCAGCTGGCGCGGCTGGTGGGCACCGGTCGTCCGCGTCCTCCGGAATGAGCGAGAGACTGGGCGGCCAGCCGGCAGACTGGCTGGCTGATGTGCCTTTTGGCCCCCATGGTGCCACCCCGCCCTGTGCCAACCTCCGACGCAGCCCTTGCGCTGCTACCAGCAGCACGCCAGCTTACCTGCAGATGCTGCTCGTTTGTGGGTTAATGTGCCTGATTCAGAGCAGATGTGTGCATTTTGGAATGTGTGTGTGAGGGGGTGTGTTTATGTGTGTGTGTGTTTGTGAGAGAGAGAGATAGAGAGAGAGAGAAAGATAGGAAGTAAGAGAAAGAAAGAAAGAAAAACAAGAAAGTCTTCTATGTGTTATCTGTCAGACTGTATGAATGGTGGAAGTACATCCTTTATCTGTTTGCTTCTTACCGTGAAGATCTTGTTTGGATTGTCCAGGGTTGTCCTCCGCTGGCAGGCGTACTGAGAAACTGTGTAGTTTGAAGTGCCTGTCAAACAGACTTGCAACTGGGGAGACATATCCTGTGAAGACATTACACTGAAAAGTGTAAGAATTGAATGCATCCATTTTAGGATGTTAATCTCAGATATCAGGTTTGTGTGTTCGACTTCAGCAGTTTGGCTGTTAGTGAGGTTCACAACTATCTCTAAACTGAGACTAAATGCTGACAGAGGCAGAGACATGTGAAATTACTACAGCAAACTCAGTGCTGATTGCTGCCAATCTTCAGAGGGGGTCTACAGAGGCCGTAGCATGGATAAATTGAGTAGGCCATGTTAGGATAACACCTACCAATGCCTCCCAATAAAGGGGAATTTTGGATGGCAAAGCACCTTTAGCAGAGTGCCGCTTGCATCCACCAGATCTAATATCTGAATTGCAAACTTTTCTTTACTTACTCTGACCATGGTGAGCTAAGAGCTTTATATTTTTGCTTGGTAATTATTTTATTATGGTTGTAATACTTACCATTCCAAAGTATTTTTACATGGAATGGTGATTTTTTTTTTGATGTTGTTTTTTTTTCAAGACCTACTTGTCAAATGTCAGCTGTGGCCATGCATAAGCACTTCTGATTCAAGCCAAGGTACAAATTACTTTCCATTCCTTGACCCCTTTAAGTCTCCATGTCCCAGTTATGTTCACTGAATAATTAGACAAATAGAAAAATAAATGTATGAGTCACTCAATGGTACAAAATCTCAATTCTGGAAATAAAAAACTAGGTTACAACCGGAAAGAACACAGTGCTTGTGAATTTGACCCATTTGCTATGCATATGTGGCCATAAGGGGGGACAAGACAAGCCAGTAACCCCCAAAGCAGAGATGAAAGGCCCTGAAATCAATTATTTTCCCTTACCTGAGACATAAAGTATTTAGTAAGACCTAATCCAACTAGGTCTACACAAATTGCCATTTCATGTTTGGAGAGACATCGCCTGCCCCATTTGTGATACATCAAACGGATTACACATGTAATATTAATACACCAAGGACAATTACGACTGAAACGATCACTGTGGCTGTGGAAATTACCTGCTGAATCATTACGCCTATAGCAAATCATGTTGAACATTGGCTTTCAAAATCTTGAGAAACAAATGTGCCATGACATTTATCAAAAACATGGAGAGCATTTTTTTAAGATTAGTGGATCCCATCTCATAGCCATTACACAGAATTATTCAGAGAGAAAGTTGAAATACACCTGTAATACAAATCATGCCCACCTCACCAAACTTTTCAAACTGTTCCTGCAATTCTGCTTTCTATACCCTATAGTCATGCCTGTACCACCAAACACTTTTCACACTGTTTCAGTTTGTGCAAAACATCTGGAGTCCCTCAGTTGGCATATGTTTTCTTCCTCATGGGCAGATACACAGATAGGCCTACTTCCCCTAAACTTGCCCGTGCCCTGTGCCTGCTAGCTCTCCCGCCTCCTCCTCCTTTTTAAAACCTGAGGAGATGCCTAACTGTACATGCCTAATATGTAATATTGAACGGAAAAACTAGGTGGCGCTAACCAGCTTACTTTATAGCCTACACCTTTTATTTCACCATACAGTCGGAAGATTACTGAACACATTCTCCGTAGCGCTAAAAAAAGCAACTCGACTGACCAAATGGCAAGGTAGGCTACGTCTATATATATTCAGGGAAAAATACATCTGTCAAGCTTGGGAAAGGGCTCGCCGGCCGCCCGTGAGAGTCAGGTCGATAACTGTCAACGCTGCATCATTACATTTGTCGTGTAATGACATATTCACTGGAAATCCGAGTCGTGATCAAGAGTTTATAACCGCGCTGCCTGCACGCCATAAGACGAGCTACTTAAAAATAAAACCTAGCACAGATAGTGAAGAAAAAGAGATGCTACACGGTTTCAAAAAGTCAGGGAGGTTGGTGAATGGAGAAATGCTGGATGCCTCGAAAACGTGTCTGACCTAAAAATATTTTTTAAACACTCCGAAAAAGGGGCGATAAACACTCCCAAAAGGGGTTTGTGTCCAGACAACTTAATTATTTTATTTTAGCACATTCTTTGACAATAGTGTTCAGGAAAGATGTTTTCTAAGCTAGAGGGTGATGTTCTCGTCGTCGTTTTCTGTGCATTGGGAAGCATCATCAACATCAACACCACGACGCAGAGAAGGCCTAGGTATACATATTAGCATAGGTAGGCCTATTATTCACAAATATTCACATATTAGTGAATCAGAAAATAGTCTTTTGCTCCTTCTTCTGTCTTCTTTTGCCTACAGAACCAACAGTCACAATTTTATTCCCACTTCAACTCAGTAGACCTGTTCCATTAGCTGGAATGAAATTCGAGTTAGCTTTTCAATATGGATATAGTGAGAACCTGACTAGATTGCATATTTATTAATTTATTATATTGTGTGTTTGGTCAACCCACACTCACACACAACCTCCCCACAGGCTTCCAGCACCCCCTAGTGACTGCAGTCATGCAAGTACATCAGCCAGGGAGATCCATCAGGCCAGTTACCACCTGGCAACCCTGCCACCCCCACACCCCCGCTTCTTGTCACCGAGTCTCACCTGGATGCAGTGCCTGCTCTCCACCGGCACCGGCAAGCCTGCCCTCATGCTCTCCGTGAACCAGCTGACGTCCAGCACCTTCATGTCCGCCGTGCGGACGGCAGCCTGGGCGCGCAGCCAGGTCCAGATCTCAGTGGCAGGGTTCCCCTCTGACACAACGTGGGTCACCTTATTGCTGCGCACACACAAACAGGAGCACACTGCAGTCGGGGAACATGTCCAGAATCTCTATGGTATTCTCTCCCTTCAGCAGCCAGCGTACTGTAGCGAGCTGAGTGATTTTTCCATTTATATTACGGTACATAGATTTATTGAGCACTTTCAACTTACCTCCACAGGGAGCTAATAGGTTGGCAAAATAAATCTGATCAACAGCCTTGCTGCTGATTGAGCCAGTTTCAAAGGCAATTAGTGCAGTAAGAAAAGCAATTTGATCTGTATACTGTAGATACTATTGTCAATTACTATTTAAATGTGATATGTCAGTAAAGATTCTCACTCATCCAGGCAACGGTAGTCAAGGATTCTCAGTCATATGCAACCGGTCTTCCTTTTGGACCTTTAGAGAGATGAAAGCTTTGACCCTCGAAAAGAAGGCCACTTGCATGCAGTACGACCTGGCACCTTTGACGACTTCAATGTGAATTTCTCACCTTCCCTAGTCCTCACCTCCTTATTCCTGTATAATGTTCCAGAGAGAAATCCAATTTCCCCAAAACCTGAATCAGGCCCAGCACATCTGAGATGCTGGGCTCCATGACAATACAGGTGATCAGATACAGGAGAGCTGGCAAAATCTGTAAGCACCAGCACTGGCTGTTCTCAGGTCTGGTAAAGAGCGTATTCAGCACTCTACCCACTGGCCATGCTTCAGTTCCAACGTTCGCTGTCCTGTGTGTGTTTGTGTGTGTGCATGCTAGCTTGCATGTGTGTGTCAGTGTGTGCATGTGTGTGTGTGTGTATGTGCTAGCATGCATTTATGTGTGTGTGTGTGTGTGTGTGTGTGCTAGCATATATTTGTGTGTGAGTGTGTGTGCATGTGCTAGCATGCTTTTGTATTTGTGTGTGTGTGTGTGTGCATGTGCTAGTGTGTATTTGTGTGTTAGTGTGTGTGTGTATAAGTGATCATGCACACAACAACAACAAAGCTCTCAGCAGACACACCCACACCATTGACGGAGCTATCTGAAACCCCCCACACGCCCAAACAATTAGTTTCATCACTGTTTAATTGCTGCCCCAATCACAGCACTCATCCATGCCGAGTTTCCCCCTGCCGAGGGGATTACCCAAGTGGCCTGAGCAGGGAAGGGGGATCAGTGGAGTCGGCCCTGAAGTTCCTCAAATGACTCTGCCACACCCTCACTCTCCCCAGAAGGAGCATAAAGCAGAAGAGAGGCTAATTGGAGGTACTGAAGCTTATTAATTTGGATAGCTAGTTAGAATTTACACAATTGTGCAGGCATTCTGAAGGTACACCTACACTGTCTCTCTCTCTCTCTCTCTCTCTCTTTCTCTCTCTCTCTCTATCTAAATGTGTGCATCCAGTATTGCTTTTGTATTTTCTCATACACACATTAAACAGTCAGACATGAAAATATACTGTATATTCACACGCACACACACACACACCACTTCTGGATCTAGTGCTGGACCACGGAGAGTTGTATCTTCTAGCAGCGGTAGGCCTTTGATGTTCCATATACGCTGGAGATGAATGGCGAGAGGTTTAGGGAAACCCAGGAGGCTTACCACTCAGGAGGGGATCAGACCTGCACTACAGTACCTGCAACTGCTTGAACTGGTGAAATCAGCTTTTAGCAAACTCTTAGAAGTCTTAAAAGTAGAGCAAAAATGCCGGAGCAAAAAAATAAATACAATAAAAACACAACACTCTGCAGATTGACAGTTTAGAAAATGCTTTTAAAGCACAGCTGTTGGCTGTAGGCTCTCAGCCTAGGTCTGTCATGGATAACAGAAGAACAACTGTTTTTTTTTTCGTTGTTTTATTTCTTTACTTTTGCCAAATACGATGTGTCGGCACATTAAGTCAAAAGTAGCATTAGTGCTTTACCCCTTAAAAACAGTAAATAAAAAAATAAATGAAGCACAGTATGTTCTGACTCCATCAGCAGAGTGCCAAGAGATCGTGAGGCAGAGCTCCCTCCCTCTGCCGTGTGCTGTTGTCTGGGGATTTTAGTGCAGGAATTCACACATTCCTCTGCCCTTCCTCTAGATATCAATCGCCAGTGCACGGTGAAAAAAGTGAGGTAAAATCATGCTACCCTTCGAGACGCTCCATTGTGTGCTAAATATCAATTGAGCTCCATCAATATTTAGTGAATATTCTTACTCTGGTACCTTTTTCTTCTAAAGTGTTCATAGCTTTGTCATGTTCATGTTCTTTCACTCTGACTGCTGTCAGTAGCTTCCTTCTCTCTCTCTCTCTTTCTCTCTCTCTCTCTCTCTCTCTGTCTATCTCTCATCTGTCAACCTGACTCACTAACTCCAGTCACCTTCATGGGCAAACCAGTCAGTCTGTTAGAATCGTTCTACGTTTTCAGATATCCAGATAAAAGCCCAGTCTAGATGTGGGGAAAAAAGAAAACCGTGCCGTGCAACATTGCCATGTCAAATTCCTCATCATCCACAGCAGCAGCACCGTAGGATTTGACAACAAAGGAGGAACCAAGGTCAATTGCAGACCTGATTGTGAAAAACAGATGCTTCCTTTTAATTTCATGCATACATGCGTCCACATTCTGACCTTTTACTTGAAGCATGATTAGAAAATGTGGAGAGGACTAAACAAGCAGCGTAATTCTGCTCTGCTGAAGCAGATAACCACCTCAAGGCTAAACTATACTATTCAATATCAAAAAGATCAGACCATACCTAACTCAACAAGCCTCCCAATTGCTGGTTCAAACTATGGTCCTCTCACGCCTTGACTACTGCAATGCCCTTCTGGCAGGACTTCCTGCCTGTGCCGTCAAGCCACTTCAGATGATCCAAAATGCTGCGGCGCGTCTCATCTTCAATCAGTCGAAGAGGACGCATGTCACCCCTCTGCTAATCGAGCTCCACTGGTTGCCTCTGGCGGCTCGCATCAAATTCAAATCACTGATGCTGACTTACAAAGTGCTTAGAGGATCTGCCCCTTTTTATCTAAGCGCTCTCATAAAAGCTCAGGCTACCCCCCGACAACTCCGGTCCTCCAATGACTGTCGACTGGCAGTCCCGGCACCTCGCCCAAGGCAATCCAGACTCTTCTCATGTGTCGTCCCACGCTGGTGGAATGACCTACCAAAAACAATCAGAACAGGGCCATCTCTGGAGGCCTTCAAAAAGCTCTTAAAGACCCAGCTATTCAGAGAACATCTTCTATCCTAGCACTAAAATGAACTGAAGCACTATCCCTTAGCACTATGCTCCTTAAGGTTTCTGCTATGTAGCTTGATTGTTATCCTCGTTTTGTAAGTCGCTTTGGATAAAAGCGTCTGCTAAATGCATAAATGTAAATGAAAATGTAAATGTAGTAGGAAATTGTGGAGGTATTAGAATTTAATGATCCAGGAATGCTATGCAAAGTGACACAGGGCACTGAAAAAAAATCACAAATCTTTTAATCAGGCCTTTATAAAATGAAATTAAAATGACCATATTTTGCCTAATGCAATCACCAATTTTTGTTAGGTTGTTTTGGTGGACAACTACTAGACTTGGTCAAAATAGATAATCAAATTCATCTTGAAACTTTTATGGAATGTAAAAGTGAAGTGTGCTGTGCCACAAAACTCAAGCACTATTCATCTTAAGTCGTGTTCGTCGAAGCTTTTTTACTTTTTTTAAGCAATTAAAACACATGGCTGACTATCAAGAGAGCCGAATATCATGACGTGGCACTGAGTCCAGTCTGTGATCTGCTGACCCACTCAACTGGATGCTATTTCTGTAGGCCGCCCTGGCCTCAGCTCTGTTCAGCGGCGTCAGCAGGAGAGCTAACAATGGCCCGCTCGAGCCGTTGGCGGAATCTGCAGATGGTGAGCGTGAGCTGCCCACCTGGTTTGCTGTGAATAAAGGAATAAAGGAGGGCTGAGGTCTTAGAGGAATCGGTTCAAAGTGTAGTAGGGGAGATGCTGTAGCTCAGCGGGCTAATGCGTCATGCCATGACTCTGGCGACCCGGGTTCGAATCTGACCTGTGGTCCTTTGCCAATCCTATCCCATCTCTCTCTCTCCCATTCATTTCCTGTCTGTCTCTCCACTGTTACTATCTGAATAAAAGGCAAAAAAGCCCCCCCCACAGAGGTAAGAAGTGGCAGATAGAAGGGCCAATAAACAGACAGGTGTCTGTTTAAGGACTTGCTTGGCATGTATGAAATATGCCAGGAATGAACAAGTTTATTTGCTGATTGTTATTTGAGTTTCTATTTACACTAGGCCTATAAACTCTCCTAATCATAAAAACAAAAACACATGCTGTTTAATGAAATACTGTTAAATGAAATCTAATACATCTTTGTCCACCCAATCTACAAATCATTTGGTAGTGCTTTTAAAGTGTACAGTTTCCTCATCTTGTTTATCAAAGAACTGCAAAATACTATGATTGCAATGTGTGACTTTGTTGTGAGACTTTCTTTGTGTGTGTGTGTGTGTATGTGTGTGGTGTTTGTGTGCGACCTCAACTATTCAGAAAGCAGAAGACTATCAAACAGAAGCTGATATCAAATTCTGCCAGCTTACATGTTGTTGTTTTTTCTCTCTCTGTGGCAGTGGCTGGTCTGCTTCCTGTGGTTGGCTTCAAACAGCAGTGTACTGAGCAGCGTGCACAACCGAAGGAGCTTGACAAACTCAAGCTGCATTTCTGGGAATGTTGCCATGTCTTAGGCTGGGTTGTGGCAAATAGAGCGCTTCTGGCAGCAGTTATACCCTCCAAAAACATCACCCCACCACCCCCCAAACCCTCCCCTAACCCACCACCACCCAACCCCCTACCCCCCCCGCCCGCCGACCCCCTTCCTCAAAGCCACCACCTACACTCATACAAGTCCCACTGGAACCAAACACATACACAAACACCCATCTATATACACTCACTCTGACACACACAAATTCACACATGTGAATATGTGGGAACAAACACACACACTCATAGCACAGCACAGCACACACTTAAGCACACAAACACACATATACACACTCAGAAATGGCACTTGGAATGTTGGCATGGGAGTGATATTGACTCACAACCATGACCAGCGGGCAGTGTGTGTGTATGTGTCTGTGTATGTGTGCTTATGCGTGTGTGTCTTTATGCTTGTATGGATGTTTGTGTGTGTATGTACGTGTGTGTGTGTGTTTGGGTCAAGATTGGCCAGCATACACACCGTACAGTACATCAAACAAGTGTGTGAGTGATGATGAGTGAGTCGGTGAAGACTGAATAAGTCAAAAGCCAAAAGACAGCTGCTGGGCTGTAAGCATGTTGCTGCTCCAGCTTCAGGGACCTACCTGAGGACGTCCTCCACGCGGAAGCCCTTTGATCTGGCCAAGCTGCTGAGGAAGCACCTCCTGCTGCTTCCCATCCTCCTCTCCACCAGGTACAGGGTCACCTTGGCAAACTTCACCTCCTGGTGCTGATGGGGGCCGCAGGCCTGGGGCCGAGGACGTTTCTTCGCGGGGGGCAAGGTGACAGAGCCAAACATGATTTTCTTTTCCTTTTTCTCTCTTTCTTGCTCCCTCCTCTTCTCCCTCTTTCTTTATTTTCCCTATCTCCACCTCTCTCTTCTTTCTTTCTTGATTTTCTTTGTCTTTTTTTCCTCCTCTCACTCTCTTCTTCTTTCTCTCTCTCTCTTTCTGTCTTTCTCTTGTTTTTGTTTCTTCCTTCTCCCTCCCTGCCTCCCTTTTCCCTCTGGTTCCTGTAGGCTTTCTATGCTCTCTGATTTCTAGGCTGTTTGTGTCGCCTGACATTCGTGTCACGCCTCAGCCCTACCTCTGATGCACTCTAGAACACGGCAGCCCTGGTGCCAGGAGTCTCTTATTTTTCATAGCAAGAGAGAGAAAAAAAACAATGTGACAGTTGAGATGATGCCTCTGGCACAAAGGAGGAAATTCTGGTGACAGGTGTCTACAATTTGGTAATTGTGGAGTGGTGTTTAACTGCCAAAACAAAAGTCTGGCAATGTGAAGACAATGTGTGCCTTGTGACAACCCTGTTGTGTCAACCATCAGCCCCTTCTCAACACTGTTCCAGTTTTTTTTTTTCTGACTGAAATTCAGACAGTTGCATATTGATATGAGATATCCATTCTCTAGACATTGGGACAAAAGTTTATCTTTAAAGGAGAAACCTAGTGTAAATGAGTCTGTGGCTCTGTTGTTCAAGGTCACTAGACGCTATCTGTCGGAGGAAGAACCAGATAATTTGATTCTTTTTCTTCTACTGACAGCGCTGGAATGAATAGCACCAGATTTCTCTTTTCAATTGGTCTGATCACAGTTCCATCATGTTGCCCGGCACTAGGCCAAAGGCCCCAAAGGGACTGGCGAACAGTGTACATCAGGAGCGCTGTGTCCGCAGTGCTGTCCGGCAGCCCGCATGACATATGCCACCCCGCCAAAACATTCTGGACTTAATTGGGTCCAGATCAGTACAGAGCCATCTGGACTCCCCACTTTAATTAGTTCAGTGGAAGAGGCAGAGGAAAGACTCGTCCTTTGATAATTCACCAAATGAGGCGAGGGCAACATCCCAGGAATGGAAATACTCACAGGTGTATGTCGAGTTTTGTCTTGATTATTACAGTATTTCACTTTAGAATAAAGATATGACCAGTGTATGAACACTGTGATCAGTCAACAGCTAATTTAATGACAGATGAATGTATGTAGCCTCTTTATTGAGGTACTAAATCCTTTGCATATGATTTATTCTTTACACATACTGCATATTAAGTGTATTCTTTAAGTATAACACTTATACATACATATATTTATTTATTTATTTGTGGCATAGAAATCACTCAAAAAACTACTTCTTTGTAGTCCCCTGACCCAGGTTTTTACCAACACTGGGTTGTTTTATTTGCCTTAAAAAAAATTATTGACTAATTATTACTGTGACTCAGTTTTTGTGATTTAGTTCAGCAATGCAGTTCAGCTCATTTCTACACGCAGCCAAAATCGAGGAGAATGCAACAATAAATCCATAACAACGGCAAAAAAACAGCCACCAGCCATCATGGCCTGTTTTGATCTTTTTTTTTTTTTTAACAAGCTTTGCGAAACCATTGTGTGAATGTGCTGTGTTGTGTTATTGTGTATACATACATCTTATACATCTTATTGTATATATTTTTTTATTATTCAAAATTCCTTGTAGGCAATTCAATTCAATTCAATTCAATTTTATTTATATAGCGCATTTTTACAAAAGGCATGTCACAAAGCGCTTAACACAAGAGGCCCAATGAGCAACAGGGGCAAGGAAAAACTCCCTAGCAGCGTTTTTTGTTTTTACTTATTATGGTAGAGGAAGAAACCTTGGGCAGTTCCGACGGCTCAAGGGGCTAACCCAACTGCCTAGGGCAGGTTTTCAGTCTCTCAGATGGTGAGTAGTCCACTATTATTCCATTAGATACACATTACAAGAAAATTTTGGTAAATAAAGTAAAGTAATATAGGAGTCCCATTAGAATCCCAGGACATAGTCCCATGTCATTAGGCGCAGTCAATCCAGGGGCCAGCTAGAGGCTGTATCAATCATGTCAGGGTCATCTGTGAAACTGAAGGCAGACCACCCAGGAAGCCAGAGATGCAGGATCAGGCAGTGGAAGGCAGGGGTGACCCTCAGCAGGGAGGCAGTGGCATGGACAGTGGAGTGGGTTGAGGACCTTTCATGAGTGCCGCCGGATCACGTTGGAAGAAGGTCCCAGGAGAACCCAGGAGGTGCAGGCGCAGGCAGTGGAAGGCAGTGATGACTCACGACAGGGTGGTAAAGGCATGGAAAATCAGAGAGGAGATGAGTTAGAACAGTCTCCATCAGATTTCAGAGAATGTGAGTTATATTGCATGTGAAACCATATACAGATGCTGGCTAAGTGAAGAGAGAGAAGTAAGTGGAGAGGAAAGAGAGAGGAGGAGAAAGAATAGTGAAAATTGTACGGGTTAACAGATGGGTGGATTGTGGCGGCTTTAAACTATAGCAGCATAACTAAGGTATGATGTATAACAAGCCAACACCACCAAAGGAAATGGTCAGTGGCCACCAAGCCCTGGACGGGAGCTTACAGCAGAGGCAGTCCTTTCCAATTATACCCTGAGGAGGTGTGGCTTACCATACACCATCCCTAACTAAAGGGGTCAGTAAATAGAAAAGTTTTGAGTCTAGACTTAAAGGTGTTGAGAGTGTCCGCTTGACGAATGTTAGAAGGGAGTTTGTTCCACAGGACAGGCGCACGATGGCAGAATGCTCTTCCTCCCATTGTCGATTTTGATATTCTAGGAATTACTAGGAGACCAGCATTCTGTGACATTAGGGGTCTAGAAGGGTGGTAGGGAACAAGTAAGTCTTTAATATATGCTGGAGCAAGGCCATTAAGGGCTTTATATGTTAGGAGAAGTATTTTAAAATCAATTCGGCTTTTAACAGGAAGCCAATGTAAGGAAGCAAGGACAGGTGTGATATGTTCATATTTTTTTGTCCTAGTGAGTGCTCGTGCTGCAGCATTTTGTATTAGTTGAAGGTTTTTGATGCAGCTAGTACCACATCCAGAGAACAGTGCATTGCAATAGTCAAGTCTGGAGGTAACAAATGCATGTATTAGTTTTTCTGCATCCTCAAAAGAAAGAAATTTTCTGACCTTAGCAATGTTGCGTAAATGAAAGAATGAGGTTTTGGAGATATGCTTTACATGACTATTTAACGAGAGGTCTTGATCAATATACACCCCAAGGTTCTTGACCTTTGTGTTAGGTGTGAGTGAAAGGTCACTAAGTAAGCTCTGATGATGGGGTAAAGTATTGGTCAGGTTTTTAGGGCCAATCAACATGACTTCAGTCTTATCAGAGTTTAAGCAAAGGAAATTCTTAGTCATCCAGTTTTTGATGTCACTGAGGCAGGCAACAAGTTTTGTTACTGGCGAACAATCATTAGGCTTCATTGAAAGGTATAGTTGGGTGTCATCTGCATAAGAGTGGAAGGTAATGCCATGTTTTCTAATAACAGATCCCAAAGGTAGCATGTAAAGGGAGAAAAGCAGAGGTCCCAGTACTGATCCTTGGGGCACACCATACTTGACTTCAGTGTGGCATGATGCTTCATTATGTGCATGTACAAACTGGTAACGTCCAGTAAGGTATGACCTGAGCCAGGCTAATGCAGAATCTTTGATGGCAACTAGGCTTCCTTTTGGAGGTTGAAGATGATTAAACCCGTCACCCAAAGGCCTTTTACTGTTGGTTTAACCTGATGATGGAGAATTAGGATATATATCCCGGCTGCATAACTATTTTCAATAATAACTTGTGATGACTTCTTATACTTAACTGAAAATTGTCCTCACAAATCATTATCTTAAATGTAGTCAACATAAAATAGGATACTAACTTTTGTTAGTTGAAAGTGTGTGTTTTTATAGTGTAGGGGACCCTCAGATGCTTTCTTCTGTTGTTTTTATTGGTGTCAATTAGTGTTTTGGTTTGAAATGTCCAACCTGACTATACTGTGACCTGGATGATTGAGAATCTTTCACTTTGTCAGTGGATCAAACAAGTGGATCTGCCATATGAAACACTCTGATGCCATGTCTATCCAGTCTTCTCAACACGGCCAAGAAAAAGGGCAAGTCTCAAGGTACCGTAATCCTTACTCCTGCCTCACACAGTCTCCAGGCACCTTGGATCATTAACATCACAGTATGTGTAATTAAAATCCACTGCAACACACCAGACAATAGCCTCTGAGTGTGCTGAACTGACAGACAATGCCCTGTTATTACACTGCTGGAGTTTTTATTCACTTTCAATGGGCCTTTCCAATGTTCAAGGATTCAAGGAGTTTATTTGTCACATACATGAGTCACTAACGCAAAACATGCAGTGAAATTGCATTGAAGAGAAGATTAAATAAAGGGAAATAAGAAAACAAAATAAATAGCCATTGCCATTTAGCCACTGTACATAAACAGTCCATACAAACAAACAGGACTCAGGATCCATGCAGAAGGCGAGCTGAGATGACTTTGAGGTCGTGGATTCACAGCCGAAGCCGGGACACAGGAGCGACACCAAGAGGGGGACGACATCGCGTCGGAGACCACTGGACAGCAGCCGATCTGCAGGCAGCGCTGCCCTCCTCCAAACACTGGCCTCCTGTGAGTTCCCGTCCTTCACTCCACAGGCAACCTCCGCAGCTCTCCACATCCAACACTCACGACGGGTCTCCGCCTGACCTCCTCCAAGCTCCGCAGACAAAGATGGCAGGGCAGACAGAGAGAACGACGGCCGGTCGGAACGCATCATTCAAAGCAAACACACACACAAAAAAAAAAAAAAAAAGTCCAACACCAACAAGCTCCCCCAACTCCGCCGAACCAAACAAAGCGACAACCACATTCAAGGCCACCTGCAGGGCACAGCACAGAGCCAGAAACGAAAAAGAAAAACATAAAAAGCCCAGAGAGGGCGAAAAATGAAGTGGAGGTACGGCTAACGGCAGCCATCGTACAGCGCCATCACCATAGCAACAAAGGTCAGTTCAGAGGTCAGTTTGTTCCATATAATCATTGCTGTGAAAGCACAATGACCGTTGTCAATCATGGCTTAAGATCAGCATATCATTCCATGTCATGAGTAGAGATTATTCACTTATCACAATGGAACTTTGATGAATGTAAAAGAAAATCAAATGCATTCAAAAAAATGTCTTAAGTCCAAGAAACACTGTAAACTATTTGTTTATCTGTAAAGGAGACGATAGAGTAAAGTATATGATCTTAAAGGGATTATCCGGAGTGAATCAACCCGTAGCTCTGTTGACTGAGGCTGTCAAATGGTGTCTATAGGTATCAGAATGACAGCAATAGGTACAACGTAGACCGAATTCACGAACTGGCCGCTAACGCTAAGCATATTGGGCATATGAAAACGAAACTGACATGCCCTAATCAGTTAGCGCTGGCTGCCGTTTCATTACTCGGTCTACCACGCATGAAAATCTGTCGTTCTTATACCTATGGATAGCACTTAGCAACGTGAATCAATAGAGCTATGTGTTGTTTCACTCCGGATAATTCCTTTAACATAGTGAATATGCAGTACAATTTCCTTTCAGGATAAATCAAGTCCTGTTCATCCTGTTGGGAGATATTTTCCAATAAAGCCAGTGGACATTATCCCTAACTTTATTGTTTTAATACAGTCTCTACTCTAATCTAATTATGAATAAAAAAAGGAAGAACTATGCAGATCACTTGCTGAAGAGCAAGCCTCCTGCTCAACAGTTTTTAAAATTTAAATTAGTACTGTTTTTTTTCTAATATCTAAGCTCGTTGGCTGGATAGAAGACTGTGGTGTCTGTATAGGAGTAAAAAGATCATTTGTCCTGTCCAACCCTATCTATTGCAACTGGAGCTTAGTTCATACCGTTCCACTTATATTCATATGAAGGAGTGTGCTGGAGTAGTTGAATGAGCAACCTCTCAGCAATCATAGTGGTAGTAGCATCATTTATCACCCAACCCGCGAGAGAGGGTTTCAAATTAGCAATAACATCTGGGTGGATAAGTACATCTATCTACAGCAGGCACTCGTAGCCGAGCAACAATATTTTTTTTGTAAATATATTTAATTTATATTATATATATATATATAATATTATAACCTTCTGAGAGGCGTCTACTATATAAAAGTTTTAATAATGATCAATCCTTACTCTATGTCATGCCTTCTGCATTTCTAGTTTGGTCAGTAAGTAGCCTACCGCCCACACAGGTCAGACCTACAGCTGCGGGCGTCCAGAGGAAGTTAGTGAATCACACAAGTACATGATGAAGTTGAGTCACAGTAGATCTGTGCATGCATGCTCTCATAGGCACTTGTGTGTGTGTGTGTGTCTGTGTGGAGGATTAGTTTATATGCATTGTGTGCATGTGGATGTGTGTACATGTGTGTGTGTGTTTGTGAGTGTGTGTGAAGGATTAGTTTATATGCATGGTGTGTGTGTGTGTGTGTGTGTGGAGGATAGGGTTACTTTACTGTATTTGCATGATGTGGATGTATATAGATGTGTACTGTATGTGTGTGTGTGTAAGAGAGAGTGAGAGTGTGTGTGTGTCTATTTGTGTATGCTGAGAGTCAAAGTATTAATAGCTTAATAGCTGGGGGGGATAAGTGTATACTCATGTTATGCTTGTGTGTGTGTGTGTGCACGTCTCTAACACTGAGAGTCAAAGTCTTAATAGCTTGTCGCTCGGGGCTCACCGTGGCAGTTTAAATTTATTGTAATTGTTTGCTCACTTTCTCTGCATCTCTCCCAGCCGTGTGCTCTTGGCCACAGTCCAAGAAAAGTGCTGCGAGATGACTTGCCCCTTCTCTCCATGTAGTGTCTGAGGTAAACAGGCTCATTAATCCACCCAGGGTTTTGTCCTCTGATAGATGGTCCGCAGTAACATCTTTGTTAACCGTTATAAACAAATTCACTACTGCTCATGAAACAGTGATCTTGCCATAAAAACAAAAAAACAAAAACATGCATAACACACCAGTGCACGTGATGATGATGTCCGTGAGATATGGATGCCAAGGGGGTCGAGGGTCTCTGGGGATGGAGCAAGTTTAAAGTGTGGAGTGGTGGGTAGGACTTCTTTATTGATAGCACAATGGGGAAATATACTTGCCACAACAACAATATACGGAATATGCAAAAATGGTTAGTTAAAAAAAATATATATATACTGTATATATATCTAGTCATACTGAATACATGCATATATATTTACATGTACTTAATCATGATATAACATCACCATCCACATTATACATGCCATGAGACGTTTTCAAGGCCAAGTAGTTGTGCTAAAGGCTCAAAACACACACACAAAATATCCGACGAGACAGTGTCTCAGACACAGACTACAGTAAACAAGTTTACTTTTTTGAATGAAGCAAACACTTTTTTGTCCTTAATACATTTTTATTATTCAATCTGAATAATTGCAGTTGCTGAACCAGATTTTTAATACATTTCTTTGCACAAGGTAAGATACAGCACCTCCAGTGTGGCATATTATAATTTGAACATTTGCAAATAAATAATTCCATACAGATCGCAACAGTGCAATTATCAACCCATATCACATTTACAGTATCATCAAGAAATGTTGTCTGATGTGCTGTAAAGGATGTTCTTTAATTTGCTGTATTGTCTCTAAGATTTTACATATGAGACAAATTTAATTTTTTATTTAAAAAAAACTGTAATGCATGTTCTTGTGAAATCCAAATGGAATTATTTATGTACATTTTCCGTCCGTAACCCTTCAGAGAGATGGATCCCCTTCGTATTCACCCACCACATATTCTCCGCTCCTCTTTTCCCTGAACACAGAGGGGTTGTTTTCATCAGCGATGTTTCATTATTCATTAAAGGCAGACCATTCCTGCATTCTTGGGGAATTCACTTTTTACTGGGTTTGTGTTGCGTCTGTACCCAGCACCAAACACAACCCCTGGTTTGAGTTCTGCAAGTTACAGAAAGGCTTTTGGTACACTGTATACCACACACTGAGGAAAACCGTTTCTTCAGCTTTCTTCAGTGTAAAAGAAGATGCCTTCAAATTTCCACCTGAGGAAATCTGCCTTATCCACCTACACCACTAAGCTGTTTGAGTCCCTGAAGATGGAAACTTTTATGCCTCATTGGCCAAAAAACATAATTTCCTCCTGCAACACATAAATGAATATGTAGGAGTTGCTTCTTCCCATCTCCCATTGCACTTCAATCCTGTTTCTCTAAACCTATTATTTAACTGGGCTGTAAGCTTCTCAATCTGTTTCAGTTTGATCTGTTTTTCATTTCAAATTCCTTCCATCAGCGCCACCACAGATATTGAATTTGAAGTCATTTAATTATTGAGACATTACAGTATTTAAGTGAATGTCATCTTCACTTGCGGGGCCTCTTCCGGTTTCCTGCTGTAATTGTATCATATGTTCATTCAGCAAATGAGGTAGAATTCAATTCTCAACAATCCTTTTTTGTTTTTAATTCGTGCAGAACGTGATACTTTTCATATTTGTCTTGTTAACCCTGCTTATCCTATGAATATATTTAGGACCTCTAAATTGAAACAGCTCTCCTGAACAAGTAATGAGAGAATCAGGGAAGCCTCTTCCATAGCAGCTTCCCCCCAACATGTAGGGGTGGGGGAATTGCATTATCTTTTTGTCTCTGCAGTGTGTCTTTGGAAAGACAGTGCATGTTTTAGATGCTTAAGGCAATGGACATGTAGAATAGTATACATTTATGTATAGTAAAATGTACACGATACTGTATGTGTGTGAGACTATACAGTATACAGTACACGTATACCCTACACATATATACCCTACACCCTTGTCATGGGCATACCAGGGGCGTAGCACCAAATTCTGGGCCCTATGTACAATCTGTGCCCGTGCCATTATAAATCTTTTAATTATATTAATATTTAAATGAAAAATAAAAGTCCAGACTCCTTAAGGGCCCTCCCCTGATAATTCAGTCTCCCTGTTCCCCCAGTATGACGTTCCTGGGCGTAACTGTGTCTTTGTTTCTTACCTCTCTTACAACTTCAGTTTGCTATGTTGCACGATTTTGTGCAGTTGTCCAGACTGTGTTCTGAGTGTTGCTAGGCTATATTTAAAAAAGATTGAGCTATACACCATTGTCTATTTTCGTACGTGCATCGTAAGCAGGTTTCAGACGCCTGTCAGACACGCAGAAAGAAGTCACTTTCAGCCAGGATTGTGTTATTATAACATAAGAATATTTTTTCCTGTATGTATCACGAGCCTGTTGCCCGTCACAGTGGGTCTGGCGTTAAGAAAGTTCCTTTTTTAGGACATATCAAGTCTATATTTATGTGGTATATATCAGGCTCCATAAACACCATATGCTTATCTGAGTGTGGTCACCAGCAATTACTAGTGGTATGGCACCTAAGCACAATGTTTACATTCTTTGACAAATAATTCAACACAGCTTGATGGTAAAGCTATAAAAGCTATGACTCCATGGTGTGACAAAGGTAATGTACAGTTTATAGTTACTATCTGTCTCTATGCTGCCTCCAGTGTTGTCTATGGGTGGATGTTGGATTTATTTTGTATTTATGGGATTTCTGTTTATTTCTTTATTTTATTGATTGATTATTTTTTATGTGTTTACGTTTAGATATGGTGTACATGAGTAATATACGGTACTTACTTATTAGACTAGATTGTCTCCGCATTCACACTCAGTGACGGGGGGGGGGGGGGGGGGGGGGGGGGGGGGAAGACATATTTTTTGCTGTTGGTTTGCTGCATAAACCTCACTGAAATTAAACCAAATTTTGGTTTTGTTAGAAGCCTTAAGGAGCCGGGCAATGTGCATTGCAATGTGTCATATACATAAGGGATGTGTTTACGTCACTTGTTCACAATGTACACTGTGTTTACCTAGAGGACAAATCACATATTTGCTTTTTTTCTAATTATCATTCTTGTTTTCAAAACCTTACCATTTAATAGGATTCACGATCAGACATTATACTGTGTTAACAAGGCTACTATTTGATGGGCTGATTGAAACTATTGTGTATGTGTGTGTGTGTCAGTATGTGTGTCTATGTATGTCCCAAATAGAGTATTCAAGTGTGTGTGTGTGTGCATTAACACCTATGTCCACACAGGGGGGAGGTGCAGGCAGATAAAGAGAAGAGCAAGACAGCACTTCCTGTTGGCGTCATGGCAACACAGTGAGCCACAGGGCCACTCTCTTCTCATCCCTTCCCATACAGAGCCATGGCTCTGAGCCTGCCCAACAGAGAACAATGCGAGGGCTGGGACCCTGCCGACCTGGCCAACTTCCTCAGCCAGGTGAGTGGACAGAAGCTTTGACCGTTGGATCTACTGTATACGTATATCTCACTGACTTCTTATACTGTATTCTGTAGTCTTTAGCACCAAAGAGGTTATTTGGTCAGGGTCAATAAAACATAATCCACGCAAGGTGCATGAGAGCTGAAAGAGAGTGGTCATGTGGGTCATGTCAGCATGCTGTATTGACAGCTTTTGTATTTTCTATACTGAATGTGTACAGCTGCGGTGAGAATGAATCCATAACCCTCTGGCCCAAGGTCACCAAGTGTTGTCTGTAGGAAAAAGAAAAAAAACATTTGACAAAAACACAGACTGAATAGTGACCTACAGAGAGTATCTGAAAACTTGTGGCTATGGATTGAATCCCACTCTATTTCTCCTTTAAACTTCAAAATTGTTTGAAAATTGTGTTTTCTTCTGACCTTAGCCCAATGATCAGTGTTGACAGTGGACACACTTTGAGGCTTGTCATGCATTGGTACTTTGTTTACAGTTTTGTTGTTTACAACTACAGTATTACAGTTACAGTTATTTTACAAAAGCATGTTCTCAGAAATGTACATCTCCATTCAGCATAGCTAACCGCACCTTGAATTGAAAAAATACTCTATCGATTAACCGACTATAAATAATCCATACTGTACATTCATCCCTACTCAAATGTAAGAGTGAGTTGAGTCAGTGAGTTCCCTCAAATGGCTATAACTGTAGCATTGTGGTTTGTGTGTTGTGCTCTCTACAGAATGGGATGTGGGAATCTGCTTGTACGGTGAGCAAGATGAACATGGACGGAATGTGGTTTTTGGTATGTTTCATTTTCACACAAAGCGTCTTGGAAGAACCAAAAATACTCCTACCAGGTTAACAGGCCACTGATATTTGATATATTTTTTGACTTAATTAGATTGCTTGAAATAACTAAAAATGAGTAAACATTCTGGGTGTGAAAGCCATGCGTATGGATTTGTCAAATCCATCAGCAGCCATTTATTATTCAAACCAGCTTAGAGATTTCACCTCCCTACATTTGCTCTGAGGTCAGCCTACATCCCAAATGCAACCCAAGACCATAACCTTTTGTTTCTGTCTTCCAAAAAATAACTAATTTACTGACAATTACCTTTGATGACTTTATCTCAGAGATTGAAAGCTCAACAGGAAAAGTCAGAATGGGGCAATTTACGGTAAAGGGAAGTTGCGCTGAAGTTAAAACTTTGGTTTCCAACTTGTGTAAATACCTAACTTGCATTTCAGGTTTTACATAATGCAGTGCCAGTGTGGTGATGTTTAATTTAAGGTCTATACAAAGACTGCTTAAAGCACAAATCCCAACTTATAGCAATGTGGTTTGAAAGAAGAACAAGAACATTTGGTACAATATAGACTGAAATAAAGTGCTACTGCTAACCAATGTAAGCTCAATCCTGCACTTCACAAATATGATCTGTGTTCATATTTGTAAAAAATGATCACAGTCCTGAATTTGAACATCATGGTTGAGTTGGTTGATCACACCAGGGGCCTATTGCACAAAACTAGGATGAGGGAGTAAGCCGGGATATCTTGGTTATCCTGGCTCAATTTATCCATGATAGTCAATCATTTATCAGTATAACCAAGCTTAATCCCTTATCCTAGTTTTGTGCAATAGGCCTCAGATCTTTCCTTTAAGGCTACTGAGTCTTGCTATACTCTAGCTCCCAAAGCTGACTTGAGTTATAATTCTAGCCACAGCAGTGCAGCAGTTTGGTGCACAGTTTCAGATTCACTTCACTAAACCTAACACTGTGAAAGTTACTTAAATGCTTCTCATGAAACACCTCTTGTGTCCTCTCAATACGTTTGCCTTTTATGTGGGCAAAGGTGTTAATCATTCATATTATTTTGTTTCATTGGTAAGCTAATTCATTTTCAGAACTGCATCCAATGCCATGGTTAAAGTAAATGCAGGCATTAATATTACAAAAACAAAAATCTATTGTTTCATCTGCCTACATGGACAGTGTTTCAACAAACATCTCAACTGCATAATGTTGCTTCCTCATTTTGAGCCTTTGGCTCTGTGGAGAAACAGTCCTATTTTAATCATAAAGAGATGCTTTTTACCAAGGCTTTCTGCCTACATCTCTCATGTGCTTCCAACAAATATCAAAATGAAATAATGTTTATGCAATATTTTTATTGATGGCTTTTGCAGTAGATTTTTTTTATATATATATTGTGTGTTTTTGAAGGGATTTTGTCTTACTGACATTGAAACAAGGTTAATCGTTTAAACTGATAAATATTTTGAAACATTTGGTTTAATGGTCTTGTTCTGATTTAAAATATGCACGGGCCTATTAACAGCATCAGTCTGGGAACAGATGCTTCTGTTCCACCTAGCCTCATGTCACACTTTTCTTCTGAAAGTTATTTATTTAACTGTAGGCCTTACTACATGGAATTCCAACTAGCTCCTGCAAATGACAAACGAGCATCACAGAATGTTAGATGTTGGTGAATAAATTACAATCTCAAAACTAATAGCACCTGAACTACCCAATGGAGTTTCGAGTATTGAAGGTACTATGATGGCCGCAGTAAAGAGAGAGAGAGAGAGAGAGAGAGTGTGTGTGTGTGTGTGTGTGTGTGTGTGTGTTTGAGTGAGTGAGTGTTTGCACAGCTCTCACAATAATCCTCCGGCCTGGGAGATGTGGCAGGCTTGGTTCAGGGGCTGGCATATTTATTTGTGATTAGATACATTGAACCGACTGGCCAGTGGTGGCAGAAGTGCTACCATGAGCAGGTGAACCATAATAAATGCCCAGCGGGCCTGGAGGAGGGGGGCAGTGTCTGCATCCTCAGACAGCAGCCACAGAGTTGAAAATAAAGACATTGCGCTGACAGTTAGGCCCAGGATCAGCTCGTTGAACACAGAGTACAGTAGTTAGTTATCAAGCATATGGTGCCTGAACTGGGGGGATAATGAGGGAGACTGCAGGGGCTGAGCAGAATGTGAGGTCGGGTTTTTCAGAAGACACAGCAAAGATTGCATTCATTTTTCAACACTGATGGTACATGATGTTAGCCTGGGCCCGCCCATACTTCCTGTGACGCTACAATCAATTTCGCAAGCAAGTCAGTATGGCCATCATGCCGATTTAGAGGAATTATTTTTCCCAAATCTGTGGGCACCAATGAGAAACGAGCTTACACATAAGTCATCGGAATGAGTGGTCTGATTGGTTGTAGATTTGTCAAGTAGTATACAGAGGCATCTGATGGATGCAGGTTAAGCCCGCCTCCCAGAAGACATTTAGTAATGTAGGATGGCCAGACTAAGCTCCCATGAGCTATGTCGCGCAAGCCAGGCTAACATTTTTTGTCAAAGTTTGGTTTTGGTTTGTGTTTTTTGTTTGTTTCCTAAATTGGTTGACCTTTACTCTGATCTGGAAGCTCTCAAATCCCTTTAAACAAGGAATGAAGGAGAGAGAGAGAGAGAGAGAGAGAGAGAGAGAGAGAGAGAGAGAGAGAGAGACAGGACAGACAAAAGACAGCTTTTGAAAGTTATTAGTTTGCTTCAGGTGTTGAGAGAGAGTGAGAAACAGACAGGTAGACAGAGGGTGAGACAAAGTGCAAGACACAGAGGGAAAGAAATACAGGTTGTGTACAGAGCCATGGTGAGAGAGAGACTATTCATTATGCAGGTTGCTTGGCTGTGGACTGCCCGTCTCTCTGACCGTAGGTGAGCCCGGCTATAAATAATTCAGTCTAGACAGAACGAAAGGCTTTATATTTTATTCAGTGTCAAAAGGCTAAGCAGATGTTTTCATTTTTAACCTGCTTCCTTTCTGGACTGTGTGTGTGTGTGTGTGTGTGTGTGTGTGTGTGTGTGTGTGTGTGCATGTCTATTTTATTAATGTTTGTCCATGTGTGTGTTCAGCCTATAGATTTTAAGGTAAACTGACCATTTTCTCCATCCATCTCATTCCTTGACATCACCGACTGCGAGTCTTTGAATCTCGATTGAGCTGCTGAATACATCTGTGCTCCAACAGAATAGGCCATCAGTGAAATATAAGGTTATTCACCAGCCTAGTGCGAGCAATTTGTCACAGGACTTTAACTTCCAGCATGATGAAAGTGATTGTAACCTTAGAGAAAGAATGGATACTCTGCTAGTACGGGCAAGAGAAAAATAGAGAGATAGGACCTTTGGTGGCTTCTCATAATACATTATAAATTTAGTGAATGCATAATTGATTGGGATTTGCAGCATATTTTATGTTAATCATCTCACAGTAATCCCTTGCTCAAAAAAATGACACAGACTCTCCTGCCATCAAAAAACCTGTAAAATCATTTATTCTGATTCATGAAGAGCTGACCGATAGGAGGCAATGTGGAATCCATTATTTCAGTTCTGCTTGCGGTTAGGCAAAGTGCTTAAACAGGATGTGGCGCTGTAATGTCACAAAGTAGTCGGTTTCAGCTTCACATAACCCACTTCTGCGAAGGTCTCAAGAATCTGTTAAGCACTGGAAGGGAATGAAACTTCCAAACCTCCAGGCAGGATGCAACTACTTGTAAGGCAGAGCCATCTAGTGGCAGTAAAATGAAATTGACTAAAAGAAGTGGCACAACTAATTTCTGTTCAGTCACATCTATTTAAATGAGAGCTTGTGTAACATTTAAAAAGGATTGATGGATAATTGCTTGTTTAAAAAGTGAAATGATTACTTCTTGTCATATTACACATTAGATTTTCAAAATGTGCAACACAGTAATTGATTATTTTACAACTGCCAAATGGTTCTCCTCTGTCCTTGCTCAAGCCCATCTTTAACTCTCTCTTTCTTCTTAATGTGGAGAAACGGGAAACATTTTATTTTCAGTTTTACTTTTTTATGTTTTTTTCTCAGACATGAGTGTCGAAAATAACCCCATTTATTCATTGTGCAGATGTCCAAGAAGAGATATAAATGGTGTTGCCTCTTCTCATGCAAAAATAATTATACAGATTTTATACATAGGGTTAGAAGGTGAACTGAACTGAGAGAAGCAGTTGGGGAGAGGCCAGGAAGTTCATTCCAATAATGGTTTTGACTAAATAAGACTGTTATTGAAATCCATTCCCACTTCAAAGAATAGGCAAACCAAAAACATATTAATACGCAAACCAGAAACATTTTAAGTCAAAATAATGGCAAAGGCTACTGTGTAAACTAATGAGATGCAAAAATACAGATGTGAAAATAAGGACTTATGTTGTTTTGTGTTTTGAGTTATGGGCTTCCATTTCACATAGCAGTGACTGGCTGACAGTTAGTTTTTGTTTTGTTCTTTTTGTTTTATCTGTGATGTTAATGACACTGGCTCTTTTCACAGAATCTCACAGATGGAGATCTCAGCCAATTTAGTCCTGTTCACAGGCCGTAAGTCACTCACTTCCTTACCTTCTCTAACTCCCTAATTTTATCATCTGATTAAAGAGTGCCACTAGAAAATAATTTTGGGTTGCCCAAACATTGTGTTTAAACGTCTGGGACCCCGTGACGTTGGCAGGACTTTAGACTCTTCCTAAGTTCTTGAAGTCTGGCGCAATCTAAATGGAAAAGTAACAGCAGCTGTATCCAGAGAGGGGTAAAGAACACAGAATGATCTTTGACCTCATTCATGAATGACCAGAAAAAAACACTTGAAAGTCCAGGACAAGAGTAATTCAGCAATACCACTTACAGGATTGTAGCCTATAAGCTGTAACGCTCTGTAGCCTAGAAACAGACGTATGGTTTACCAGATGAGGCTGCAGCCCATATAACAGTCAATGTGTTTCTGTGAACTGGGGATCCAGACGCTGAGTTAGCAGATGTTTCTCATAGGCTATGATCCACTTTATTTTTGCATATTTTGGATATTGACCAAACTGTTGACATCTTGTTAACAATTAACAAGAATCAAGGAGTAATATTTCTACAAACAGCTGTTCCTCAGATGTGAGTGATGGTTTTATTCAGCGGAGGGCCCCAGAAAAGGGTTGTGAGAATAGGTTCTTTTTTTCTTTTTGTTTTGTTTTTCTTCACTTTTTTTGTTAGCTCCCAACATCTTGAAAAGAAAAAGGAAAGAAAACGCATTGTTTTTACTCTAAGTGTAAATACTGTGTAAATACCTTGGGGAATACATGTTTTTTTTGGGGCGTTTTTTGTCAGTGACAAGTTCTTTCGATGACCAATTGCGTTTGTCGATTTCGTAACAGAGGGGTGGGGGGATATGACAGCACACTGTTTTCAGACAGAATAGTGCGGGCAAGCGTTAAGGTACATGAGAGCCATTCTTTTGATTGGAAATGGATAAACTAAACAAGATAGCGGCTCCTGCTAATGAAAAGATAAGGTAGGAGCTTGGTACTGTAAATGTCAGCAGAAAATTAAGGTCCACTTCGTGCCAACTTTTTCTATCTATCTATCTATCTATCTATCTATCTATCTATCTGTATTATAGAATAATGTGTAAGTGTGTGTATTTAGATTGAAGTGGGTTAAATTAATTTAGGGTGTCTCTGATTTTCAGACAACTTCAGAAAATGGTTCAGGACATCAAAAAGAATGATGACAGTATCCTCAACAGACTGAAAAGGCAAGCTCCGTCAGTCCAATGTCTTCTTAAAGGCTACCATTATCAGAAATGTATCCTGTTGTCATTTCTGCATATTCAGCTGCCTTTGATAGATACAATAGAAGAATCATTGTCAGTGCACTGTAAAAAAAAAAAAAAATAAAAGCACTAATAACTAACAAAAGTGAGTTTCCAGGCTGCCTAACTATTTTCAGTTGACAAAATTTGAGATAATGAGTTGTGATGACTTCTTATACTTAACTCAAATGAAAATTATCATCAGAACTCATTATCTCAAATTTGGTCAACTGAAAATAGTTATGCAGCCAGGACACTAGGCCTAACTTTTGTTTGTTGAAAGTGCGTATTTTTTCTCACTTTCACATAGTTTGAAAGTTAGTTTGAAGTTGTTTGTTTATTTATTTATTTATTTATTGGTAATTTATACAGTCCAAGTATTTTGCAAATTGCATACAAAAAAAGAATGAGCCCTATGGAGTCTTTGGGGGAAACAAAGACCTCATTCCTCTTTTGTCAGAAATGAAAGATCAAATTGAGCACGCAGACATAGGTCCAATGTGGCTGGTCGTGTCTCTTAAAATAGACTGAATGAGAGGGAAACAGCTGCAGACAGATGGCTTCAGCCCTGCGGTCTCACTTCCACTTCAGTCTCTTGACAGCAGCGCAGAGGGCTGTAGTTACTGTGGGAAGGACTTTGCCATGTTAGCATGCCTGTACTCTCCCTCGCATTTGACGAAAGGGTTACACACATCATCTCTTTCGCAGAAAGGACCCTAAAGTCACCTACAGGTTCTTCTACAAGCTCAGTCAAATCCTTGCCAAGTTGTTACATGACTGGTTTCCTGTATGCCGTGAAAGCAAAGTATCTTTTTTTTCCCCTAGGGTTAGTAAGAGTAAATATAAAAACGATGGTCGGTGATGACTGATGACTCAATATTCCAACTCATCCAGATTAAGTATGACGTAGATGAATTATATACCCAGCAGCATTTGAGATAACCACCTCCTTCTGTCTGTGGCTAACATAGTAGCAGGCCTAGTAGCAGTAGCTGTAGTAGTGGTAGCAGCAATAGTAGCAGTAGTAGGCTAGTGGGATGATCATTTTTTATTTGCAAAGTATACTTGCATATGCAAGGAGTTTGACCATGGTAGGTGTTCTCTCTAGGCGTGCTCTCTAGACACGCAACCGGGACATCCATCAGTAGGCTACACATACATACAGTGCAAAAAGTAGCCTACTATGGACACATGATGGCATGAAGACAATAGACAATATACAGTATACATGGGCAACTATCAACATTATATACAGGTAATAAATTATACAAGAATTGAAAAAAGAAATGGTCAGGTGCAAGAGAAACATGAGTAGTATTGTATCGATGTAGCCTAGGTGGCAGAGGTAGAATAGATGTTGATTGAGTAGATGTAGAATATTTGTATATTTGTCTGACTTGGGTAGTTATTTTGCAGAGAGAGCACCTACATTTGCACACAAATTTCCATTTTAAAAGACATGACCATGTTTAAAAGAACAGACCAAAGTTAACGCAGAAATGATGTTAGCATATTGGTCTGGTAAAATTTAGTTTCCAGTTATGCTTCTTTTTCCAGTGTTTTTCTGGTTTATCATCCATTCCTACTTTTGCCGATAGCACAATGTTTCAGTGGGCCATCTTGTTTTAAAAATGCAAAATGATAGGTCAGCCTGTTTCCTCTTTAACTACAGGTTTCAGAATGAGCAAGCAGCATTCATTCGCAAAACTGGAAGAAACACACTGGACCGGTATGTGTTTTTTCCCCCTTTTCACCAAAGTTTTGTTGCACCTGTTGCAATTGTTGTACACTATGGTTTCGTCTATTTTGTCTCACCAAGCAGATAGTCAAAGAGTTTATTTATTTAGTTAATTATATCTCCTCTGTGTGTGCATGTCCCTGGAGGTTAACATTGTTAGTTACAGAACAGGTGAGAAATCATATAGACAGGATTGTTTTTGGAGATACGCCAACTTGAAAAGAGGATGTAAACTTGTTGTGCATCTTGCGTCTGTTTAGATGAACAAAACTGACCACGGACCTGTTTTATGGGTGTTGTATGCAACTTCTTATGCTTGCCAAAATGACAATGAAACAGATTTAGTGTAGATTTCAGAGTCAGGGCATCTTTGATTTGAGTTGTTTTTAGCCATTTACTGCTTACAATAATGGCTTGGTTTTCTGTCATGAAATCAAAGCAGTTTGTATGTTTGTTGCAGAATAAAAAACCATGGACCCCCTCAGTTACCTGAACGAGACTACAAAGGTATGAAAACAATGACCTTATTGGTTGACAAATGCGACAGGTGTGTGTGTGTGTGGGGGGGGGGGTCAGATTTAGATAGGTACAGATAGGTATTCATGACAGATCTAAAAACCTTTGCTGGTTTTAAATCTGTATCCACAATGATGTGGGCAAAGCCAGTTTGATATTTATTGAGATATTTATTCAGGACCCTCACAGTTTTTCATGTGCATGAACTGTCATTATTTGTCTTATATCTTTTATCTTATATTGTCTTATATTTGTCTATGAAAACACTGTCCAAGCATTGGATTTCTTGTCTTCTTCATGTCTTTTTAACCCCTTTGTCTTCTGTCTTGTCACCCCAACTCTGCCTTAGCCTTGTTTGAGAAATTCAGCCACCTTTCTGTGAAGTTTAAATGCACTGTCACATTAACACGGGTCACAATTTAGCCGTCTGTTTGACATTTGCAAATTGTGACTGAGATTTGTGGGAGTACATTGATGAAGAACGATGAAATGATGGTTTGATCCTAACACTTAAGATCTGTATTTTCTTTTTGTACAGAGGATAATGGGGATGACCATAACTGTTCATCAGACTTTGTAAGTTCCCAATGCTTTAAAAAAAAAAAACGTGTAAAGTTAGACAGTATGTAGTCTACAATACTCAGGACTCACTCCTGTGATGGTTTGCAATAGGTTAAAAGGATACTTGTTTAAGGCGCTCTGTTACTGCACAAGAAGTTGTCTTCTTGTTGTGAAACAGTAGGTGTTATATTTAACATTGTAGGACAGTGACTACGAGGACCCACAGGGTGAGACTGACGACAACTATGAGCCGCCACCATGTGAGAGAATCTTAAACCACACCCCCTCAATGTCCGTGCACAGAGAGGAGTATGCAGGTATGTGTAATCCTGGCCCCGTGAGACACTCCAACAAATATGCAGTAGCCTGGAGATAAGACTCTGTACAAAAGCCTATTTAGTTTAAATAAAGTTCAGTTTGTTTTATCTTGAATTAATTCAATGCATTTTAGGGACTAGTCGTAATCCTGGCTTGTCAGACATTTCAATGATTTAAATTGCATTAAAAAATGGAAACCCTTGTCTGTGACATTAAACACCACTGTCGTTTCATTCCATGGCTTCACATACACATTCCAGCAACACCACCCACAGTCTTGCCAGGTGCTGTGTACATGATGGAAAAGTTTTGAGCCCACGTTGCGTCATTGAGTGCCGCATTAGCCACAATGCGCGTGGAAATATGTCTTAACAGGTGAAACGTGAAGACCATCTTGTGTGTGGTGAAAAAGGTCCTTGCAGCTTTAGTCATCTGTGTACTTCCTGTTTCTTTCGCACTGTTCCACTTCTCCTTCCCAGACAGGTGTCCCCGGCGACCAAACCCTAACCCGCGCATTTTCCCGAGGCCTTCGCGACCCCGAGTCCCCATCCCTCCCTCTAGGGCTCAGCCTGTGGAGGAGACAGAGGTAAGCCCTGTGCGGGTCTTTCAGCTCTCTCTCACTACAATGCTAAAGTGTCTACGGCCAGCTGCAGTTTCCAAGCATGTGCTCAGCATGTTCATATTGGTAACAGGTACTTTCCAAAACCATAATGTTAAAAAATTATGTATATATATATATATACTATTGTTATTTTGTTCACACCTCATCCTTGTTTTATTGTTTGCAAGGTTGCCAAATGTAATAATTTCCAAAACCTCATACTTAATATCCATACTTAATAACAAAATATGCATTTGACTTTCAACATGGGCAAAAAGAAATGTCATTCAGTTACAAGTTTTATTACAATAAGTCTTTGTTATCATTAGTTGTATTTATACCCATATGTTTGACATGGACAATCTCTGTCAATCTCTCCAGGATCCAGATGATAACTACGTGCATCCTTCAGAAAACACATTGTGTAAGTCATGACTAAGTAGATCTCAGAAGAATTTAAATATTAATTTAAGAACACCTCAGAAGCATTTCAATATTCATTTATGCAGATTTGAAATATGTTATGAGGTGGAAAGACACCAAACACTTTTACATCATTTCATTTTTTGCAAAGCGTCTGGGATCACCTGATGGGCAGACGTGAGCAGATACTTTCTGTGAAACATTTTGAGCATGCCCTTGCCCTCGCTAATTGCTACTGTGTGCACCAAAACAAACCAAAGGCAACCCCCCCCTCCCCCCAACCATCTTGTTGCTGATTGTCTGGCTGTGTTTGTTATGTTTTGGTGTACATTCTGTGGCCCTAGTGTTTGTTTGGGGATTACAGCCCCCGTGTTGTCTTTCAAGACCAGTTTTTTTTCACAGTGTATTCAGGGGGCAGACAGCAACCAACCCAAATAAAGGGGAGATGCCAACGATTTGAGACAAGAATGTGATCGCGCTAAAATCCTGCAGAATCTCATAAGGCACCTTTAAGCATTTGAAGCAAAATGTAATATTGTGCGAAGTAGTAGACGGTGCTAGCATGACTGGAAAAGTATTGCATCTGTAAGTGTTAACTGCCAGGGAGCATATTTGCTTTATGTCTTACCAAATGCTGTCATTACAGACAGCAGTATATGGACTTATTGACTCTAGATGTTCCTTTTGAAACGGGTGATTTCTCCAAGCATGCCTAACAAAAGAGTTACTGAAGGTCTGAAACCAGACCTTTCCACCTCTACATATAACTGAATCATTTCCATACGTGTATAACACTGTGGCTGGGTTGTATTGATGGTGATTGTACAGGCCCCACTGTGAACAGACATGGGAAGCCAATGGTGCCCAATTGTGGAGAAGCATCAGGTACATTTTCAGGTATGTCAAAATTCTTCCTAGTTGATGCAGTCAGCTCTCAGTTGTGCTCTGTCTCCTCTTACAATCTTTAAAAATATGTTTTATTTATAGATGTTTACGAGGTTCCTGACACAGAAGTGAGTAGGCTACACAATAAACATTTTTCTCAGTTTTCTCGCACTTAAAATGAATTATGATGAGTAGTTTGTCCATTTTACATGAATTTTGTGTCAATGTCTTGGCAGGATGATGTCCCATCACCACGGTCAGTGCTGCTAGCATATTCCATTTCATATAGAAATGAATTTATCAACACATTCATTAATTCAATTCACCATATAACTGGTTAGTTTTTTATCTCACACTCACACACACACTTCAGTCATTGTGACATTGTTATGGTCAGTGCTTCTGAGCCATAAGCCACCCACACTGTCAACCCCTTCTGCTTTTCCCATTGCTGTTCTGTTGCTGTGAGTGTTTCATCATTTACTGTGGGTGTGTGCGCCTTTTGTACCACAGGGCCAGCTCACATCTGCAGCCTCCCCCTCAAAGGAAGCCCCCTAGGCCCAGCCCACGGTACTGCACCTCTTTAATCTCAAGGCCAGGAAGAAACCTGACCTAGACCGACATAATCCTTTAAAATCCCTTTTTTAATTAGAGACTGTATCATTTTATTACTGATTTTGTTTTCATTCATGACATTTGCAGTGTTGCCAGATCATGTTATCTGTGAGCTTTACATTTTTCGATAGACATCTGAAGATCCCTTTCTGATTTTTTTTTTTTTTTATCTTATGACCTAAGACTAGTCAGGAAGCCAGCCCCTCCACCCAAGCCTGTGAGTACATCCACCCACATGTTCTGCTACTAATGCAGTTCATGCATCTTTTGGGAATGTGTGTGTGTGTGTGTGTGTGTGTGTGTGCGCACATGCTTACTTCATGGTTGTCACAAAAAGCTATACAAAGTTAATGACCTTGGTGCAGTCTTCACATTTTGAACTGCACAGACAGTAATTCTGTTCCCGGGTGCTGAGTGACCCTTGTCATGTTGTTTCTTTACAGGAACCTGAGGATAGTGATAGAGATGAAAACTATGAAATCTGCGACGCAGCTGAAAGTCTGTTTCACATCTAATTCATTAATAACTATGCAGTGTCTAACACAGCAGTATCTACACAACAAATGATATTCCTAGCCATTCATTAGCCCATATACTATACGAGACTCAGGTGTAAAACAAGTGCAGAAAAGTGCATTTTCAGTATGCTTAGGGTGCCTTAAAATAGGGTGCTTGGAAATATGTCGTCCCAAATGTATAGAGGTAGTGGGGCAGAGGACTGAGTGTATGTGTATTTGAGAAGTGTTTTGCCATATTCTACCCCCTCTGAAGTTTATTAAAATGAACACTTACCTGATGAGTTGTACTCACTCTTGCTAACGCTGGAGCTGTGTTAACATCACTTCTGTGATTTGGGAAAAGCACTTAAATTGTTGTCAAAAAAGAATATCCTATAGTCCAAGCACTTAGGTAAAATCTACTCTGCACAATCACTTTAATGTACTTCAAATGTTCTGAAAAGCTATTAAAGTGCATTCCTTTACCACTTGGGGATGCCTGACCTAAAGCAGTAAACCGTACACCTCTCATCAGCTTTCTCACGTGTTCATTCAGACCCCAGTCCAAAGGCAGAGGACAGACCTATTCCTACTCGACCCGTACCTCTACCAAGGGAACCGTATGTCAGCCCATGAACAAATAATTAAACAATCAAGTCCCTGGCCTTGAGTATCACGGCTCTAACTACAGTATATTTATTTTTCCAGGAAGAAAAATCCACTGCTAAGTCCAGTATGTATTTTTTAAATCTTATTTGTGTTCATTAATGCAGTATGTATCATTGTGGGTTTTTTGCAAGATGATCCTTTTTCTATGTTACAGAAACCACCAAGCATTCAACCCAGAGACCAGGAAGGTAACATATTCAAGTCAAAATTCCATTAAATAGCCCACCAGTACCTCTATTTGCTGAGTTAAACTTATTTTTCATTGCAATAAAGTCAACTACATGTAGTTCAACCATGCCATGTCAACCAGCCATCTTTCAAACATTTGGTGCAAGGATGTCTAAATGAAATGTAATACCCTTCTACAGACCTGTATGATCACACTGAAATCCCTATTAGAAAATGCATGTATTCTCAAAACTGATTTGCTTAGCCAACTGGATGATGATCAAAGGATTTGTTGACGATTCTGTTCTAGTTCCACTCCATGGGCGACCTAGTCTATCGGAACCTCAATCAGTGTCTCTACACAAAGGGTTCCACAGGATCAGGTAAAGCCAGCTGTAGAGGTTAGCAGTAGACCATGTTCCATGGAGTCTTGTTTCCTCTTTCATACCTAAAGTCTGTCCACTGTATTTTCACCCACAGGTTTTCTGTATCTCCAGGTGAGAAAGAAACTCTTAAAATCTTTCTAATAGAAATCATCAGCAGCTGAACTAGCAGAGGCTATCTAGAGTGGTGTTTACATTGCACACAACAGTGTTGTCAGAGATTTCATTTTATCATGTTTTGGACATCTCATTATTTATGTTTTTTTTTAATTTATGTTCCTTTGAAAACACCCAGACACAAAGAAAAATGAAAATAGAGAGACAGAGGAGGTAAGATCACTTATCTTTAACATTCAAAGCAATAACTGAGACCGACAATTTACCGACACTTATACAATTACAGATTAATATCAGTGGTTTTAAGATGCAAGTGACATATTCTTATACTCAACTTATTTAGCTATTTTAATAGTCAGCTATTTTTAAAACAACTTTGATATTAGCACTATTTTTATGGTGAAAGCTGACGCCATGCAGTGTATATTTACAAGTGCTGACCTGTCTGTCCTTCAACAGTTACAAGTCCAATGTCAGGCATTTAGTTCTATGCACATACCTGTCAGGTCAGCAGTTGTCTACTCAGAATAGACACAAATACATAGACAATCACAAGAGTGCTGAGAAGTTCTTACACAGACACTTCTATCATTTTGAATTACCATGCAACATCTTTTCAGAAAGCAGGTGTTGTCAAGAAACCCTGGTATACCAGCATATGTGACCGCAAGATGGCTGAAAAAGCATTGTTGAGCTCAAATAGGGCAAGTCTTAACAAATATTTTCGAAATTATTTCAACTATTTCAATTATTATCAACAAAACTCATGTCAGTATTCACCATCATTCCTTAAAGGACATAAGTATCCCAATGACGTATATTTACTGTAACTTAAATCAGTAATTATTTACTTGGACAAAACTTTGTCATTTTTAAAACTTTAGCATTTTTCAATAATCATTTACCATGAAAATAGTTTTGAATGGCTGTGATATAAAAAGGGAAGGCCACACGCATAAGATAACTGATTTCTGAAAACTGAAGAATAAATGCTAAACCAATATAAAATATGTTATAGCCTGCATTTACTGTTCCAGGACGGAGCGTATATGGTGAGGAAGAGTTCAGGGCACGACACATTACAGCCCTTCACCCTGGTGGTGCTCTACCACAGCCGTGTGTACAACATCCCCATCCGCTTCCTCCCCTCCTCACAGCAGTATGCCCTGGGGAGAGAGAAGATAGGAGAGGAGGTAGGGGGCACATTTGGAGATGCTGTGCATAGCTTGTTCTTTCAAACAGCCAATAATACACATTTTGGCTTGTTACTGTATAATGACCTACGATACTTTTATCATTCCTGTTTTTAATGACTAAGGTTAGAAACAGTCAGTGGTGTTAATTTGGTATACTATTCATAAATTAACTCAATAACACACTCATAAATCCAAGCACACTGGTGTTTATAATTAGCCATTTGCTTAAAAGTGTGCGCCCCATTGTTTTCTTCTTGTGTGGTCTACAGAGCCCCTAAAGAAGCACCAGGTGCCAAGGGCACTGCATAACTAACACGTCCTTTGATTTTTGTTCCCCCTGAAGCATTTCAACTCTGTGGCCCACATCGTGGAAAACCATCAGCGCAACCCTCTGGTTCTGATCGACGGCCAGAGCAACAGCAAAGACTCCACCAAGCTGCTGCATCCCATCCAGGTCTGAGAGTTGGAGTTGGTCTGAGCTGCAATGGGCCCCCTGCATAGATTGAAAAATGGCTCTGGATGTGGTGCAGACCAGCTGTCCAGACAGTGACCAGAAAACAGAACTTCACTCAGTGTATACAATGATCTTATCATTAACGTATGGATATATGTCCAATGTACTGCCACCCCGTGGACATACAGTATATGGACAGACATGGTTAAGGAAAAAAAAACATTTTGAGGGCCCGTTACTGTAATATTGCTTTTGTTTTCAAACCATGCATATTTATAAAATGTTACAATTAATAGAGTCAACCCTCATTACCTTTTTAGCATAAATTGTGTGTGTTTAGGTTCTACAAACACTACATTATTAACAATGTATGACTGCATAACTGAGAAGCCATTTTGTAAGATTTAAAAAAATGTATTACAGCACTTTAATGCCCTGAAACTGCGGGACATAAGAGGATGGTACAAAGAAGAATTACTTCAGAATCAGTTCAGTCTATTCCAGGCACTTCAAAATGACCTCAAGTATCCACGGACAGCTGTTTACCCAGTCAGCATACAGCAATATGGACAGGAGATTGTCAGAAGCATTTCGCAGTGCAAAAGGTTCTTCAGTGCATGGACAGTAATGTTCGTTTGTACAGATAATAATATAAAGCTTCTGCTGTTACATGGCTCATAACGTCAACACAATTGACCGCCGAATCTAAAAATTAACATCTGAAATAACTAAATGCATGGCAAAGACTCAGCCTAATCAAAAGTGCTGCAATTATCAGAGTGCAAAAATAAATAAATGATCTTCAAGTCAAGGAAAAGGGAGCTTTAGATAAATCACATTCAGCTACTTGGAAGGTGTTCCCTGAAGATATTTCACCTTTACAACTATTGCATTATCAATATGATCAAAACAGATTTTGGTCAAAGAACAACATTCAGTAATCTGCTTCTATAGACTGAAGCAAAGCCTACTCCTCCAGGTCATTACATCCAGTGACCAAAGTGTTGTAGATTTGCTTAATCGTTATAATCTTAAGCCAATACGCAGATTTTTGGGACTGAAAAAGAAATGGTATTATTTAGAAAACCTTTAGCACAATTACTGAAACATAATGCATCACAGACATATGGCCTATTAGTTATCACAGCCCATTTGATTAAAGCTTTGTAGGTGTGAAAATAAAATTCATTTACAAAGTGAATAGTAAATATTAAAAAAAAAGTAGTTACACATATACAAGAGGAGCTGTTTTACTAACATAATGGTTGATTTCCTGAACTTTCAGGTTTCAGGTTAGCCTGATTTATGGGGACTGTGTAATGCAACTACAGTGTTTAACCTTTTCCATTCATTCCTGAGTGCACAGACAGTACAGTACATACAGAAGTGGAAAAAATGTACAAAAAAAAGTCTAACAGCGTAGACAATAAATTAAATGAAGTAAATACAGTTTGTGCACCACAAAACCTGACATGATGGTTGAGTGGTGGTTTAAATAAAATCATTATTCATAATTCATAAGTCAATATCTATTTGAGCCCTATGTGGTTTTGAGAACTAAGAAGAGGTAGGACAACTACCTAAGTGTGGGTCATCAATCCATCTTGGAAGTAACTGAAACTATTGTACGGCGCTTTCCCAAAAATCATCCTGAGGTTTCCGAATTGGCATAATGCTTTACAAAATATTGGGGGGAAAAAACTCCAGCTTATTTGCTTTCATTGGCTCTTAAACCAGCTGCTTCTCCAGTCACAGGTTTCCATTAAATGTCTCTGGCCGTGGCATATGAAGTCCTCCTGATTAGTGAAAACACGGCCACAAAACCAGCAGCGCCAGGACTGCTGTCTCCCTGCGTTCACAACCTGGTACGCGTTCTGACCTGACCTTCTCAGCTTTAGCTTCAACGAGAACCTCTCCTTGACTGTGCTCCCAGGGTGGGTGTGCCGGGGCGAGGGAGAGATGCCAGTAGACGCAGGGGAGGCCCCCTCGTCGCCCCAAAAGTCTGAGAGGGCCTTCAGTGTCTGCTGACAAAGCACCACTTTCTGGACCTCATTGCCGTACTTGTGGACTACATGCATGATGTTGGCCACCTCGGGGATGTCAGCGTCGGGGTGGTTCAGGACAACAACGGGCTGTTCCCCCTGTGGCTTCTTGATGAGTTGGAAGCCACTGAAAGGAAAGAGCCTTAGGGTCTTCTCCACGTGCCTGGGCGATGGCTCCCAGCAACCGGCTTCAGTGGAGGTAGAACCAGTACCTCCCTCGGAGTCACTCATTTCCCTCCTGGCTTTGGAAGCTGGGTGCTCTTGGGAGAGATCTGGGGATGAGTCCCTGGGCCTCTTGTTGTTTACTGCCATGTTACTCCTTAGGGGTGATGCAACCTGAGGGTCTGGATTTTCCACTACATCTAAAATAGAGAGATGGAGAGTATTTTCTGACAAGTTCAGACTTTTAGGATAGTTATTATCATCACTCTGTGATGCTCCTTACATTACATTTCATTGTTATGAGGTTCACCAAGTGCTTTGACATCCAACATTTATGTAGCCTATTTACAGCAGTTTAATCAGCTTGAAAAAAAAATAGCCTCATCTCAAATGGACGCATAATTTTAGATTCATTTAAAGTTATTTTACATCTTGGCCAAAGACCGAATAAACCAATAGTTCTATAGTTTTTCAGTTAAATTATGAATTTGTGCATCTCTATTGCATGAGAGTAGAATCGAGTGTGTTTGTCTTTAATAATAGCAGCCAACACCAATAAGTTATCAAATCACAAACCTTGAGTGGAAGTCAGAGTCCCCAGTTCAGTACAAGGATGTGTTGTAACATCATAAGATGGCCCAGAACATGAAGTCTCACTGTTCTGAAGACAAGTGGTCGGGATGTCCTGCGGCAGTTTTGCTGACTCAGCAGTTCCAGAGACCTCAGAATCCTCTGCGTTATTTTCCTGGATGTGCGACTCCATGGCATTCATACTGATTGTGCCGTCATCAGTATGGGAATGTTCTTTCCCGTCCCCACATGGCTGGCGTGGAGAGGCAGGAAGTACGTCCAACTCTGGAGGAGACGGTAAAACTGGGAACCCTCCATCTGATTCTGAGCTGCAATCTTCCTCTGCAGGGGGTGAGAGACACTCATGAGTCCCACTGACACTGGCCTTTGATTCACTCACAGAGGTCTGCTCGGATTCATGGAGCAAACCGACAGGAGTCTCAGAGGCCATGTTAGCCACAGCTGGTAAAAGAGGGGTCTTGTTTGACAGCTCCTGCTTCATCAGCTCCTGAGTTGAGATTTGCATATGGCCGCCTTTGAGGCTATCCTCTTTCCCATCTTCATTAAGACTAAGATTGTCATCGCAGGGCTGATTTGGTCCATCACAGAACCCCTGATCTTCACATTGACCATGTGCTGATTTTTCCAAGGGACTGCAGTTTGCATCAGTCTCTCTTAGCACAGGAGAACATGTGCTAATTACTTCATGTGTTGAAATTCCATTGCACGGCTGGTGTTCTTTAATGAGGCAGGTCAGATCAGTTTGGTCAATATTTTGAAGCTTGCTTGCAGTATTGCTCAACACATCTGCGGTGGAACATGCCGTTAGCTCCACTGCGTCTGGGATTTCTTGCTTTGCAGCTGGTATGACTTTCAGTACCAAATGTTTTTTGCCATCTACCATCTTAAACCCCTGAACCTTAGTGGTGCAGTTGGGAGGGATGGAGATTTTGTTTTTTTCCATTAGAACAGCCAGCTCATTATTGCTCGGGTTAACAGAATCGGGAGGCAACAACGTCCCATTTTGTGGGGACAGCCGTGACACTGGAGTAACAGGCCGACTGAGGTTTTTGAGTTCATCTTTTATCATGGTCTTGGCACTTTTCTCGGCCACAATAGTCCTCTCAAGATACTGGTTGGTTACCTCCAGAGTTTTTTCCGGTGTCAGTAGAAGCCCATTTTGATCTAACATTCCCTCTCCAGATAGAGAGAGCAGGTCTCGAGCCATCCAAGAGTTTTCTTTTAGTGGGTTCTTTGTCAGACGTAGCTTAAGTCCTGGTGATGTACTGATTTCCAACTTTGGCTGAATTTCCTGCTTCCTCCAGTCGTATTTTCTTTCTTTCTCTTTTCTGGTGACAGCTGCCATGTGCTTTGTGTAATCGGTCTGAGAGTTTATTTGGGAGTCATTCTCATACTTAAGGCGAGGTTCTGTTGTGGCAAGCAAGAGGTAATTATTTAAATTGTCACTTTGGTTTTCACATGCTTCTTTTCCATCTCCAGACAATGGGAGCTCATGTTGGACATTATGTTTGTGCTGCAAAAAAGCACTAATGTCTTTTGTGTAGAGTTTACACCTCACACAGGTGAACACCCCGTTGAGGCTGTGGTGGTCAGTGTGGCTTTTAGGTGGCAGCCAGGCTGTGTGCTTGATGTCCTCATAACCCTCAGGCTTGTGAGGTGAGAGACCACTGGGTCGAGTGCCTGAGGCGTTCTCAGGGGTGGTGGAGGGCGAGTTGCCTTTGTGATTTTCTTCAGATGTTTTCAGCTCCTGGGACTTGGCTCTGCTGCTGTCACACAGAGGCGTGGGTGTGTGCTCTGCCGTGTCTGTTGCACACTGATTCTGCTGTTTTTTTGGGGGCGGTGTGGCAGATATGTTACGATCAGATTGCTCTCCCTTGTGCACACTGTTGTTTTCAGTTGTGTTGGCTTCCCCCAAAGACGAACACCGAGTAGTGTTTTTTCTGGAGCGAAGTCTCTTGCACCAGTTCCCTTTGTCATCGTTGACACCTTGATTCTCCATTTTGACGTTTTGTTCCATGGTCATTTTAAAAGCCTGTGTAAAAACACAAAAACATACAAAATTTTATATGACAAGTGGGGCTCTTCATCCAGTAATGTCAGCATGCCTTTCAGCTAAGGTACATTCTACATGAATTAAGATGTAATGATTAACATTGTTACTGTGTTATAAATTGTAATCTGAAAATCAGATGCATAGATCAAAACAGGCCTACGCTTTTGTAAAAGAAAGGTCTGCTTTAAAAAATCAATAGGATATCCAGATCAGAGGACAGGCGTGATGTTCCCTTGGGTATTTAAAAAAATTATCGATATTTATTCTCGAATTAAGTGCGACAGGCGTAATCCGTAGTTGTCACACAAACTCCCCCATTATAGCCTACTGTTGCTTTCAGCTGTTTTGTGCTTCTGTGCCCTTGTGTCTTAAAATTACACAATAAATACAGTCAGTTTCTTATCGACGGTATTATTCTGCAACAAACTAAGATGTAACGTTAGGCTACACAATCGCGAAAGGCAACTGTAAAGTTTACTGTCGTAATACTCGCCTGTTGCATCGTAATATTTGATACAAATAGCTTACAAATAATATATTACACGCCTTTCGACTTCCATACGTTGAAATAATTGCTATGCTTGCATGTTCAAACATGTTTTAGGAGAATGTATGATCTTAAAGTGTTAAGACAGGACGTAACGTCAACTTCAACAATCCACTTTAAAGCTAAACGCCTAACGTTAACATTAGCCACCTTCCTCGACACTCTAGTGCTGTTTTGTGTCTGTTTAAGTTCCCCCTCGTCTACATACAAAAAGTGTACCTGCTATCAATTACAGTAGATTTTAATATGCATGTTCAACAAACATCATGCAACATATCGACTTAACGTTACCTCCTAAACTTCCAGCTCAGTAAACAGCGGCCATGACACCTCAATCCGGGGATGATTGAAGTCGGGAAGCAAGTGTAGCAAACCTCAATCTACAAGTTCCAAAACGGATGAGAGCGAATTACTTGTTACACCATCAACCATTTAAACTACCGTGCCATTTCATGCTACACTTTGTTGTTTTTGGAACAACGCTGACATGAATGTGCACTGATGGCTGCGTCCAAATCGGAAGGGGATTTGTTATTCAGATGACACGTGCTTCCTCTTTCAAACTGTCTGCACAGTTTATAACAGTTGTATTATACCAACTCAGCGTTTGTAGCCGTGGCGCTTCAATAGGCTGTTATAGCGAAAACTATTTGAGGCATGGAGTTTTGGCAATGGGGAAAACACTTTGTGTTTGTTAAATGTTTTATTGTTTGTTTACTTATGTTCAATATTAGAATAAGCCGATTAGCACAGAACGCTTCATATTGTCAAAGAAGCAGGACTATGATGAGCTTGTGTTCGTGTCATGACTGGTAGGTCATTGTTTTCATTTAAGTCATAGACATAACATGCATAAGATACACACTTTATATTATCGTTGTGACAGACCCTTCTGCTCACTCTGATAGTTATTTTTTTAGGTTGGCACCTGTTGTTGCTGAGAATATGAGGCTTTGCTATTGTCAAGAAAGGGACAAAAACGCATAATTCTCTCATGTGCTATCGATTGTGGGGCCCTAGGTCCTTTGAGGGAGTCAGTGTTCTAACTTGATTCAGAGTGTCTAGCTGACAACAAGCCTGCCACCGTTCTACCTGTCAGTAGCCTATAGATAGATAGATAGATACTTTATTGATCCCCAAGGGGAAATCCAAGGTCCCAGCAGCTTAAAAAATCACACACAACATATACTACAGTGTACACAGGATGATAAGAAGCAGATCAACAAAACAACATGACTATCAACATTACTAAAAATACCAATATAATACAAATACAAAGGGTAGAGATGCGCATGAATGTACTGTGGTCCAGTATGAGGTGTGTGTCAAGGTAGTAGTGCAAATGAGTCCAGTAGTGCAACAGTGCAAGGTTAAAGGGATAGTTCGGTTTTTAACACATTGAGCCCCTTTCACAGGTTGTCTAAAATGAAATAAAGTGGTTGACACCAAAATCTTGATGACTGCTCCTGTCTCGGCTATTTGGGAAATATAGAATCGCCTCTGCCTGCCTTTAAAATGGCTTTAAAACACTGGTTTTAAAAAAGTGCTACTCATGGAGTGATTAGTGGCATTTGCTGATGTTCCAACCCAAGTATCGTAGCAAAATATATTTATTTGCCATTTTGTAAGTCCCATAGGGATCTATTTGCTCCTTCATATAAACAAAGTGCCAAATAAAACATGACGGAAGCTTTATTTCACGACGATACATGTTTTGGAACATCATTGAGCACCACTAACCACTTGGTGAGTAGCACTTTTTTAAAACCAGTGTTTTAAGGATAGAAACAACACATGCCCATTGCTAGCCATTTTGAAGGCAGGCAGAGGGGATTCTACATTTCCCAAATAGCCGAGACAGAAGCAATCGTCAAAATTTCGATGTCAACCACTTTATTGCATTTTAGACAACCTGTGTAAGGGGCTTAATGTGTTAAAAACCGAACTATCCCTTTAAGTCTAGTCACCAGCAATAAATATGTGCATATGTAAAATGGGCAATAAAAAAATATAAGCATAGCAATTTATAAGTATATGGACAATAAGACAAAAATAAAATAGCCTAATAATATAAAAATTACAGCATCAGTGCAAGGATAAGTCATATAAGGGTTCATGCATCAGTCAAGTATGAGGTTAAGTATCAAGTTACAGTTATTGTTATTGGTCAAGTATGAAGTTACAAGTATAAGGAGGGGTTGTGCATGTGGGCTAATGTAGCCAGTAAGGTCCGTAGGCAGTGTCAACAATACACAATATTGTAGAAAAATGTCTTGTAACTGTATAAGAGGGTTAAGGTGCAGATAGACTATGTAGAGAAGTCCAGCTCTCCTTTTCCTTTCAATGAAGCATTGTAGAGTTGTATGGTCCTGGGTACAAATGACTCCCTAAGTCTGTCTGCATGTCAGGGAGCGTAGGCTCAAGCTGATCTCTTCTGCTGCATGATAGTGCTGTGGAGTGGATGACCGTCATTGTCCACGATGTTGAGTAGCTTGCCTTGTTCAGGGTCCTTTTGTCTGATACTGAAGTGATGCACTCCAGTTCAGCTCCAACAACAGAGCCAGCTTTCCTTACCAGCCTGTCTAGTCGCCCAGCATCCCTCTTCTTAGTGCTTCCTCCTCAGCATGCCACAGCATAGAAGAGGATGCTGGCAACAACAGACTGGTAAAACATCCAGAGAAGCTTGCTGCAGACGTTGAAGGACCGCAGCCTCCTCTGGAAGTACGTTGCTGCTGATGACAGTGTCAGAGAGGTAGTCCTTCATTAACATTAACATAGGGAGATACCACTGGCACTGTTTCACATTAGTGTCCTAATTCGGTATTCATTTTAATTATTTTGACAATGTTAACTTTTAAGCTCACTGCTATGGGTTAAATAACCTATACAGAAAACATTTTTTTTCAGACATATTCTTCAGACAAATCTACTCAGACCTAGTTGTCTGGTCTTGTTAGCATGCCCTAAACCCTGAGTCAATGACTGATGTTGTAGACAGTAGTTGGTCTTATGCACTGACAAAAGCATGTCACTTACTTGCAATTACTGATCAGATGCACTTACTGTCACTGTAGCTGTCAACTGCACCACTGCAGTCAACTACAGCACTCAAAGTCAAAGAGCGGTGTAGATGGTCATGGATCACAGCCACCAAGAAAGGAGTGGAAATAAACTGAGTGAAGGTGAACTTACAGTATAGAAGATTACAGGCCTGATGTGGCAAAGTCTAAATTAAGTATCGATACACCTGTTTAATTGTATTGGCTGAATTCTATTCAGTGACCCCCTTTATAAGTTTTAACCTGAATAGTAACACTTTTGAAACCATTGTAATTGTAAGGTAATTAGTTGTTGTTGGCCCCCTAATGGTATCGTGCAATGGTTTAGGGGGACTTTAACTTTACAATGGCCAGCTTTGCAAATGGTTGATTTTTATTAGGGTAGGCTACAGTTATCCAGAAAATGTCAATGCTAACTTCAGTTGCAATTAAACTTTTCCCAGAGAGCAGAACTGCTTAGGTGGTGACAGATGATAGCAACAACATAGTTTCAAAACTGCGATGGGCCCATTTTACAGAAGCCATTTTTCCAAGAAGTTGGAGGGTGAGCACAGGTGTTACTGATGTGACAGAGTCACAGAAAAACAACACCGGTTCTTAACTAGTGACTACCTGGAATAATGTTTGCTGTGAAATCAGCCCTTTCCTGGAATAGCACTCATGTTTTTAAACTTCCAAATGTAAATTCCTAAGCAGAGCAGAATTGGACATTCTTGTTTAGCATTCTAGTTATCTTCCAGAAATGGAACTGCCATAATTCTGCCATGACACGGTCATAATTCTTGTTGACAAAGGCTTGTTGAAAGACAGATACTGGACACATCACATGTTGTTATAGTTCAGTTCACATTATGGTATGGATTGAAAACTATTTTAGGTATGTTTTATGTATAGATTGAAAAGAATTGTAGATGTAGTTAAGATTGCTTTTAAATTCAAGCGAACAGTTCTTAAATTCCCAACTGAGTGTCTGGCACTGATTGACTAAACTCCTATTTGTGCGTATATTTTGTGTGTTGTGTTGTGTTGTGTGCGTGGAGGGAGGGGGGTTCTTTTTAGAAAAAAAAAATGTGTAGACATGGACCAACTTTTGGGAAATAGAAATGAAATACACTACTCTGGTATTTTTGTCTACAGTTTTTTTTTTTTTTTTTTTTTCTTCTAAAATAAAAGATCTACCTAAAACTTTTTCGGCCTGAAGGGCAAATTCGAGACCAACAGATTGGCCTACATATGCAAATTCAAGAAATTCGTGAAAACCCAGCACTTTCTCATCGTCTAACTAGCAGGATTGCTTTTGTGGTAGCTTTAATGTTCTTTTGTAAGTCGCTTTGGATACAGGCGTCTGCTAAATAAGTACGTGTAAAATGATGACAGCCGTCATCCCGCACCACCACCAACCTGATATGACCGTGTGTCTTAACTAACTTCCTGTGCGTAATCAGTCAGATCCGGATTTTAAATGGACTGTAAAACTCTTGGAGGGGGAACATTTCGACTGAAACTCAAAATTAAACAACCCAGTTTGCCTTGGTGAAGATTTTCCTTGACAAGCCTATTACCACCATGATTCTGTGATAGCCGGGTATGCTAAATGCTTTAACGCTCTGAGCTATGCAGTCCCTGATTGTCTCCCGTGAGCCCATAAGTCAGCTTCTGATTGGGCGTTTGTTTGGAAGTTTAGGGTGTAAGGGAGCATCCAATTGGCCGTGAAACTCCATGTGTCCCAGCCTTGCTTATTGTAAACTTTAGACAATGAAACAGTAAACTTCGTGATTTATTGTCATCATTTTAGTCTTCAAGACTCAGAGCGTTCGTTCTCGAGCTTAGCCTTGTCGAGAGTCCATGTTTGGGGTAAGTGTTGTAGGTTTTAGTTTTTTCTCGTGAAACATTTTGTTGGATCCATAGGCTAGAGGCTGACCGGTGTTAAAACTGGTCTCAGATCGACTGCTGGTAATCTAGTTTAGAATAATTTACCTTCTTTCTGTATTGTCTATGTTATTTAACTAAGTCTGCAATTCTTGGTGCAAGTGTGTCAGCGTAATACAACTTAACACCGTTGCTTAACTTTTTACGTCTCTACTCGCTAATGCCTTCGCTAATGCCTAGTTCATTCAACTTGTTTAACTCGGTGCTATAGATGTAGGTCAGCTGTTGGATCATTCGTTTTACAAGAGACCATTATCTATCATCTGTGATTACATATTTCTCCCGTGGAAGCCAAAGTATAGCCAGTAACGTTAAAACTTTAAACGCCTCAGATGAGTCAGATGCACCCAATCAAATGCAATGGGTTCAGCTGAGGACACTCGCATACTTGTTCTCGCTATAGCCTTACCATTATTTGAAGCAACACAAAAGCGCAGTTCATGTCTATTTATGCGCCCCTCATATGGCCAAATGCCATTGAAATAATTTTGCAAGTTATAAATGATCAAAACCAAACTGCAACCAAACTTTTTAGAATTATAAAATCACTTTATTGTGCACAAGACTTCATTGTATTTATCTGTGCATTTTCGTCTGCCAGCCTGACAGTTAAATTCAATGGAGCTTGAGGGTCAATGGTGGAAAGGACAACTTGCAGGAGACATACACCAGGCTCTTCGCCTCAAGGTATACTGACCCAACTGAAATGCTGATTTTTAAATATAACTGTCACTTGTCATTTTGGGCTGCTTCTTCTGATGCATTCAGGGCATGCACACATGCACATTTAATCCATGCCTGTGTGATCATTTCAGGAGCTTAAGCTGCCCATCTACAAAGGCCAGTCTCCACAACTCAACCTGAGGCGCTACTTTGCAGACCTCATAGCAGTAGTGAGCAATCGCTTCAAGTTATGTCCAACAGCCAGACACCTTGCCGTTTACCTGCTGGATCTCTTTATGGACCGCTATGACATCTCCGTACAGCAGCTTCACATAGTCGCCCTATCCTGTTTGCTCTTAGCTAGTAAGGGTTTTTCTATTGCCTGTTATTTGTGCATGCAACTTTCATTTCAAAATTTACTTTGTGAATATTTAACAGTAATGTGCAGTCAGCTGGTTTAATTAATTAACACAAATTAATCTGCCCTTGCATATCTTTAATCTTTGTTAGTTTTTTTCCCATATTCATTTTCAACAGAACCTATGCACATTTTGAACACAAGGTGCTGAACTGCATGTCCTGTGCTGTAACTAGGAAATATGTACTAGTTTCAGAATGTTATCTGATAAAACCTCAAATGTAGATAAATACAACTGTATATATGAAAATGCCTATGCAAAATTATATTATCATATTTTGTATATTTATTTGTCTTCAGGCAAGTTTGAGGAGAGAGAAGACAGGGTCCCCAAGCTCCAGACGCTGAATAGCCTTGGCTGCATGAGCTCCATGAGCCTGGTTCTGAGCAGACAGGGGCTCTTGCACATGGAGCTGCTGCTCCTGGAGACCTTCCAGTGGAACCTGTACCTTCCCACAGCTGCCCACTTCATTGAGTATTACTTGTCAATCGCGGTCCATGAAGGGGACCTGCACGATGGATGGCCCATGGTCTGCCTGGAGAAGACTGCCCTTTACATGAGCAAGTATGCAGACTACTTCCTAGAGGTGTCATTACAAGGTGAGTAATGGTCATGTTGCTGAAGCGTGTATTTCTGCTTTAATGTGTTCAGTCCACCTAGCCATTGTGTAGGGACTGGACTCCTCTCTTCTCAGATACAATTTATACCATTGATATAGTTTTTTATTAATTGTTGTCTTCATGGTAAAGCCTATTTACTACATTCCTGGTCAAATTTTGTAGCAGTCTTTCTTTTCATAATAAGGCTTTTGTAAATTTAATCATCACTTACCTTGAAGCATGCATGACGTGAGCCAAAATGAAATGGCATTGGTAAATGGACTGCATTTCAATAGCACTTTTCTACTCCTACGAGCACTCAAAGCTCTTGACATTGTATGCCAGTAGGCTGATTCCTCTGTGACCACTGAAATGTCAAATCATTTCGGTTCTTTTCTTCTCTTTCCCTCTGCAGATCATGTATTTCTAAGCTTCGCGCCATCTTTGGTGGCGGCTGCGTGTGTGGCAGCCTCTCGCATCATTCTTCGCCTGTCCCCCTCGTGGCCCAGCCGTCTCCAGCACCTCACCCTCTACCCGTGGGAACACCTGCTACCCTGTGTGGAGAGGTTACTGATGTGAGTGACCAATCTCGCGTTCACTAGTGGCATTTTCAACTTCCTCATGCTTAATATACATGTTTATTTGCATTATACATTGGTGGGATAAAAAAAGTCTTGTCTCTGTTGAGATGCAGTTCACCAACTGCTCTGAGGTGCAGTTTACCAGAGGTGCAGCTGTGTTAAATGGAAGATATAGCAAGAACTAACAAGGGCAGTTGCATTGTGCTAATGGGTAATTTTAGAAGGGTATTGGGAAATCAGGCAGAAACTACTGCACTTTTCCACACTGCTCTTGAATGCCAAACTAGCTCTGTTCTGTTTCAATGGGTTTTAGTGCGCACGAAGGTGACCTGAAAGAGGCCAACAAGCAGAAGTGCCAGCACCCGACATCTCAGCCCTCGCAGATGGTGTTCCAGACGCAGCTCCAGAGCACGGCGCAGATACCCCAGTACCAGAGGCCTGCCCTGCAGTACACCCAGCCGAACCACTCGCAGTCTGGCCTCACCCAGACCCACGGGCCCACCCCTTACTTGACCCACAGCACTGCCCTGCAGCCCAGTGGTACCCTAGGACAGGGGCAGACCATATCAGCCCCACTGGACCCAAAAGGGAACCTGCCCTCCCGGGGCTACCAGTTGAATGCACTGTACACTTGCGCCACCACCCAGTTTGAGAGATGACTGTGGCTCTTTTGTGCAATGGACAGATGTGGACACAATGGAGCCTCGGGTTACAAACTGCCCCCCCCCCCCCCACCCCCCCCCCCCCCTCTCCACACATGCGCGCACATTTCATTGGGAGGATTTACCTGAATCATTTCAGCTGCTAAAACAATGTTTTTTTTTTACAAAAAAAAAAGAAGGAAAACAAAACCAAAAGGCGACTGTTAAAAGAAGTGATCGGAATTCAGCATTACATTCTGTGTTGTGCAGAATCAGGGCATGCACATGTGCAATAGAATATTTTTTTTTTGTTTTGTTTTTTTGCCTTCAATCCACTGATTATGTTCTTGTGGGTTTTTGTTTACCTCATGCTCCCAGGAAATCATGTGGTTATGTGGAAGTGTATTTTTCAGTGCCAACATTGCAAGAGAATAGGCGTATGGCAGTTTTTACATGTAGGTCTGTTTTCTGTGCACTGCTACCTCAGAAGCATTGAATGTAGACTATTGTCCTGTGAACCAAACCAAAGTGCACTTTGATTCATTATTTGTTTTTAAATAAAACACACATAGCAGGGGGACTATAAAACGCTCAGGAGAACATATCCCATGTTCCTTTCTTTTTTCACTTGCTTGGGTCAAGTTGTCATGTAGAAACCTTTCACTGCCACCTTTTCATAGCTCTGAATGTGCACATTTTGTTGACCACTGACTAAAACGTCTATATTTGGTACAATTCTGGTCACCTATTGAACCATTACAAGTGCTAAACTATTTATAGATGGACTCTAGAAGTATGGTGCAAAAGTATTTATTACATATCTAACAATGGAATTATACAGACTAAAACCGTGCATTAACAACAGAAAGATCATATTTGATTGGGTACTATAATCCCATTGGTATGTCTCTTGCCGATATGATAGTCAGCCCTCCTCTAGCAAACAAAACCAGCCTCGAATGAAATCTTTGGAATGGTGTTAATGATGTTGAAAGGGGTTGAAATGAATGCAGGTAGACAAGGTTAATTCTCTTCATCTTAACATGGGGGTCAGGTAGTATGTTTCTTGCTGATGTTTTACCAGTGTTACTAGGATGATCCAGACAGACAATATGTCATTTGGGTAGGGGTGGATGTACACAGAAAGGGAAAACTGTGTCTCAGGGATCTCACTGCAATGGATCTGGGTGCGCTGAACTTGTTCAATTATAGCGCCTATGTTGGTGAAAGGCATATGAAGGGCCATGCCCGTGACCTAAACACAAAGGAAACATTGTTCACATACAGTGTTCTGTTTTAGTCTAGTCTAACATAAAACAATGCTGGTCACATTTCATTAAGGTCACAGACTAAATTAGACCAACATAGAATGGCACTTTGACATATTTCCACAACATTCATGCATAGGAGGGGGAATTAAAATAAGTTGTGGTGCAAAAATAAAGAGACAGTTAAAATATTTTTACAGCTTAGTTATTTAAGTGTGGCCATGTTTTCTAGTACAATTTCACTTGAGGTTCTTCAGCTCCCGTTGACACACTGACTTTTATGATCAGTAAATGAATTTCAATTCATTGTTAGACAACCAGGAACTAATCATTCTACATTTGTTCCAACGACAATTAGAGCCTCACCTTAACATCGCTCATTTTGACAGACATATTGTGGAGCTCGGCCGCCATAGCTGAAGAGTCAGCCTGCATCTCTAACTTTGGCAGGATATTGCTCAGCAAGACAGGCCAACGCCGGTTCCACCGTGTCAGATGAGGAAGCCGCCATTCCATGAAACTCTGCTTCAACTGTTTCTCTAACCTAACCGGCACATGCAAAGCTCAGGAAGACAAAAATAACAGCAGGAGCAAATGTTGAGGATGGTCACAAATGACATGAAAAATGTTTAAATATACTTCTGTCGTTTAAATCACACCTTTTTTGTATGATTTCAACAAGCTCTGACTTTGGCAGGCGATACTGGATTGCTGAGGAACTACAATTTGTCTGTAAACATACAAAAAATATTACACCATGCTAAAGTATCGTCATTGTCTAAACAACTGTTGTTTACGTCTCAGCTGTAGATTACGTGCAGTTCCTATTCTGGCCACATGGTATCACTGTTTCACAGGTAAACTCGCAGGAAAGTTTTAGGGACAAACCTTGTGTGGCTGTGGCTGTGGCTGTGGCTTCGGGTTTTTGGGGAACAAACAAGTCCATGAAGAGTTATCTGAGATGTCGAGCTTGTGGAGTGCTGCAGTTGCACCCCTCTTGTGAAACCACACCTACAAGGCACACAAACAGAGGTTGTTTATTGCTTGTTTATCTCTGGCCACACAGACACGCAGGGAAAAAGCCACAATAGATAAATCTAGATGAACACCAGAGCCTTTCACCTCATGTTCGTTCTACAGCTCTCTCTGAAAGCTATGTAGAAGGAACCCAAGAGGTATGTGCACCCAAAGTTATGAAGAAATTATATCACTAAATCTAAAAAAAAATAAAATAAAAAAAAAACACATAGAAAAAAGCATTTGGACAAATTTTTGTACATTTTCCTTGTTGATCAAATAATCCACTCTGATGAGTGGACAGAGTGCATCATATAAGCAGTGATGGTTCCCATCTTTTGGATTCCACACCAAATAACCGGACCTCTGAGTGGTTAAAACACATGCTGTCTCACCCTAAAAAAAAATAGACGGCTCAGTCAATTAATCAGTTGTAGTCAGGTCATCTTTTACTAGATTTGTGTTAAAAAGGCAAATTAATTTCATTTCTGTTATCTTACCTCTAAAACGGATGTACCCAGAAGAACCCATGCCTCTACTTTTAAATACAGGAAGAAGTTGCACAGGAGGACAGCTAAACTGACACTATTCCCAATGGCTAGTCTCAAACATTCCTGTCAGGTTTCCAGACACAAATACAACTCATTGTAAGACACTGCGCAAGGAATATACAGTACTGAGTAGTAAGTAAGTGTGGCTGCAAATGACATTGTTGTGTCTGTGAGTTGTGTATTTTCAAAAGTCGACTATAACACCAGTATGTCAAACCGCATCCGACACCTCTGAAGTCAGCCACATCTCCCCGTAGACTCCCACTTCAGAGGAGCTTGGAAAAACAGGAATAAGAGACACAAAGGCCGCTAATCTTCTCTGGAGAGAGGTAAGAAATAGAATGTAGTTTTTTACAAACACAGTATGCTGTTAGACTACTAATATAGACAGACCCTAGCAGTAGCAGATGGTTTTGCAGTGCAAATATGCCTCAGTAGCTGTTCTCTCAAGATTGGTTAGACTAATCAAACCACTCAGTCCTTGTAAATTGCTACCCTAGCTTTAGCATATCATGCTACATATTATACATTGTGCAGCAGCTGTCTGAAAGTTAACCGCTGCTTATTCTGCCCCTTGGATTGAGATCAGTCTAATCAGATTAAGTCATGTGATCATGTACAATAATGTATTAGACTTAGAGATTATTTGTATAGAGATAGAGATTATTTGTATAGTCATCTTATTTTAACTGACCCACTGCAGGGTCTCTTCAGGAAACATCAATTGAAATGCTAATTTGTTTATTAGTCATTGATTGTTGGCTACTCTCTGAAACAGTAACACCCTACCACAATCATTTTAGCCCTCTGTCCATCAACTATCACATTTTCTGCTGTGGTCCTTGATTGTTAATGACATGTACATTTCAGTGCTAACGCATGGGATATAATCTGGGCATTCATGTCTGTGTTCACCCTGTATGCAGAGGGCACAGTAAGCATCAGCCACATGCTGGTGAATTTGGTAAAGTTTGTTAATAGATTTCAGACAAAAAAAATCCTGATGTACAACAGAATGGCTGGTTATCCACCAGTTGCTTAATTAAAAAGGATAACTTTGACCCCTACTTGTATGTATATAGTGCACTCAAATGTATTCATTTCATGCATTCATTGTCATCGACATTATCCAAACTATTTTTAAGGGTCTAAGTTTAACATAACACAGTAACACATCAGCTTCAATATTTTTCGGTGTGCTGTGTCTGTGCCTTACCATGAAAACAAGGTTGCTCCCATCCTTCCGCTTATCAAGGTGCAGGACCTCTGGAGGAGGTGTGAGAGGCTTGATAAACTCAGTGGGCAAGACCAGCTTCCCTTCACTGTTCATCACAGTGCCTCTGAATGGCCTCTCCTTTCCCCACACCTTGCAGGCCCTCTTAAACTTCTGGACTTTAGATAGTGTATCCACTTTATCTTGGCTTAGAAACTGACACAAAAGACAGTTGGATTATACTTGCGCCGCTTCTGACATGGAAAAGTATGATGTGAATTCTTATTTGAAAGAGCAGTCGCATTCACACAAGTACACTTCTAAACATTGTCCTAAAACAGCATTATTTAGAAGTTTACACGCTTTAGAGTAGACTCAGCTCATTTACCATTTCAACAACCTGGGATGGCATGTCATCTTTAGATGAGACAGGTGGGTCCAGAATAATGCAGAAAGTGATGTAACTCTTATCCTTTTCCTGTGGGGGGCTACTGTCATCATTGCTACCCCAAGAGTAGCCCACTAGTACAGGGGGTGTGTTGATCTTAACAATACAGCTAATCTGAATGAAAAGATACACAAATTCATTTAGTTGTTCTTGATTATTCTTGATTACTCATAGAATGGTACATCGTGACAAAAACAAAACAAAACAAACATGGATGAAGCATAGACTATTTTAGAATGCTGTCTCTCTGCCTGAGTTTAACCAATTTCGAAACTGAATGCTCCTTAGTACAAAAGAAGTAATAGCTTTGCTGCTTTTTGAATGTGCATTCTGAATCAGAAGAGAGGAGAGAAGGCATAGGAGAGGAGGAAGGAAAGGAAGAGATGGGAAAATCAACTAGTATTTAAGACCAAATTGATGGTGTATTCAGCAGAAATCTAAAAAAAAAAACACTTTTCAACTTCTTGTAATCCACTTACTTACTTTCCAAGTTTTGTTATCATATCCAAAATATTTCTGACCACTTCGCCAGCATAGCAAAGGTCATGAAACTTAAAGTAAAGTTAAATGAGGCACATTTCAAAATCATCAGTCAAATTTCCTTGAGAAAAAAAACTTCCAAGAACTTTTGCCATCCATGCAAACTTATTGTCTGACAGCACCTAAATACTCTTCCACTCTCCTATGTCTTTCCATTTTACAGGGACTGGTTTAAGGAGGGGCCGTGCGCATCACTGTGGGCTAGCTAGAAACGTAATTTCTATTCCTCTCTATGTCCAGTATATGTAGGGAAATTGCCAATAAACAGACTTAACTTTTCCCAAAGTTAATTACTAATTTGTAGCCTGCCTCATTAACTGTTAAGTAACCCATAGATAATAAGACACTACCTGGGGGGAAAGCTGACTTCCTACTGCTCCTCCTACTGAAGCGAGTAGGACGCTTTTTGCTTTGCTCCTGCTTGGCCTTCTTTCCTTGATTTATTTCCACTATTTCGAATTCTTTTTTTTTATCTCAGTTTCATTTGCTAGTTTTTAAAGTAAGATCATTAGTTTAAATTAGATGATACAACGGGTGAAAAATGCAAAGAGTCAGCACAAAATCGACTGAGCTAGAACAGCTGGCACAGAGGATTGCCATCCTGGAATCAAGAATTGACTCGTTTTCGTTAAAGAATGTTGAACCAACTTAATGTCGTAGCTTTTGTATCCCTACTGGTACGTAGGCAGATTTTACTTTTTTTCATATTTTGGCGGCCTCCAGGAACTGCCCAGTTAACAGGACCATTCATGATTCAAGGGAAGTGCTTAATCCTTCAATACAGCCTAAACACCACAATAAAAACAAAACATCCAGCATTCAATTACACCAGTGGTTCTCAACCTTGAACAAACACCCCCTTATGTCATTATAAGCCTCTTGTCATCTAAGCCGCTTTTTAATGTCAGGAGACAGAGACGTCAGCTTCAGCCTGAGTGCACCGGACTCAACCAAATTCAGACGGTTGCGATACTTTGTCTGCAAATGGAGAGCTTGGCTGAATCCCTGTTCGACGAGGTAGGACGTGGGAAAAGCAAGAAGAACAACACAAGTCTTCTCCCAAAGCAGCGGAAATCGCAAACCATGTGCGGCCCACATCACACGCCAGCCGGAGATGCGGAACGTGGCCTTGGCCTCTTCATCATTTGGAGGTCAATGAGGCTTTCTTGTATTGCGGCATCACAACTGGACACGTCCGCTTGAAATGGCTCCATCACCCATTCAGGGACTTCTAATTTGTCAAGGTCCCTGAAAATGATTTCCAAGTCCATTTTCACAGCACGTAGATGGCTGGTGTACCGCAGTAGATCCTTGTCTGTGAGCTCATGCAGCACCTGAATGTAAGTATAAAATAGCCTATTCAATATAATCATAATCAATAATAATAATAAGTGTAATAATAATAATAATAATAGGCTACCTTTGTCAGTTGATGGAAATTATTTAACTGACGCCAGCCTAAATTATTCCTGTACAGGTCTAGCTTGGCAAGGAAACTGCGAAGTGTGGCCTTTGAATGGACCAGAGTCACAGCTTCTCCTTGAAGTTTCAGTGAGACCTCGTTCATTTGCTCAAAGAAGTCGGCAAGGTAATGGGTGTCGCAACGACAAGACCACAGATTATTCCTCAGTTCGGCATCAGCACTGTTCAAAAATTCATAGACTGTCTGAAACAATGCGCACAGCCTCGCCAGGCAGTTGCCTTTGGAGAGCCAGCGCACTTCAGTGTGAAGCAAGAGACGCTCAAAAGATTCATCCTTTTCACCACACAGCTGCCTAAAAAGTCTGTCGTTAAGAGCATGGGCTTTGATCTTATTTATTGCTTTTACCGCTGTGTTTAAAAACTGGTGGAGAGATGGACTTAAAGCTTTGGAAGCCAGGTTATGACGGTGCAGCACACAGTGCACCGTCAACACATGCGGAACACGCTCCTTTAGGAAAGTGGCGAATCTGCGGTACCTTCCAACCATTGCCGGAGCTCCATCAGTGGCACAGGAGAGGATGTTGCCCAACGGAATTGAGTTATCCTGGAGATACTCATTTAATGCATTGAATATCGTTTCACCTCTTGTGTCTGTAGGGAGATACTTCACGAAAAGCATGTCTTCGACCACATCCCTCCCGGACACATAACGTACATAGGCCATCAACATGGCATTGTTGTCTGCTGTGGTCGTTTCATCCAGTTGGATCCTGAATTGACTCTCACGCAGTGTGGAACACAACTGCTGCTCCGTGTTTAGTGCCATCTCTTTAATTCTTCGAGCCACACTGTCATTACTGAGCGGGATGGCCTTCATCACTGGCTCCGGGTCCCGTTCCATGACAGTGGAGATTGCCTCTTTAATAGCAGGGAGAACCAGCCTTTCACCGATAGTGAATGGCGAGCCAGATTTGGCGATCAAAAGGGATATATTATAGGAGGCCACTAACCCATTCTGTGTCTGGTTTACCTTCCAAGCGAACAGATTGGAAATGCTCCTTCTCGAGTGCTGCTCCTTGAGGGTCTGGAAAAAAGCCGCATCCTGAGATGCCTTGTCAGGATGGATTTTATTGAGGTGATCCTTTAAACGTGAGGGTTTCATTGCCTCATTAGAGAAAAACCTGCTCGCATAGCAGGCACATCGGTAGATGAACATTAGTCGGAGAAGGAATAAAACCAAACATAATGTAATCTGCGCTATACTGTCTGCACTTTTTCTTGATTGTCGCCATGTTGTTTAATAAAGTTATGATAAAATATTTATACGTAACTGTGCTTGTGTACATTTTGATTGGATGTGAGATTTTGACCCGCGAAGCTGCTGCAGCCATCAGAAGCCGTCAACCCCAAAATTCTAGAACGCTCAACCAGAGAACACTGTGCTGCGCTCAGCCGCTCAGCCTGCAGCCGCAGTGGCCGGAATTTGTTGACAGGACAGTTGCTATGGAAATTACATGCCGGCAGAAGAGACAGAGTCAGACTAACGTGAAACCAGAGACAGTTGATGTGTTCTAAAAGATCTTTGGTGAAACCAAAGATAGCTTACTAGAGTGGAGCGCTCTAGAATCTTTGTTGATTACTTTATTACATCTTGTTTAGTGTCCAAATGCACAAAGGCCGTTTAATGTACGGTATAGGCTACTTCAAAATTCAGAAGAATAAAATTGACGCCCACCATTTGCGTCTGAGCGCCCCCCCTCTCCACTGTCTAATTCTCAACGCCCCCCGAAGGTTTACAAACGCCCCCATTGAGAAACGCTAAATTACACTATGTAATGTTTTACATTTTGAATCATACTGTCCTCGTTTAATTATTCTACTATTCTTTTTTTTTAACCCATACTGTAGTTTTATTGTTTGTTTGTTTTGAAAGAAATTTTGGTACATTTTGGTTTGTCTGTCGTTAATCAGTCCAGTCAGGGTGGGGGGTTGTTCATGTGTGGAGAAAAATACAATGTAACAACTCTTGTGTCTGTTTTCATGAGGTATTTTGCAATAAAAAGAAGTTTAAAAAAAACAAAAAAAAAAACAATGTTGAACCTTACGGGATGTCTCATGAAAGGACTACAATAGCAGAAGCAGTTTCTGGGAATGAGAAGAACACACCACAACTGGCTGATATGACTGCAGTTGGAGCGACAGAATGCATTTACCTTACAAGACAGAGTGTGAGTACTGATCGCTGGCACACACCCAGACCCAAAAAACAAAATACAGGTGGAAGGGTGATTACCTCAACACCAGTGCAGTCTGATACCACTTGAACCTTGGGGTATCAGCCCAGGAACAGAGTAAAAACTACAATAGAAATCACAGGCTTAACTCACAGCCCATTAGGCTCCAAAAGAGATTTGAATGCCTCAGAGATCTTGAGGTGGAAACTACCAGAGAGCAGTACCATTGTAGACAAAGACCAAACCACAAGAAAAAAACAAGTCAAGGTAAGAAGCAAACCTCAACACCGGATTATCCTTCTACCCTTGTTCTTGGTGACTCAACTGTAAGAAATCTTAAAGGAGAGAGGATGATTGTATGCTGCTTTCCAAATGCTTCTATATCTGAAACAGCAAAGAGACAGTACAGTCAGAACATAGCACTATTGAAAGAATAATTGTGCATGTTGGAGCAAATGATATTTTCAAAGAACAAGTTGACGTGCAAAATGATCTCAGGGAGCTTTTCTTTGAACTTCATTTCCTTGGGATACAAATCTTCATCAGTGGCCCCCTCCCAGCACAGGGAAGTTTTGCATTTTCCCGACTATTCAGCCTAAACACATTGCTGGCAAAGAAATGTTTTGGAATAAACTTTATTGACAATTTCAACCTTTTTTGGAACCACAGGGGATTTTTTAGACCAAATAGTACAAGACTCAGCTGGCAAGGGAGAACAATTTTAGCCGACCATTATCGCCTTTCCCTTCAGTATGCACCTTTCTCTCAGCAAACTATGGGTGCATTGCCTGATAAGCACTCTGTTATGACACAGACAGAAAACAATAACTCTGATAAGCATTCCATAGCGGCACAGACTGATCCAGTCAAAGTCATCAAGGAGCATGCTGAACCTAAACACAAGACATCTGGGTCCAATGAGCATGAGAACTTGGAGAATGCTAGAATAACTCAGGCAGGCCTTCGAGGACAGGCAGACCAGGGCAATGAAACACCGCAGAAAACTTTACCACCCATTCTGCCAGATGACAAACCATCAACAGAGCTGGAACAGGTGGATATGTCCGATTCAGAGACAAGGAAGCAGAGAGATACAGGAAGTTCCTATGATCTGATGTCACTATCCCCATCACCTCTACACTTGAAATTCCCTCCAAGTTTGCAGAGGATGTTGCCCATAGCACGGCTGTCTTTTAGCCCTAGAAATTCACCACACACTGCACCTCACCACCACATGGATAGGTCGGTCAATACTGGACTCCAGCCTTTCTTAAATCCTCTGTCACCTTCAAAAAGCGCAAGGCACCACAGCCCTCAGACCAGAGATATGGGATGGAATGTACACAACTGCATAATACTTCTGTTTGATATGCTGTGGATCCCTGTGCAGAGAGTGTTTTGAAAAACAAGCAGGGACCCAAGATGCCCTTGTCCTCTATCCCAGTGCACACAAGGAAAAGAAGAACCTGTGTGCATTTAGCCAGGGGAGTAAACCAATCTAATCTCCTGCATGTTCCTAAACAATCTCAGAGTGGTCCAGTGAATCAGTTCCCTGCACTTACTGTTAAACTAGCTCTTCTTAAAATCAGATCACTTTCAAACAAATCATTTTTAATCAATGATCTTATATGCACACACAAACTTGACTTTCTGCTTCTAACTGAAACCTGGCTGGAACAAGGAAACAGTTGTGCTACCCTGATTGAGGCAGCTCCTCCAAATTTCAATTTCATGAGTGTGACAACAGCAACAAAAGGAGGGGGAGTCGCACAAATATTTAATACATCTTTTCAGTGCAAACAGGTATCTCATGGTGACTTTGCATCTTTTTTTCTTGAAGAGTTTGGTGAATTGCTAACAAATATTTGCTTGAGTTTTGACTGTCTAATTATATCTGGTGATTTTAACTTACATGTGGATAATCCAGAAAACACATATTCTATGGAATTACTTAGACTAATTGATACTTTTGGCCTAACCCAACATATACAGGGTCCAACACACTCTCATGGTCATACTCTTGACCTAGTCATCACAAAGGGTCTTGATGTCTCTACAACAATTAAGGACTTGGCTTTGTCTGATCATTATTGTATTTTCTTTGACATTTCTACAGTATGTTTCCTCACACACGTAACAAGGCTTTGACCATAGAACGGAGAATCTTAAACGACAATGCAGGTTTTCTCTTTAAGCAAGCTCTTTCACAGCTCTCAAGTATAGATTCAGATTCTGTAGATGGCTTACTGACCAACTTTAATTCTAAGATGACACAAATTATGGATAATATTGCTCCATTAAAAACCAAAAGAATCACTGATAATAATAAAGCACCATGGAAACAAAACCTTGCTGTTAAACTGTTAAAGAGAGAGTGTAGGAAGACTGAAAGAAAATGGCGCAAATCAAATCTCCATGTCCATTACCAAATCCATAAAGAGATGCTAAGCAAATATAACTATGACATTTGTAAAGCAAGACAGTCTTTTTTCTCCAACATTATCAATAAGAACTTGAACAATTCTTGTGTACTATTTTCTACAGTTAAGAAGCTAACAAATAAACCATCACAATTAGCACCTGAGCTGCTCTCAGTGGATAAATGCAATGAGTTTGCATCTTTTGTAAGAGGTAAAATTGATAAAATAAGACTGAACATAACTTCACAAATATCTCAAACGCTAGAACCAATGTCTTCAAAGAGAGGGGAACTAAACATAATGTCAACATTTAGCTTTATTGACTATGAAACGCTTGAGAAAACATTACAAAATCTAAGCTCTTCTACATCACAATTGGACATTGTGCCAACCAGCTTTTTAAAAACTGTTCTACACCTTGTGGCACCTGACGTGCTCCAGATTATAAATTCATTTTTGCAAAGTGGCATTTTCCCTAAATCACTAAAAACAGCAGTTGTTAGACCACAGCTGAAAAAGAATAATCTGGATGTTTCAGTGCTAACAACTGTTAAGTGCTTAACAACTACAGGCCAATATCAAATCTACCATTCATTGGAAAGATAACTGAAGAAATAGTATTCAATCAATTAACTGCTTTCCTGACATCTAATTGTTGATTTGTAGTTCCAGTCAGGTTTTCGGGCTAATCACAGCACTGAAATAGCGCTTGTTAAAGTTGTAAATGACATACGTCTTGATACTGATGCAGGCAAAACATCTGTCTTGGTGTTAGACATCAGCGCTGCTTTTGGTACTGTTGATCACAACATACTGCTACATTGACTTGAACACTGGGTTGGGTTTTCTGGTATAGTTCTCAAATGGTTAAAATCAGACTTACAAAATAGAAGTTCCTTTGTTGCCATGGGCAACTGTACTTCAACACCTATGTCATTGACCTGTGGTGTCCCCCAGGGGTCAATCCTTGGACCATTGCTTTTTAACCTTTACATGTTCCCACTTGGACAACTTATCATGAACAACTCAATCTCTTATCATAACTATGCTGATGACACCCAGATTTATTTTGCTTTGTCACCTAATGACTTTGCCCCCCTTGAATGTCTCTATCAATGTTTAGACCAAATTAACAACTGGATGTCACACAATTTCCTCCAGCTTAACACAGACAAAACTGATGCTATTATTTTTGGAAAGAAGGAGTCAATGCTCAAAATTTCCTCTGTCCTTGAAACTAAAGGGCTTAAAGCAAAAGAGTCTGTTAAAAATCTTGGCATCATCATTGACAGTGATCTAAACTTCAGCAGTCACATGAAGGCTATCACCAAATCAGCCTTTTATCACTTAAGAAACATCACCAAACTGAGAGGTGTTTTCTGATCTGCAAGTGTTTTGAGTTCGGGGTGTGTAATTGTAAAAAGTAATTGTAATCGACATTCAGAACCTATAATCGATCAAATTTTCCCAGGTAAATTTTTCAATTACTTTCCCTTTTAAAAACACAATGGTATGTGTAGTCACGTGATCCCTCTCCGTTTCGTTATTCTGCAGAGCAGCTTGTACAAAAGACAAAACTTGTCAGTGAGCTATGAGGGCAAAAAAATTAAATAATAATTGTTTTTGTTTGCCTTTCTCTGTTTTATCTTCTTTTTTTGTCTTAATCTGTTTTGAGGAGAATTCACTGTTCTGTTCAATAAATGCAACAGATTTCCAAAGTCAATGAGTAATCGTTTAAAATAATCGTGATTTCAATCATGACCAAAATAATCGTGATTATGATTTTTTTCCATTATCGAGCAGCCCTAGTATAGTTGCTAACCAGTTAGCAAGTTATTAGCCAGTTGCATTGCTACCATTGACTGTATATGTAGGTGGACAGCGGATCTGCCAGAAAAGCTGAATCACCCTATATACAGTATACAGTCAAAGATCGCAACCAACCAATCATAAAATCGCTTAGAAATCGTTTTTTCTGTTAGACTGGTCTGTATGTAGCAAACGGCGATTGAGCGCACCGCTGTAAAGCCCTGTATAGTGAATACGGAACTTGCAACTTCTGAGGGAGCGTACACTACAGCAATACAGTTAACTGTACAGAGCTCCCGCTACAGGTTTGTGGCGTTTAATGCAGGGTTAAAAAACAGACTTACTGAGTGCCTCTTTAATGTCTACATCAACAGGAGCAATATGAGCTGGCATAGGTGCAGTTCTTGGTGGCTTCCTCTGTGTGTGAATATGTGGCACTGACTCAGAAACACAGCACCCACACAGCCGTGGGTGCCACAGTGGAGGAGGAACAGGAAGAACAGGCGAACGGAAGGGGGGAGAGCGGTGGGCTACAGATGTAACTCGGCAAAGAATGACACAATGATATCAAGTGTCCCTGCTGATGTGTCATGCGGCCTCTAACTAGCCCTGAATGAAGTGAAACGTTTTTTTGTTTTTTTTTAAGGCGTAATGTTGAATTCTTTCACATCCTGTTCTGTACCAAAGCGCTCTTTTAGCCTTGGTTGCCGTACGGAGGGGAAGTCAGGAGATGTACCTGAGAGTCCCTCAGCAGAGTTCTGAAGGGGATGTTCACAGAGCCCAGCCACTGCTGGCCAAAGAAGGTGCGCGTTCTACAATCCCTCAGGATGTCTCTCTGGGATCAAAGGGAGAGAGAGAGAGAGAAAGAGAGAGAGGATTAGTGTTTCTCACTGAAGCTTTCTCCACTCCTTTTATGGGGCACTTTGAAGAAAAACTAAGTTATCAGATGTTATTATACGGCTCTCCAAAATGCTACGTGAGGATCCATTTGCCTTTAACAGACTTTCTCAGTGTTCAGAGGTCAGCTATTTCTGTATGATCGACACATGTATAATGACTGCATCATTATCAATGCCAATATTTCTTCAATCATCATATTATGTTATATACATCTTTAATTAATGTATAATGCATGATACAGTACATTAAAAATACAAAAAATGCATCTTCAAAAAAGCCAAATTTCGCTCTATTCAAAAGCTCCATCCGTATGATGCCCCCCGGCCCACCTCCGTGAGTTGAAATGACACCTCGTCGAAGATGTTGATGATGATGTCGTCCTGAACATTGGCCAAACCTGCATGGCTGTAGTCATCATCTATTGTGCTGAGACAAAGGTGAGAGGTCAATAGCACATGTGCACTGCGCATAGTCTAATCAATGACAGACTACACACATTACACACAGTCAAAGCAGTAACAGATATGCATTACACGCAGTCAAAGCTATAACAGATATGCATTACACGCAGTCAAAGCAGTAACAGATATGCATTACATGCAGTCAAAGCAACGGCACACGTGCACTGGACGCAGTCAAAGCAACGTCAGACATGTGCAAACTAAATGGCCAAACTGTGGCACTCTAATCCTGCGGGGGATGAGGTAATCAGAAAGACATGCCTGAAATCAAGGAAGAACTCATCTCCCCAGACTGGGTCAGGTCCTTCTGCGGTGCGGGTTCGGAATGACGATCCTTGAAAGGTCACCTCGGCAAAGGGCTGGAGCTGATCCTAGTTAATCAAATCATTTGAGTAAATTAAGCAATTCATTTCCATTTCCAACATTGTAAAAGTTCGAACTTAAAGATATATCAAAATTGATACATTCGCCTAAGGCTAACTCTGGTACAATGCATCAAATTGAAACATTTTTGTTAATATCAACTGTACATATTTCTTTAAGGACACTATAAACCACATCTAAAATTTTAATCAAACCAGTCACCATAGAAACTGTAGCGCATTTGATTAAACAGGCCGTGGGCTGTAGCCATGGTAATGGAGGAGGGGTCAAAACGAGCAAAAGAATTGTTTGTTCCTGTCAAGTGCTCAGGAGAATCACATCCACAGCAGAGATGTACTAAAGTCCACCTGTTGTTTCTGCACCTGTAAGTTATCTCCGCGTGCCGGGTGAATACTACTCGGTGGTCCCCAGCGGGCTCCATGAGTCTCTATGACACTGGTAGACAGACAAATCTCATCAATCGTGACTGAAAACACTTGTGTTGCTTTTAAATACCACGCAGTAGCAGTAGTTCTGTAGTGTAATACTGCTTGGTGAATGTCTAACTTACTGCTACAACAAATACATGAAACTGAATAGACTCTACAGCACACTAGTTAAATGCACATCAGGAAATATTTTATCCTTTTTTAGGTTAATTCACCAACTCTTTAGTCACTTTATATACTGCATACTGTATGTACTGCATATATATACTGCATATCTCAGCCTATTTTTGCAATGTATAGTGTAAGACATCTCAGCTCTCTGCATGGTGTGCACTGAAGTATTAGCGAGTGCATAGAAGGTGTACTGATATGTCTCCTGCCGTATGGGTAGGTTCGCCGCCCACTGGACGTTGACTCGAATCCTCAGGTCTCCGCTGGTGAGAGGGCCTGGAGAGGCACGTGGCTTACGCCTCGCTTTCAGCGGCCTTGATGGCTCCCCCCTGTTCCACTTCAACAGGCTGTGAGGTTTTAAAGGCAGTGCAGTGAATCATCAAGTGGGTGGTAACAGGAGCAGTAGCAGCAGCATCAAAACCGCTCAAGGCTTTCTGCACATTCACATCTTGTGAGAGATGAAGAGGCAGGACATGGCATGCAGTGCTTTGAAGTGAATGGCTCTCACTCACCACGGGGAAGAGAAGGGAAGTTGCCAGTCCTCTCGCTCAATGTCGGACAACTTTCTGTCATTTCTGTCCTTGTGGTGCAGGTGTGTCTGAACATCACTGATCAGCTTAAACAAAAGCAGACATGAATGTCACTTTACCTGAAATGACAATGCAAGAATTCGTAGATAACTAGTATTTTATACAGAAGGACAATTTGGCAGACAAGCATAGGCCCTCAACAAGTTTTATCAACAGGCACTCTGGCGGATGACGAAGACCTCCTTAATTGTCTGATTGCCCAACAAAACAACAGAGATCCTACAGATACACATAGCACACAGGTACAAAACAGAGAACTGTCAAACCTTGTCTTGAATATGACTATATTTCAGCATATTTACGGAGTAGGATGACCATCAACTTGGCTTAAAAAATCACACACTCCCTCCCTCTCTCTCGTTCTCCCACATATCCACACCCTGGAGTAATTCAGCGTGCATGTGGGAGTTAAGTGATCAAAAATTCTTGGACTGATTGTGACTTTCTCAGGGTCTTTACTCACTGCCATGACAGATTCTTCTCTTGCAATGAGATATTCTTTTTGTACAATGCTACTGTAGACTGCCATCAAGGCGTTTGTGTAAGTCGACTTTTAATCTATACAGCAAGTACAAACTTCTAATCATACGTAAACACTGAGGAAGTTTGCACCCCCCCCCCCTACACACACACACACACACACACACACACACAACCTTCTGAAAGTTTTGCATGGCGTCAATCCTTTGTATCGTGATTTCATCTTGTTCTCTGGGGTCTGGGGTTTTCTGTAATCCCACATCAGGAAAAGGTCTTCTCTGGGCTCTTCTGTAATCCTACATCAGGAAAAGGTATAACCCTTTACCACAAAGGACTGAGATGCCAAAAGTATATTATCTACCAATTGCATTTCTATATTATTTTCTGCACACAAAGAAAAGTCATGTCTCACATATAATCACACACACACACACACACACACACATTCAAAGACAGAAAGCTGAGCCTGCCATGAATGTGCATACATGTGTCAAGAGTTTTGATCATGGACACTTCTCCTCTTATGCCAGCACATATAAAAATAAATAAAAACAAAATGTCCGACCTCGATCATATCCCTGGAGATTTCCCACTCGTGTAGAGGAATGGGGCGAGATGGGACGGTCTGGGGAGTGCACTGGTTCCTCAGATGCAGGAGGTGGAAACGCTTGCAGCTTTTTAGCTGTTCATCCGTGGCAAAGTACACCTCCTCCAGCTGGAAACGCTCACTGGAGTGCTCCTGCATCTCACCTACATCCTAGTGAAGCGGACACAGGACACAAGGTCAGAGGTCAAACAGTCTGGAATTTCATCAAGAATACCAACAGTGAGGGACAATTCACATTTCTCCAATTCTTGCAATTGCTTAAAGCTGTTTAGCCCTGCCTGTGTTAGAGTATAGTTCTTGAGTGTAAAATTCTGTCAGATTTTGCAACTACTGCTTGCCAATACTGCTTGACAAACGTGCTTCTTACTGCTTCTTCCTATAATAAACTTACACGAAAAAATACATGAAACTGGATATAGACACTACACTAGTAAAATGCACATCAGGCAACATTTGATCCTGTTTTAGGTTAATTCATCAACTCTCTAGGCACTTTCATGGTTAAATAGCTCATTCTGGAGTGAATGAAATGTCTCTCAGACACTTGACACTACTAAATGCAGTTGCAAACACTTGCAGTTTGAAAACAAGGGTCAGTAGAAATGAACTAAATTAAACCTTAATCATCTTTGTAATTATGTCAGTCAACATAACTCTTCTAAAATCACTGGTTCCTATTCTATGGTTTGCAAATAATTCTACAAGGACTGGTGGCAATGTACAATGTTTTTTAATTATTATTTGTGCCTGGCTCAGACTTACCTGGTACTGCTATAACTCCTACAGCCTACCAATTTTTGATGTGACTGACCATTTCGAAATGCAGCCTGGTGAAATGTATACAAACCCTAAGGAGTTCAACAAGCCTAATGTTCTCTGGGTGATTGGGGTCAAACTGCAACTGCGTGAGCCACTCCAACTGCCTCCCGTTTAACTGCACTGCCAGGCTACACGGACCAAACAATAAAACAAATGTCTGACTCACGGCAGTGTTTCTACAAAGGCGTTCTTTTGGATTGGAGTCAGTGCAGAAGACTGCTGTGGATAAGTATGACAAATAATGTCATGCTAAGACTGGCCTTCATAAAGGGATGATCCATAGCGCACCTGCTAAAGGGTGGGAGGACCGGATCTGCAGGGGGGGCTTTTGGAAGACCCTCTTCATCCACTGCCCACGATACGACATAAAACAGCTTTGCAGTGGTCAACGGGCGGATGTAGTCCGTGTCATTGTCATCCATTTTGAAGGGCACGTCTGAAAGACACAGCTTTGAAGACGCTGTAGAGATATCCATCATTTTTTACAAAATTTTCACCTTGCATGTGAAAAATGCATGACAATAACATAGAATTCCTTGAATTCTATGAATTCCTTGAAAAGATTTCTCATGAGAAAAGATGTCATGTATGTGTATATGAACTAATAAAGCACACACACGCACACACACACAAGACAACACATTTCATTGTGCCTCTGAGTGACTGCAAATGTTTACGGCTACTGTTATGTAAGACATATAGGGCCAAGCATCACATAAGAGCTCTTTTCAGCTTAAGTTCTCCTTCATAATAACCCAAAGGGGTCTTTCTTATTCAGTTGCAGCTGGCTGATGCTTTTAAATGTTTTTGAGATATGTAAACTGAAATCGATTCAACTCACTGCTTCCAACTCCTGTATGGTAGCCTCTGACAACCTGGTGACAACTGAACTTGGTTGTTTCCACTCGTGCACTGGTTGCTGTTATATTTCTGTGAGGAATCGGTAGATACACCTTGGCAAGTAGGGTGCTGCTGAACTTCTTATGCTCGTGCACCTTAAGTAGTACCCAGGACACCAGCACAATTAGTCAAACCCTCACACCGCAATGAAATCAACTAGAGCAATGATACTTACACATAATGTACTGTACCTCCAGCATCAAACTTTCTGGACAGTTTGTCACCTGCATATTAAAGTTCTCCTCGATCCTCACTCTGAAGTCGTCATCAAATGGTGACCGGGACGTTGTTGAGACAAGTTTTCCATTGTAAAAAACTTTAATAGAAATCTTGCGACATTGCACTGCTGTTCTTCTGCGATACTCCGGCCTGAAAAATGAGCAAACCAGGTTACTGGATGAATAAAGAATAAAGAAGATCTTTATGGCCATAAGAATGTTCCAGACACCGCTGACATTTAGATGCCCATTCGTCTTACATTATACAATTCTTGTCTGATGTGATCAACTCATCCATCGTCAGAACTGGAATATAGGGGAGGTGGCTTATTGGTTTCTTCACAGTATGACACGTTTTTTCCTTGAGGTTGTGGTCATTAAACACATCTCCTAAGCCCTCACTCATCAAGTTCAGAGGGAAAACAATGTCATCGTCCACCAAAATAGTACCCTGTTAAGAATAGGTGTACACAAACCTTTGACCTGTAATGTATGTATGTACTGTATGTAAGTGTGCATGTGTGTGTGTATATCTGTGTGTGTGTGTGGTATTCTGTAAAAGCAGCTTCCACAAACACCTACACCATCATTATCTTCTTCGGCCATGTCATTCCCAGCATTGCTATCAGAGGCTGTTCCTTCACTGACAATGTGGAATGAAGTTCCATTACTGGTGGATGCCTTAGATTCCACTCTGCAAATTAATATGCAAGAAACAACCTAGTTTTTTTTAACAGCATTGAGCTCAACATGTATTGAACTGAATTAAGATATCATCTTTCTGACAAAACATGCTAAAACAAAGGATCTGCTTGTTGTATTGATAAGGGGGATAGTTTTTGGTTTTAAGTTTTTTTTTTTCAGTTTAACTTCATTTTAATTTGGCATACCTTTGGAACTGCAGTTTTATAGATGTGCTGACACAACAATTCTTAGTTCTCATGTCTTTCAGACACTGCCATGTAGCCAAGATATCGCTCAGCAGCAAAATATCCTCTTCCCTTATCGCTTGCAATTTTCTCTGAGTCACTCTGAAAAGAGATCAAATCCATCTTGCTTAAACTGGAACACCACACTAACCTGGTTCTCACACTGATCTGCATTGCAGTCCAGCTACTCTCCTGCCATCTCCCATGCCTACCTACCTAAGGCAGAGTCAACCGATGTAGATCAAAATGTTCAGACCTACATCTAATCCAAACAATGATTCTGATACATTATGTGTACACTGTAGTATATATTGTGCGTGATTTTTTAAGCTCCTGTGACCTTGAATTTCCCCTTGGGGATCAATAAAGTATCTATCTATCTATCTATCTATCTATCTATCTATATAACATTTGCAGAGACCTGGCAAAGGGGAGTATGCTATAATTGAAACAAAACCCACTATTTGTTGGCCAGGGGTAAAAGCTGGTTTATGACTGATTCACTACTTGGTGATCATTTAGAGGTCTTGAGATCATACTGAATGCCATAGCAGATCAGTATTTGACAACCAGACTAGTACTTTCCTCAGGGTCAGGAGGAAGTAGGTTGCCTTTTAGTTCTTTGTCTCTAGCTGCAATACTTTTACCATAAACAAATTCTCACCTGATCTGACGATTTAAGGCTTTAACTCTTAAGAGAGATGTTTGACTTTGAGCATCTGTTTCCCTTTTTGATTTCTTCAATGCCCTAAGCTGCCAACCAAAATACATCATGAAGCATGATTAATGACTTTATGGTTTGAGAGTTTGACTGACAAACACTTGTGGAAAGTCAAAAAAGACCTAAATTCAATTCTATTTTGAAATCAACAAAAGTAAACAAGCAGTCCATGAATCTTGCGTGGGCAATTTGGTCTCTGTATTTGTCCCAGTCATAAATAACTAATACAGGTGATGGTAGGGCGAAGCACACTCTAACCCCAAAGCAATGGACAGCCTTCTACAGTGCCGCCTGGGGAACAGCGAGGGGTTAGGTTGGTGCCGTGCTCAAAGGCACATCAGGAGAGCAGTTCTTAACCACTTCCTTTCTTCACCCATCCCCCCAAACATACAAATAAATAAATTAAAAAATCCTTTTTTCAACAGATAGAGGAAATGCAGTCATTTACTGAGTGCTCTATGTGTGTAATAGTGTGTGAAATAAGTCAATATTGACGGGGCAAGCATCTAATCCCACATTGAGGAGAAATTACACTCTAGCACCTTCTCATGTAGGTGAGTGGTCTTGGCTAAGATGCTTCTGTTCTTGTAGTTCTCACACATCCCCAACAGTCTGCTAGCCAACACATGCTCACGGTTGAAAAGGGGGTGATGGGTGAAATGCAGTCCTATTAAGTTAAGGTCGAGCTCCCAGCAGCCGGTCGCAGTCTTGGTCCCTGAACCACCTCCAATCACCACAGGCTAGACAGGGGGACACAGGGTCAGTGCTGAGCAAATGCGATCTAAGGGCCGGGGCTAGGCCTAGATTAAGAGATTATGTAACTGGGGAAGCATTGAGAAGGATACTCTGTCTATGCAGAGAATTAGTCTGAGGACATCACACTGGTACCACATGCACACAGTGACTAAACTGGATGAGTCTCAAGGGATACAGAGCAACTGATCTTAAATATTCTTAAAAAATGTATAAACCGATATGCACACAGAGAACAGAGAACTTACTTGAACATACTGAGTGGTCAAACCAGCAGAGACACTTTGAAATGGGAAATCTGTTTTAGCTTGCCAATATTTCTTCAGTGGGCTGGGAAGCATAATCAGGAGCCCATCTTTTCCAAACCAACTCTGTCAGTTGTCATACAAGGCATAGAATGAATTGATGCACTCAAACAATAAAAGGGAGAATGTCAATATCTGTAGACATGCAAATAGGTGTATAAATGATAAATAGACTGCACAATGAAGTGCTTTACAATGAGTGCCTCACATTCACCCACTTACATAGACACAGTTCATACACAGGTGGCAGAGGCACAGAGCCAACCTACGCACAAAAAACAACCTTGGGGTTCAGTATTTTGCTCAAGGACACTTTGATGGGGTCAGATGGGGCGGGTCTCACACCTGCACTCCTCCGGTTTCTGAACGGCACCTCCACCCCCTGTGCCACCATCGTCCACAAAATGTACAGGAACACATACGCGTACAATGTGACCTATTTTTCTCGTGAATGACTTGAGGTCATTTGTTTCAATGCGGTTGTGTCAATCTGCTTATTGGATAATAAAGGATTAATTCTCTTTATGTTATGTAAATCCCTATATGTACAGTACTGTTTGTTTATGGCACTGTTGTTTATTTCAACAGTGCCATAAAGGCCTCTACATGTTTATAAACACATGTAGCACATGTGTATTTAGGCTATTTATACACATTTGTATCTCACTGTCTCAAATTGGATATAACAAATCAATGCAGGAAATAAATGTTTAAAGACACATATGACACAAATGTACTTATGAATTTGTCTGGTTTTGAATTCAGTCTTACAGCACAAAAGTGCTTAAACACCAGTGCACAATTATATAATAAGAAAAAAAAATCGAATGGTATTGGAATTCTAGGAATGAGGCCTGAAAATGCAATACAAAATGTGTGCTAACCTGAGTTGAATGTTACTTTTAATGTAGTGTGATAGTCTGTGATATTACCTTCTCTTGATCTAGAAGGCGGTGAGACATTTTGTGATACATTTTCCTTGCTATCTGAATCCTTTCACAAACATAGATTCCTTCATCTTCCAAAAAACGAGGCGTCAAACCCTCTGGAAGAATGTCTTCAAACTTAACTGCCAGAGTGTATGAAAAGGCCACATATAAGATATTGCAAAATATGACACAGTAAGTTATTAGAATTTGTAGGATTACATTACAGCAAACTAGGGTTTGTGTTAGGGTTATCAGCAAGTCAATAATGAGTAGTTACAAAAATCACTATTTGATTTTTAATTTAAAAGTTCTCTTTTTCAGTAGGCTACCTGGTAAGTCCAGTGGCACATACAAACATTTTTGTTCCACTTCTGCATACTCAATTACACCTGGGATTAGGGGACTTTCATCCCAAATGTTTACAATGAAATCACAGTCTGTCTGCAGGAATAAAATAAATAAATAAATAAATAAATAAATAATAAAATTTATTATAAATATATTAATAATAAATTTTAAATAAATTTATTATAAATAATAATAAAAAAAATTGCTACGCCCTAAATAAAGGGTAGAACTTTATCTTAAAGTTAAAATGTTAGTTACAAGTTTTACCTCTGATGAGTCATTTGAAATATCCAGTTTCTGGTCAAAAAATGGATAGCAAAAGAACTTGTACGCATCATCTTCGTATACCTTTTATAGAGACTAGAATTACATGTGCAGTAGAATACAGTACTGATGGTATATCCAAGTATCACTGAAAAGACGTCATGGACCACAAATAAAACATTCACCTCATTGTTGTTTTCTTGTAAACTATCCAGTGTGCTCTCAACAGAATAGCTAGTTGACTCTACTTTTGGCAAAAACAGAAAAACCTTTTCAGTAGTAGGCCAGCATTTTCACATGCACATGTTATTGCTAAGCATCAAGTATTAGGCCTCAATTAGGGGACCTTGTAATGCACAACACTCACCTCTTTTTTCAGTCGTTCTATTCTTTAGATCATTGGGCTGTGTCATGTTCTTTGTATTATTTCTTAAAAATCAGTCCTATAGCAGATTAATGTCCTAAGCAATTGTTTTACCTACCTTGCTAATTCCTAAACCAGAATCGTGTGTTTCACACTAAGCATTCATGGCAAAATAATTAAGGCTAACAGCTAAACAAAACTTTAATGTTGTTTTCCTTCAAACAATAAAAAGATTCATACTATAGTTTTTCCATGTCATCGTAGTTTTGTCTTTAGCAATTTACTTCCACAACCAATGAGTCATGGTAAGGCCAAACTAATAAACTTTATGAAGTCTGACGTTATTTTTCCTATGCGCGTGATGAGGAACAACAAGGAGAACGAGAGCAAAGGGATGAACACCACTGATCTCATAGAGAATCTTTCTTTTTAAACCAGTGATTCACACAGTACAAAGTGACAGACATTTGTTTTTCTGTCAGTGAATTTCTATTTACAATTCTATATATCTGATAATATGTGGAGTTCCTGACCATTACCTTTAACACAACTTTTACTTCCAGCCTTGCTGGATGGATAGACCAAGTTGACAGACAGGTGAGTGGGTGGGTGTATCCGGTTATCCATCGGCTTAGCATTTCCTGCCACTTTTTTTTCTTTACCACCCACTTCCTCTTACACTAAAGCACCTGATTGGTCGTTCCCAGAGCATGTAACCAATCAGCCGAGACCTGCCATGGAGGAAGGAATAAATGCAAGATGGCTCCTCATATAAAACCAGCCGCTTGGCTTCTCTTTTGTGATCAACAAAACTATTTTTTCTTACTAATTAGGTTAAAATATCTGTCGGGACGCAGCTCTGAGGGCTAGTTTCTGCTACAAGGCGATCTAAGTATTAGTTTTGTTGATTTCATGTAAATGAAGTTTGTAGGGCAAAAGAACGGCTCAGTTTGAAGCCCATGTATTGAGGCGACCAACTCGACTGTCTCGTTTCAGATGGTGCGTGATACATCAGGGCCTTGTCTTTAGGACTTGCTACTGAGCTTCGGACACTTGATCAAACATCGAGCGATAGTTAAACTTCACAAAATTCATGTTGCCTGTTTACACATCCCCGGACTCTCTAAAATCACAATTCAAGCTGTAATCCATCGCCATGGCCGTATCAAGGTGAGACAACTTTAGTTGGCTATCGTTAGCCAACAGCCAACTTAGCTCACGCAATTTTCAATAGAGGTTTATCAGCTTCATGACTATGTTAGCGCCCCGGCTAACAATAACGTTACCTAATGAGAACTCCAGGCCGTGTTTCTGCTGTCGGTGGATTTAGCATAATCGACATGGTGCACATGGCTAAATTCTAATGTTATGGCCAATGCTACGTGTGTTCCTAAGCTATTATTTAGTTTCTCATAGTTACTATTTTGAGTAGCCGCAACAATTTCGATCCATAATTCTGACAAATTTTATATCCTGCAGTAAAAAAAATCTATATAATGTGGTGGTCTGCGCATTTGATTTCAAAAATTTCCATTTAAAGCATTAGAATGTTAGCAAAGAAGCTAGGCATGCTAGATGCAGATTTCAGAAGGCTGTGCAAGAGTTGTTTTTGTGTCAGCTTATTTTCCAAAACATAATGCATTGTGTTGCGTGTCAATTACTGTCTTTCACTTTTAACCATTTTCACTATCAGAGCATTCAATTGCACGTGCCTGTCTTTGTACATTATCTCATAACATGAAAGTTAGTCGTGGTAATGCGGTTAGCTCAGCTATCCCTAATGTTCAGTGCAATAGTTATAACGAAACTTGACGCTGTTTAACGCAGTCCTTTTGGATCAGATTACCAAGTGGTTATCTGGTGGACTTAACGTGAGGAGATTACCACATTTTCACATTTGAGTATGCTTTTCTCACGACAATGAGCTACAGCATGGAAGTTCTATTGGTTAATATATAGGCGTGTTTTTGATTGTGTAGTTCTGGTTTGGATGTACCAGTCCAGAGCCCTAGAAAGAATCTCTCTGTATGGATCCGAGATGCTCCGTCAAGTCGTATCTCGTTAATATTCTTTGTGATCTCATGGACCACCTCTGTTAACTGATATGGAGTATACAAGATAACACCTACGCAAAATTCATGTCTAGATATATTTCTTCTTGTGGTGATAGGTAGCGTGTCTTTGCATTTAGAGATGAAATATTTATACAAGCATATTATATTGTACACACACATTTGATGTTTTTGCTCTATATCAACAGGGTTAGTCAGATACCTTAACGTTCTTGTGCTGTATTAATAACCATAGAACTTGTGAAGAACAACCATCCTCATTTGCCAATCAAATGGTGTGGACAGTTATCATACTACTTAGGTCTACAAGCCTTGCACTCAGAAGTTTAAGGTCAATGTTTTAACCACATCTTAAAGTGACAGCTGTAGTATAATACATCATGTATACTGTGCATCCAACTGTGAAACTCTGAAATGTTCTAGAGTAATTAGTCTTGATGTTCCCAAGTATTGCTTTACTTAAATTGCGACTGTTTGCAAATACATTTTGAACAAAATCACCTTTAAGAATACAGCACTATCCATTTTGCCAATTACGGTAAAGGGAAGTGTAAAAGTAAAGTTGGTTAACTTGCCACTGCACCAAGCAGCAGTTGATGCATTGGATGCGGAAGTCGGTACAGGCTGTTCTGTATTCAGACTGTAGATGGAACCCAGGGTGTTATTTTTAGCCATTCTGGCTGATCTGGCATCTCAAGCCAATACTATTGATTTTGTGCACCTCAAGGATTTTGCCCTGGGTGTACAGACATTTTTTTTTGGGTCTGTGTAGTGTGCACCTTATTTGCTTGATCCGTCAAAAGTGTCTTTTGCAATTTCCATTGATGTCATGAAACAAACAGTGAGTTCATTGATTAATAGTAGACATTGATATGTGATATTAAATGAGTTTTTTTTTTTTCTTTTGGTAGGCTTGAACGTTTATTCATTTTGCTTGACACTGGCACAACTCCAGTAACCAGGAAAGCTGCAGCCCAGCAACTGGGTGATGTCGTTAGACTTCATCCTCATGAGCTGAACAATCTATTAGCCAAGGTGAGTCAGTCTTAGGCTATTTTCAGGGATCTATACACAAAAGCCTCACTTCTTAAGCTACTCTCCAGTTCATCATAATGTCTTTTTGTCATCTAAGGTTTTCTGCTTACATACGTAAATGTCATGTAAGAAAATAGTGGCAGTAGAGTTGTTAAAATATGCTCAGAAACTAATCAGTTCACGTAAAAGTGTTCATACCAAGATGTTTCTTTCACGTATTTTGATATTGAGGATGTTACTAGGTGTCAATATACAGTTTGAAAGGATAGCATCATGACAACCCTAGTTGGCAGTTTGCATTGGTGGTGCTGACTTGGCAGGCATCATGTCATGAACAGCAACAAATGTTGCCTCCACCTGCTCCCTGCCTTGCATGGAAAGTTAAGGCTTGTTCGTGTTCCATGTAGATGGGCGTAGGGATTTGAATGGGCCATTGTGTCCCAACATGTGGAGTTCACGGCCCATAATGTGTGTCTCCCTGTGACTAAAGGTCACAGTCAGTAGTTTGACTTATTTGAATATACTGTATGTAGTGGGTCCCCCACACCATGCTGTGGGCTGGGGTTTGTTTCATTCTCTTCATTTGTTCTCTTCATTCAAATAAACCGTATCTAGTGCAGGGCTTCCCCCAGCACTTTACAGTTAAAGTGACAACCTTGACAACAAACACCTCCCACTTTGCATTGCCAAAAAAGATCAATGTCCCAAACTTCATTTCAAGAGGTCCTTTACAGAAGATCTAAATAGACTGTTTATTTTTTTGGGGCTTCCTATCATCATGTCATACGAAACTGCACAATGGATAATTTTCTGTGGGAGACACACTAGTGGGTCACCCATATTGTGGTCTGTGCTTTGTGCCTGTTACTTCACTCATCCAGTTCCCCTTTTCCTGGATGTGCAGGTTCTGACATATCTCAGGAGTCCGAATTGGGACACCCGAATTGCAGCCGGTCAGGCTGTGGAGGCCATAGTCAAAAACATCCCAGAATGGAATCCTCCACCCAGGCTTAAGGAAGGTAAGGCAAAAGGTGTAGGCTACCCGGTGGGTGTAACCCCTGCGTAAATACTGACATAAAAATGATTTGGCCATTTAAAATCCTCTGTTAGCTCTTAGATAAGGGGTTTCATAATTTCTTGATGGAGTACTTTAGGAATCATTATCTATATGTCGTCATTGAAACAGTTTTTGTTTAATTCCAAGCTAAGGGTTGTGCGCACTCTCAAAAGGTTACATTGTTCTCGTAGGCAGTCAGAATGTTCCATTGGGTGCCCCATAAGCACAAAACATGCAGCATAAATAACTTGAGCTTAGAAAGCCAGCTAGTGTCCTTTATTAATTTACATATACATACTGTATATTGTTTGCATAGTTTAGCATAGCATTGCTTTTTATCCAATTTGCATTTCTGTATGACAAACTATGACAAAGTTTATTGTGCACAGAGTTGTAACCGTGCCCCTCTCTTCACTTTTTGGGTGGGTGGCATTATTTGATTTTGTGACTTGTGTAGGTGGAGATATGTGAATGAGGAGTTCTGTGACTTAGTTTTGTGGCTGACATGTCCGTGTCTGTATGTGACCTAGAGAGTGACAAGGGGGCCCGAGAGGACTCTCCCTCTGATCGCCTGAGCTTCTACAGGTTTGACATCTCCCGCCTGCTCCGCCACGGGGCCTCCCTTCTAGGGTCTGCAGGTGCGGAGTTCGACGTCCAGGAAGATGAGTCAGGTAAGGCCTCAAAGTGTCCTACTAGCTTCCTGCTGAAAGATTCTTAAAGATTTTGCGTCTAATAAAGAATCGTTCTAGCTGTGTGTACAGCTGGTTAAAATCTGTTTGTCTCCGTTGTGTTGTTCTTGTGGGGTTTCGCAGAAACAGCCACGGATGCCAAAAATCAATTGCACTTACATTTGTTATATACAGCATAAATAAGAAGAGTTACAAAAAGGATAAAGAAAAATAAGAAATAATAAAAGACCATCAAGGAGGTCTGCCTAAGAGAACATGAGCCATATAGGCTAAAAAGAGTGGTCTAAGTCGAGTTTGAGAAAAGTCTAAGTAAGGTCTGAAAAGTCTGAGGATTGCAGAGAGTGCAGGACGATTTATACCCAACAAAGATAAGAGCTAGCGTGGCGAGCATGGTCTAGAGCCATTAATAATGAGGCCTATGGATCCACCAAGTGGGTAAACGGTAATAAAAAAAGGGGTCATCTTAAGAGGTGAACGGAGGGGTCAGAAGTGTGACTGAATGACTACACAGATGGTAAAGAATTTGAACATGAAATAGTAAACAACTCTGATACCCAGTATAGTGGTGCCACAGAAAACACACCAAAATCTAACACTGCCAAAAAGATGTTTTGTTGAAGTGGGTCTTCCCTGTTGGAAAAGACTGTGTTTGCAGTGAACCATACCTGCCTGCAAACTTGCCTGAGAAATTGTAATAGTTTACACACTGTTTGTGGGAGAAACAATATTCTAAAACCGCCTTAAAGGTCTCATTACATCTTATTTTCATTAATTTTGTGGTGGTCTGTTGTCTAAAATAATGTAATGAGAGTTGATTTCGACAAAAATATGCTGTGGTTGTCTTGTTTCAAGCAATTTTAGTTAGGTGAAAACGAGTGCAGGGATAGTGCGAGAGGATTCTTATGAATATTAATGATGTGCAAACGTATCGCCTCTGATTGGCTAACAGCACTGTGACGCTCCCTCTAGTGGGTCTGTCTGCAGGCAGCCTAATGTGGCGGGCTAACTGCATAGCTAATGTTCAAAGTGACGTAGGCTTGCGCAGCTTTTACGATTCGCTCGTTTTTCCCTGCTGTTTTCTATCATAGGCAAATACAGACTACAGGGGTAGAGCATTTTGAAGTTGAGCATGCAAGTGCAACTTGGGCTGACCTATGGTAATGTAAAAAAATCAACTATTAAACGGTTTATTTTGGAAGGAGATCTTTAAATAAAAATCCTTAATTATTTTAATTTATTCATTAATTTCCTTTTGCATAAAATACCAATTTTTTCCACATTCCATGTTTCCATGTTATAATTGGCTGTTCCTAGTTGGACCACATTTGAGGTTCGGACAGGCGTTCCTAGTCGCTATCAGCAGGAATGCCCCTGCAGGTGTTTGGTCTGTTGTTACAGCTGCAGTGAGGAAATGTCTCATCCGCTTGTAATTCTGTTTTTCCTCCTGCAAGGACCGATAACAAAAGGCCTCGGGCTGTCAGTAGTGGCTTATTCATTTGTGTAATTGCATTGGGGATGTGGGAGATTTGACTGACTGGGTGCACTGTGGTTTTGGCTGCGTCACTCTGCCTGGTGTGTTCAGGCTTGGGAACAGGTATAGGTGTGTGGAGTTTGAGGTTTGGGAGCAGGTGGAGGTGTTTCGAGTAGGATAAACACGTCTTCCATGTTTCTGTCTGAGGGTTATGGCTCAGTCGGACGGCTTTAACTCCTCTTACTATTGAGAACCCTCTAGTTATTTTGGTGCCCTTTTGAGAGAAGTGTATCCATGAAACATTGTCAGTGTATGACCCCTGATGGAGTAAAGACTGGATTAAAAAAAAAATATATTATTATGTTATGGTTGTAAAAGTTCAATGTTAAAGTTGAAGACATTATATTTAAACCAGACCATATTTTTTGACATCATATTGGGCTAGTAGAGGAGTAGTATAGTGTAGTTTCAGTAATTGAGTGTGTTTTGGGTGGTGGGGTTGGTAATCGAAGGTTGACCTCCTTTGCTCCCATTTACCTGCTCAACCAGGTGAGGTGGACCCAAAGGAGCGCCTGGCTCGCCAGAGGAAGCGTCTCCAGAAGAAGCTCGGCCTGGACATGGGCGCCGCCATCGGCATGGACACCGAGGAGCTCTTCAACGACGAAGACCTGGACTGCAACGGTCCTTCCGCCGCTGCCACGGCCACCACCATCACCACAGGCGCCCACGTGACCACCTCCGTCCCCAACAGGACCCCTGGGGCCAAGGGTCCCTGCTGGTCAGCCTCACGCAACCATGTGGTGAGTCCGTCCGTGAGTCGCTCGTTTTCGCTTTCCTGTGTGTCACCCTACCCGCCCCATATCTCGCTGGCCAGCGGTCAGCTTCTCGGGTGTCTGTAAGCAATGCCATCAGTCCTGCTGCCCTGCTAGCATGCTAGGCTAATCGCTCTGTGGCGAGGGACTGGTGGCCCTGCTAGTTGTTGTGCGAAGAGGGTGTTGTGGCCTGTTGGCGACTACCTGACGGGTGCGGCCCAACCAGGCTGTTTCCATAATGTCAGAGCCGGTTAGCAGGTGGCTGTTATAACTGGAGCCCACAGTGTGGTGTTGGCGCATGGAATGCAGGATTGTGTTACAGGCCAAACACTAAATTGGATTGTCAAGCCTCGCGCTGCAGCCTTCTTTTCTGCCTGCACCATGACAGGTTATGCAAGTGCTTATGAAGTTCGGCTTTGCTGTGCGTGTGTAGCCTCATTACGTGTGTGTGTGTGTGTGTGTGTGAGGAGTTATTTTTAACAGTACAATCTGTGTTAAAAACTCATGCCAAGCCAGCATGCTGCAGCACCTGAGCCAAAGCTAATGGCGTTGCCAAGCAAACCAAGGGAAGTTGGGGTGACTCCCTGCCTCACCCTGGTTGCTTTATCTTGTCAAACTCTACTTCTTAGTAGAACGTCCAAGGCCAGTGAAATTCATTGGCTTGAAGCTGCTATGTATAGGGTTTGTTGGAGTCCCTTTGACCCTCGCAGGTTTCCTTCATTCACTTTTGTGTTTTGTACGCTACAGCAGCCGCATATGGTGGAACATTTTTGTATACATACAGTGCAAGAGGTACCATGGATAAATGATTGTCATCAAGACAATAGACAATATACTGTATGCATAGGCAACCATCAACATTGTATACATGTACTAAAATAAACAAAAGACCCCCCAAA
>JAGFZM010000831.1:618804-659081 GCA_017657215.1 Limnothrissa miodon | reverse complement strand
ACACACACACACAGGATCGCAAGTATGCGGTTGCTAATTGGAGATTTACAACATTGAGATTGCCTATTGCTGAACATTTACATTTGTACATTAAGCCGACTCTACTTCAAGTGGTTCATCGTTTCGGTTTCAAGATTGAAGCCCTAGGCTAGTGCTGCTCTTAAATAAGCCTGATGTCCTGTTGTGTTATTCAGCAGAATATTGTGTATTGGCAAGCACATTAGACAATCAAAAAGCCACCTATAAAGTAAACACGGTTTGTTTACCATCTGAAACTATTACCATGTGGATATAACAGGGTCATGAACTGCTTGTAATCTCTCCTACTTATCCGAAGGCCAAAGTCAAACCTTAAAAGTCAGATGTAATGCCAGTCCATAATTTTCCATTCTTTCACCATTTAGAATCTCAAGTTAGCACCAGGCTCTTGAAATGGTGAAGAAGAATGGTCAAGAGTGCTTTAAAAAGTCTTTAAAAACAAAACATTTAATGAGCGTAAAAAGGTCATGTGTGTTTGGTTGGTTTGGCAGTGTGCAGTAAATGGTTGCCCTACTTTCCCCTGTTCAATTGAAACTTTGTCAGAACAAAAAGTATTTTCTTCCACTCATTAAGTCCCAAAGCACCTGCTCACCCATTTAAAACTTTATGGCCGCACGCCTCATAAAACGCTGAACCGGAATGTTCCTATTTTAGTGTAGAACATCATCAATTAATGATGGAAGAGGGCTTGCTGATTATCACCAGGAAATGGAAAAGGCCATTCAAATACGGCCACAGCCAAATGGCCTCAGCTGCAGTGCAAAGCGGTTTGAATCTGACTAGTGTGGAGGCTCATTGTGTGACTTGTGCCAGGGAGGAAGACGAAGGGGAGTGGTGGGGGCGGTGGGTGGGTCGGGGGGTGCTTATGCAGTGTTTAATAGAATGTCCAGAATGTTTTTGATGTAGTAAAGCTAATCCTGCTAAGGCCATTGAAGTGTAATCTGTGTGTCTGTGTGTGTCTGTGTCTGTGTGTGTGTGTGTGTGTGTGTGTGTGTCTGGTGCTTGGTCTCCTGTACTGCAGATGTCTCGTCAGCACCAGGAGTGGTTGGAGGACGTTGTCATTCGCCTTCTGTGCGTCTTCGCCCTTGACCGCTTTGGAGACTTTGTGTCAGATGAGGTGTGTGCTTGTGTGCATGCACGTGCATTTTCTCTCCTACCTTCATCACAATCTCCTTTCAAGCTCACCACGCCTTGCATCCCTAGCAGTCTAAACCCCCTCTCCCCTGTCAGGTGGTAGCCCCTGTGAGGGAGACGTGTGCCCAGACGTTGGGCGTGGCCTTGCGACACATGACTGACAAGGGCGTCGCCATGACGGTGGACATTCTCCTGAAGCTGCTGACGGAGGACCAGTGGGAGGTCAGGCACGGCGGCCTGTTGGGGATCAAGTACGCCCTCGCTGTGCGACAGGTAACGTCACTTTCCTTATGCCTCATGTTCAGTTGTGCTTACTCTACAATATTAAAGTGACGCTGGTGCAGGTGGTAGAGGTGCCGTTCGGCAACACGAGGGTTGCTGATATGAGCCCTACTCTACCTGACCCCATCAAAGTCTTCTTGACAGAGATGCTGAATCTCAATGGCGGGTTGGCACCTTGCACGGCAGCCTCCGCCACCAGTGTGTGACTGGGTGAATGTGAGGCCTACATTGTAAAGCGCTTTGAGTGCTTGTAGGAGTAGAAAATATGATATTGAGGGGTTTATTTATATAGCGCATTTCACACAAAGTAGGCAGTTCAATGTGCTTTACAAAGATACAAATAAAAACATAGTGGGTGGTAAAATAAAGTAAGAAAAGAAATAAGATTAAAGAACATACAAAGAGGATGTATACAGGATATACAAAGAGTAAAAAGTTTAAAAGAATAAAAAGTTAATAAAGGACAGAAAATAAAAATAATTTTGGAATAAGGATACCATTACATTTTCGTTGCATGCTTTTTAACTCAGGACCTGATCTCAGACCTGCTACCCAGGGTTCTTCCAGCCATCACTGAAGGCCTGCAGGACCTGGACGACGATGTGCGTGCTGTGGCAGCTGCTGCCCTCATCCCTGTGGTGGATGGCCTAGTCCAGCTGCAGCTTCCCAAGGTACAGTAGCGGTCGACCAGTGCCGGGCCTCTGGCCTTTACTGCGGCTTAATTCAACTGTAAAGTGCATCAAAGGGAGCTCGGTATCCTTAACTTGAGGGTTTCAAGTAACACTTCTCAAGGTGTCATTTTTATTATACTATTCATTCTGGCACCATCTCAAGATCTCTTTGGCTGGCGTTTAGTCACATGAAGCTGGACAAACCCCAGTGTTATACCCACTAGCCGATCAGAATATACACTACTGTAGTCATGAGTGGAGGGTTGTAAACCAGCACAAAAATAAAGGAGAAGTTTTACAGTATATCACTGCAGTTCGTTCTTGATTTGGGTTCTTTTGTGTATTGTGCTGTAATGGTATTATCCTACGGAGTCTGAACTTGCAGGGAGAGACATACCTCGGTCCCTTTTTTAATGGTTGTGTTTACATCCTGTCTGTGTGTATCTATCCTCCTCTGTTTGACACTTTGGTTAGAAGTGTCTGTTAAATCCATAAGTGTGTGTGTGTGTTCTCTCTCTCTCAGGTCCCCTTCATTGTGAACATCCTGTGGGACGCTCTCCTGGAGCTGGATGACCTCACGGCCTCCACCAACAGCATCATGACCCTGCTGTCCTCTCTTCTCGCCTACCCACAAGTCCGCGAGTGCAAGTACGGCCGTCACTGATCTTCAACTCCTCGCTTTAGCTCTAGCTTTGCTGAGATTAAACCATGTCACTTGAGCTCATGGGATTGGTTTGTTGTACTAAGTGAATTCTCTTTAGCTTTGTATTGATTTAGGATTTTGGCAGCAGAGTTCTGTAGTTACTAAGGGAAGAATCATGTCCTTTAGTGATACATTGTGTGTGTGTGTGTGTGTGTGTGTGTGTGTGTGTTTTCAACTGGAAATAACGTGGTGTTATTTTATTTCTTTCCTCAGCATGCAGCAGTCTCTGACTGTTCTGGTTCCCCGCGTCTGGCCATTCTTGCGCCACACCATCTCATCAGTACGCAAAGCAGCTCTGGAAACACTCTTTACACTGCTTTCCAAAGCTGATCAGGTGTGTGTGTGCTTGTGCGTGTGTGTGTGTGTGTAAACCCATAAGTATGAAATGTAGAAGCCTTGTGTATAACATATCTGGTGTGTGTGTGTGTGTGTGTGTGTGTGTGGGGCGGCTGGCTTGCAGAACTGTGCAGTATGGCTGAACCCCATCCTGCAGGACATGTTGAGGCACATCTTTCAGTCCTGCATCCTGGAGAGCAACCAGGAGATACTGGACCTCATTCAGAAGGTATGGAAACGTGTTCCAGGTAGGGTTGGGCGATATAGATAGATAGATAGATAGATACTTTATTGATCCCCAAGGGGGAAATTCAAGATGGGGGAATCACCTTGGCTGCCATTCATACGGCGCCTTTTTTTTTTTTTTTTTTTTTTCTTCTATCACGGTAGAAGCAATTTTCTACTGTGATAACGATATATATCACAATATAGACATTTTAAATGGCATACCTTGCAAATCATGTTTGTCTCTGTCTCATTCGTATCACCTCTGCACAAGCCCCAGGCCCCTTAGCAACTGTTGCTTTGCCAAACTTGTCAAACTTTCGCTCCCTGAAAACTTGAAGAAATGAAAAAAATGAAGAAATATCATAGAAAAGTAGACTATAGGGCACAAAAGCTCAAGGTTACATGCACAACATTACAAGTAACGTTATGTAACAAAGCAGACCTCAAACTCAAAGGTCGCAATGTAATAGATAGACACAATATTTTATTTTAGGGAGACTGTCATACAACAGCGGTGATGTTCACGTACAGCAGGTAATGGCCTTTTATGACAGATCTCATGTAGCATTAACTGCGCGACGACTCCAAAACTTGATGCTCAGCACAATGCAACAGTAGGTCATTGTTGGCCTCTTGCTTAGAACAAATAATGCTCACGTTAAATTGCCAGTGAGATCGTCCACATTGTTTAATCCGAATCCTGATTATTTTATCCTGTTAGGCTTCTCACTCCCCCAGTCACCACAGACTTTTTCTTTCCTGGGTTGCTGCACCGTCGTTGTCAAAGTGAGCGTTTATTGCGTATTTACGTAACGTGCAACGTCTCGTGATCTCAATCGTGATAAAGACGGTAGACCATAAATCTCTACCATTTGACAAATTTCTACCGGTTACTCATGTATACCGGTATATTGCCCAACCCTAGTTCCAGGAAAACTGACTCACTGACTTTTGGTGATCAGTCATTGCAACACCACGTTCAGCTTGTTTCTATGTGAAGATTGTTTTTTTTTTCCCCCATCATGCTGTGCTTCCCCCATAAACACAGGTGCAGGTTTCTTAAAGAGTGGTTAGCTCTGTTAAACAGTGGTTCAAGACCAAGCAGGCCTGCCCAGGGATGACCAAATTAAATAAATAAATGGGCTTGATTGAGATGGCTGTGTGTGGGGGACTTATTTCTGTGGGTGGGTCAGTGATGGTTGCTGACAGCATGCACCTCTGTTCAGTAAATAAGTAAGTCTCACCCCCTTAGCCAGGCCGCTAAGCCAAACAAGCCTGCGCAGGACTGCCGTATCTTCTGTGATCTCGAATACGCCCATTGTTTTATAAAACTCCTGCTGCTATGGCCATAAAGATGTAGATTAAAGCTGAACTTAACAAAAGAGCCGTTGTGTCCCTTTCATCCATATAGATGCCCTTGTTTCTGAGGCGTGTTTGTGTGTTGCACTCTGATGCCTGATTGGTCTGTTGGTTTGCAGGTGTGGGAGGAGCTTCTGAAGCAGGCCCTTCCCCAGTATGTGGTGGCGGCCAGCTGTCCGTGGATGGGGGCGTGGCTTTGCCTGATGATGCAGGCGTCCCACCTTCCCATTGACCTCAACATGCTGCTGGAGGTCAAAGCCCGTTCAAAGGTCAGAACCAGGACTCTGCAATATAGAGTGTATTGGAAGGGGGTGTGTGCATGGATAGGCTCTGGTGCTGGAGTAGAGTCCCCAAAATGAATCTGTGTGTGTGTGTGTGTGTACATGCATACACATATATGTACACATACACACGCTCACTGATTTTTGTACAGATACTTTCAGCTTCCCTGTCCAACTGTTTCTCCTCTCTCTGTACGGCTGCCTGTTCCAGGAGAAGTCCAGCGGTAAGCCCCGCCAGGGCTCTGGCCAAGTAAAGGAGACTGTGCAGGAGTACATCGCCGGGGCCGAGACGGTGACCGAAGACCCCGCCACCAGGGACTACATGGTCATGAGGGCCCGTCTAATGGCTGCCAAGTGAGTGACCGTGCATTTGAACCACAACTAGGAGTGAGGTTGTTTGGATGTCCCCCATGGGGTGGTTCAAACACATGCTAAATCAATCAGCATGTGTCTGTAGTGGACATGAGGAAGACCACACATGGTCGAAACATTATTCTGTGCCATATAATCAAAGAAAAAAAATAGTGTGGGTTTTTCTACAACGGCCCATTAACCAGATTTTTCCTGCACCTCGGTACAGGATGTGTGCAATCTTTTTGTTGTAACAAAAAAAAGCTGAAGGTAAACATAACTTTCAGTATGTTTGCACACAGAAATTACACATAATGGGGGTTATTCAGACATGACTTAAGACTTAAGCTTGTTCACACTACACTGGGGAGTGGTTCATGAGCGGTCAACTCACAGCGGAAAGAATAAGGGCATCATTTGATATCCGTTTGATATCCGGTAGATACCTTGTAAATATCTGGGTAGATAGTTTTTATACATGCCTGGAAGGGCCTTCTGACTGATCACTGACTGAATGCTGTGTCTCCTCCCAGGCTGTTGGGGGCGTTGTGCCGCTGCATCTGTGACCCGCGGATCAACAGCGGGCCGCAGGAGATCCGTCCTGCCGAGTCTCTGGCCCAGCTGCTGCTCTTCCACCTCAACTCCAAGTCGGCGCTGCAGAGGATTGCTGTGGCCATGGTGCTGTGTGAGTGGGCAGCTGATCAGAAGGTAGGGCCCTGTGTGTGTGTGTGTGTGTGTGTGTAATGATTGTGTTAGCGTAGACACGTCCTCAAAGTCCACCTGTAAAATGACATCCCCTTCCTTTCTCCCTCCCCTTATCTTACTCACTACAATTCATTCCTCTGTCTTTCCTCTGTCCCCTCCTCTCTTCTTGCTTTCTCTTTTTTTGTTTCTCTCCCTCCCTCCCTCAGGAGAGTGAGCTGGTGTCTGGTCTGGTGCAGCCCAGGCTGTTGGCTATCCTGTCGGAGCAGCTGTACTACGATGAGATCGCCATCCCCTTCACCCGCATGCAGACCGAGTGCAAGCAGCTTATCGGCCTCCTTGCTGACGCCCAGCTGCATGTGCACGAGCGCTTCAACTGCAGCGTGCTCACTATCGACCAGGCCAACGACCTGGTCAGTCTCACACACACACACACACACACACACACACACACACACTCTACACATTTCATTTACTCACACATACTGTACATACACACATACCATCATGTGCGAATGCAAAGGTCGTCCACACATGTACGTACACACATAGAAGCATGTAGAGGCAAGTTTATTTATATGGCACATTTCATACAAAAAGGAGGCAATTCAATGTGCTTCACAAAGATTAAAGCACAGCAAAAAAAGAGGTTGAAAATAAAATCATAGATTATATAACTGGTTAAAAATAAAAACATAGATGATAGAACTAAAGTAGCCTAGATAAATAAAGTTAGAAACTCAGAGGAGCGCTTCACTAGGAATGCGTGCCATTGAACGCTCACACAGAGCATGGTTCACAGAGTGGGAATATACACAAGTTATACACATATCCTGGGCGCTTGCATATAGTGATGCAAATAAACACGTGCTTAGTCACCTTTGCCCTTCTGATAAAGGAAGTAGGTGAACATAGTGAAATGACATCAGTTCCAAAGGGAAGTTAGAAATGTCAACAACGGCAGGAACTGAACGTCTTCTGCAGGAAATGGCGCTGACTACTCTAAATTGGAACTTGCCTAAGGAACAGGGAGTACACAGAATATTGCTTGCTCCATTGCCCTGTGTAATTGCTTCTCTTGACATAATGAAGGTTTACAAAGGTCATTGTTGTCTTTAACTAACCTAATTAGCACTGCGTGTGTGTGCGCGTGTGCTGTGGAAGGGCTTGTGGAAGAGACTGTCTCTTTGTGTGTTAGAATAAGTGCTCAGTTAGTCAAGGTAAATGGGACCACATGTTCTTTTAGATATCTACATGAACAAGAACAGAACAAAAGTTGTGCCTTAGTACAGACAAATTATAGCGCTTTTTGTCTTTAATGGTTAAGTTCCTTTTCTTTATGTGATGACATTATGTCTACATTTACTTTTGTATCCTTAAAATCTCTCTCTGCCTCTCCCACCTTTTCTCTCCTTACCTCCCTCTCCCTCCCTTCCGTAGGTGAGCACAGTTTTCTCTGAGGTGACTGCAGGCCTGATGGCGTCTCGCTCCAAGCTGTGGCCGGCACTGGAGGCCAAGCACCAGCAGGCTGCGTCTGCGGTGTTGGAGGCGGGCGGGGAGTGGCAGCGGCTGCAGCTGCGTGTGCACACCTTCTGCGCCTGTGCCGCCGTGGGCCTGGGGGCACTGCCTGAGCGCCTCAACCCACTGGTGCGGCCCCTCATGGAGGCGGCTCGCAAGGAGGAGAACACGCTCGTGCAGGTGAGGAGCCGAAGGCAGGAGGCGTTCAGTGTATTCCAAAAATCTTTCATGTTGTTCCAAAAGATTCATTTTGTTCCAAAAGGGCATTCCTGTGTTTACAAAAGGACCTTCATGTTGTTCCAAAAGAACCTTCATGTTGTTCCATTAGAGCATTCATGATGTTCCAAAAACCTGTTCATGTTATTTTGAAGTTCATTATGTTGGGCTTGCTCAAGAGATCATGAGTATAAGAGGGAGTTTTGTCTGTTAGTATGGTAGCATATTTGTTTATTTTTACATTATATATGAATCCATATAAAGTGTTAATGGCAGTAGACAGTCCACAAAAACCAAACGGTGATAGAAGTGCATGGTTCATGACTGATTAACTTTATCTCTCTCTTTCGTTCTTATTCCTCAGAGCCATGCGGCCAATGCCATTGCGCGGCTGCTGCAGAGGTGCGCTGGTCGCACGCCCTGCCCCAACTCCAAGGTGCTGCGCAACCTGTGCTCCTCTCTCTGCGTGGACTCCCTGCTCACGCCCAATGCCTCCTGCCCCGTTCCCCAACCCCCTGCCCCCAATTCTGGCCAGGAAGGAGGGAAAGGTCTGTTGGCTGTGTGTGTGTGTGTGATTTAAATATTATATACATGTATACACACATTTATATAATGTATACAGTTGGATGGATGCTTCAGGTCTTGACCTGTTTCTCATTAAACAGTGCACCCAGTGCTTGCTTTTTTGACTTGAGGAATTTTATTGTCACACAATATTTATTTATTTATTTATTTATTTATTTTTTTTAAGGCCACATCTATAAAATTAGTTGGTTCTCGGATAAGAGGAAAAATATGGAGCGAGTGAGCGAAATAAAAATAATAAAAAACAAATGTTCTGAAGGTAAATTATCACATTCACAGTTAAGACATTTACTCATGTGTTTAGGAAAATAAATGTGGTCTAATTTATAAACTTAACTTTCACACCTCACAGCACACTTTTTGTCATGCAGGTTTTTGGCAATGTACAAATTTATAATTCTGTCATTCTATGTTATGTAAAGGTTTGACGGTTTGTCATTTATTTAAGAGTTTGTGAAGCAAGCTGGCTGTGGAATTGAGGTATGACTACGTCTAGGCTGCTGTAGCCTACGTTCAAACTCATTTTGTCACAGTTCATTACAGGGCATTAGAACGTCAAAATCGCATTGATTCACTAGATATCAATTAGATAGTGACTAAAACTCTGTGATCAGCGCAACAGAGATGAATATTCATCAACGTGCAGTCACGTGAATCTAGAAAAGAGACGATTGTGTGTGTGCGCGCGAGGATGTGAGTGTGTAGGCACATGTTATTAATTTATTTATTGATTGATTTTGATGGCGAAACACTTTGAATGGGTTTTTTTTCGCCTCTCAATCAATGAAATATCAAACTCACCTCCACAGAGTTGCACAGGCACCATGAGTAGCCTACAACTGCGCAAAGCTCATCCTCTTTAATTTCAATGCACTTGTCAAATGTTTTTCTCTTCTGATCAAATATTATAATTGCAAACACTGGCCTAGCAGGATCCACCGGCATCTTTCCTCACATCTTGTCTCTTGTCTCTTGTGCTCTGAAGTGAAAGGTGCGATTTGATTGGTTTTCGACGTCACGTGAACGCAGCATGCTTTTTTTCAGTATTATAGCTATCAGCCACGGTGTTTTTTATGTTGGTGTGAGTTCGAATTCAATTTTATTTTTTTCATTTTGCATTTTTTTTCAAGCGGCGAATCCGAGAACCAACTAATTTTATTGGTGTGGCCTAACAGTGTAAAAAATGTAGTGATATTACAATGTTGTCTGTTGTGCACAAAGAAAGAAAGAGGCTTGGAATGAGGCAAAAGGTCCTATTTCTCATGAAACTGTGCATCCAGTTCTTGTTTTTCTGGCACAGAAATTAGTTATCTGCACAGCTCTGTCATGTTAGCTTCTCCTCTGCTTTTAGTTATCAGAGCCATTAATGTCTGTACCTCTGTGATGCCTTGATTTAAGCACTACTCAGTCCAGCTATGTTTTATATGTCCAGTGATTAACTGAAAGCTCTGCTGTATTGTAGGTAATGCCTCTGATAAGGATGGGGCCCATCACCTGGTGAATAAGACCAAGGGCATCATCACGCTCTACTTGCACCAGAAGGCTGCATTTGCGGTCACCAGCAAGAGGGGCCCCGCCCCCAAACCCCCCAAGAACCTGTCAGGCGACGCGGGCCCAAACAGCCACATCGCCTTGGACTCTGATGAAGTAAGGCTGCATCTACTTCTAAATCAATCTATACACACACACACAAACGCACATTGTTCAATGAAACATCAAAATGATTAGTTTTATACCAAGCCTGCACAAGGAGGAGAAAAATTTGGTTTTGTAAATTTATTTGTTTTTTTTTTTAACTTGTTTTACAAATCTATACACAATAAGTGTGAAAGACAAAATTTTAGTTTTTTAAATTTTAACTTTTTACCTTTTTTTTTTTTTTTAACTGAAACGGTTGGTTTGGCAGAGTGTTTTCTGGGTAGGCTTGTAACTTCAAGGCAGTCTTTCTGAGAGAAGCTGACAAAATGTGATGTGCATTTTTAAAAATATTGCATTAATTTTAAAAGCCTTGCATTAGTGTAAGCCATCACCAGTGGTACCAACAACGTTGCTTAACATGTCGGCGCTAACCATGGAGGAACGCTAATGCACAACAGCTAATGCTGATGCAGCTCATCTGCACTCTACATGAAATAAGTCCCTCTCAACTTGCCTGCAATTTAATTTCACAAGGGTCCTGAAACAAGGCAATTTCTTTGATGGGTTTTCAGCAAGATGGCATGCTGTGCTCAAAATGGTAGGCCTTTATGAACAGTGAAAGCAATTGGCCACAGCAGTGGGCCATGGCAATGGGAAGAGTTTGGCATTCTCATCTGCTGTTGAACAGCCATTGATTGTGCAGGGATTCGTGTTTTTTTTTTTTTTTTTTTTTTTTTAATACAAAGATTTTCATCAGAATGTTGGTTGCTGATGGCAAAAAAGATTATAGCTAGAATTGCTTTGCGTGTGTGTGTGTGTGTGTGTGTACCCGCGCGCTTCTATATTTGTCTGCAAATAAAGAAAATTATTAAATAAAATCACTGGCTACCTAAACAGAACCTAAAAAATGTTTTTGTCCCTTCAAAGTTTTATGATCTTTAAGGAGTGACAAACGTAATTCTACTGAGTTCCCAATGTCATACTGTTTGATATGAAAGAAACTCCATTAAAGCACAGTGAGAATGTTGTTAGATGTAGCACCTTGGCTATAGCATAAATTAACATTTGCATTAAACCCCAAATTAAAGCCTATTGCACTTCTTAATTTGCATGTCATCCATGTATAAAATTCAGAATGATTCATTTGAAATAATAGATTTTTTTTTTTTTTTTAAATTGCTTAACAATTACACCAACATATCCTGAAGTGCTACTTTGCAATGCCAGAATGAAATTAACATTTTAATGCTGTAAACGCAGCACCTTAATTATGTGTAGTTAACACATGCAAACTGTTAATTGGATACGCAAGCTGTCAAGAGCATTACATATTGGCACAACATTCCAGAAAGTTTGCAGTCGTCCTAATGAGTGACATCCAAAGTGTGCATTTGTGCATGTGTGTGCACATTTGATAAATCAAAACCATAAAAGTATTTGGTATCTAATTAATGCAAAGAACACAACTCTACTATTGTTTGAGGTGGGGTTCTGTTCTCTAGGCTAAACTCAAATTTGTGATGGATGTGACCTTTCCATGGAATTCAACATTAAAATACTTAAATACAGCCTTTTAAATTGTGTACATTTACTGTTAAAGCGAACCAAGCAAATAATGTTGTCTTCTGGTGTGTCTGTAGAGTAAGAAACCATGCCTCATCCAGCGAAGAGGGGCAGAATTCTCCTTGACTACGGTTGCCAAGCACTTTGGGGCAGAGATGACCGTGTCGCTGCCGTTCCTTTGGGAGTTCATGACTGGCCCACTGAAAGCTGTAGTGCAGGGATCAGAAGGCCCAGGTAAAGACACCCTCCAACACACTAGCACTTTTGGTTGTTAGGTTTTGGGTTTTGTTTTGTTTTGTTGTTGAATACAGAATACATGTGCATAATGGTTTTAGAGGCGTTTTAAATGCGTATAGCTCTTTATAGTAATTTATAGTTATAGCAGAGGTTCCACTGAGCACATCATGATGAATAAAGTTAAGTAATGTTCAACCTCGCAGGTGTGTGTGTGTGTGTGTGTGTGTGTGTGTGTGAGACTGTGTGGTTTGCTCGGTTGTGTTTACCGGCAAGTCCTGTGTGTGTGTGTGTTTATGTATGTTTTAGAGGTGTGAATCTTCACTGGTCTCACGATTCGATTAAGATTATCATGTCTTCTGTGAATGCAATTAGAGCAATTAAAAACGCTCCAAATATTTTAAAAGCTGATAATTTGACACATTTTCGAGTTTTTTTATTTATTTATTTATTTATTTATTTATTTATTTTTTATGGATATGGAAGCATGAATTATACAAGTCACATGGCTGCCACAGTCATTGCTGGGTGTAAGAGAGCCAAGTAGAAATTAACAAAATTAATTTTGTTTTGTTTTTTTTTGTTTTTTTTTCTCCTCTCTCTCTTTCTTTTTTTCTGTAAAGTGCAATTATTTACAAAGTGCTACTATTTACACTTACAAATATATAGAGAGAATATGAAAAAAAAAAAACTGTACAAAAAGGAATAATTGACATGCACCAAAATATGTCAATGAACACACAAAATTGCATAAGAAACTCCAAACTACTGAAACACCCCCGTGCCAATGGGTTACCCCACCAAGAACCTGGCAAACCCCTCTATTTCTTCCCAGTGGAACAATCCATTTGTTTCCTCAACGTAAGTTTGCCGTTTTGTTTCCCGGTGAGTGAATTGATTACGGAGTTGTTATTACAAAGGTTTTAACCAATAAATAAAGTAGCTGGGACAATTGTTTTAACTTATTTTTGTCACTGCGAAATAATCGATTATGTTCTTTCACTGCATCGATGCAGAATCGTCCATGTCTGCATCACGATGCATCGATTATATGATTAATTTCAACACCTTTTAGTATGTATGTATGTATGCAACTGTGTGGTTTGCTTGGTTATTTTTACCGTTATGTCCTGTGTGTGCGCACGCACGTATCTATGTAACCTTGTGGTTTGCTTAGTAATGTTTACCATCGTGTGTGTGTGTGTGTGTATGTGCACGCATGTATGTAACTGTGTAGTTTGCTTAGTAATGTTAACCATCATGTTCTATGTGTATGTATCTGTAGACGGTGTGCTGTTGCTGGAGAAGGGGGACCCGGTGGCCCAGGAGCTGGTGAACTCTCTGCAGGTGCTAGAGGTGGTCGTTGGTGCCATAGCGCCCCAGCTCATCCCACTGGTGAGTGGCCTGGGGGTGTGTGTGTGTGTGTGTGTGTGGTTGTGTGGGTGTGTGGGTGGGTGTGTGGGTGTGTATGTGGTGTGTGTGTGGGTGGGTGTGTGTGTGTGTTGTGTGTGTTGTATGTGTGTGGGGTGTGTGTGTGTGTGTGTGTGTGTGTTCTCTGCTCCAACCACACGGGCAGCTGGTTTCCTGAGAGCGAGCAGGTTACCAGTAACTCTCGTCGGCTACACATCTCTGTGGTAGATTTATCGCGGTTAGACTGTTCTGTTCTTTCTTTCATTCTTTTCTTCTGTCTCTCTCCTCTTAAAGCCGTCTGTCTGCACATGTGCATGCGAGAATGTGGCTCGTTCTGTTGAGGGCTGACAGACGCATTGTCACTTTTGATAAACTCACCTACAAGTGCATTTGCATGTTCTAGGCTGTCTTGTCTGATGGGTTGTTGGGAACATGTTTAGCGTGTTGTTTGATGGGTTGAATAGTGGTTAGCTCCATTCACTCAGATGTTTTGCGTATCTTGCATGTTTGACATGCTCTTAGAGTAAGTTAGTTTTAATGTGAACTGCATTTGCTGGAGAACAAAGGAATATAAATAATAATATGGTGGCCGATAGCTGCGCAGTGAGTGCGTTGCTAACCCATATGAAAGGACACTGCTGGACACCTTTCCATCCAGGTCAGTGAGTAGTAAAGCTGGCACTCTGGGGTTTAAGCTTCCTCTGCAGTCGGCCGTGCTGCTGAGCCCCATGCGCATGGCCGGGCGATGAAGGTTTCACATTGACCCAGCTTATGTGGTGTTCTCTTCCCCTTTCCCATGAGTTTCCCGTCCAAGCACTACTGTATTCCTTTATTTTTTGTTATTCTGCTCCCATGTAGTCGCCCTTTTTTCTTTCAACCATTATCCCCCTCTCCACCCCTTCGCTTGCCTGCCTCTTTTTTTCCTCTCCTTAAACTCTTCTCTTTGTCATCCCTTCTTCTTCCTCGCCTTTAACTGCTTTGTCCTCTGATATCCCTGCTCTTGCTGCTATTGAAAATGACCCTCTTCCTTTCCTCTGTCCTCCCTTCCACACTCTCTTTCATGTCTCCTCTTCCTCTCCCCTCCTCCTGTTGCTCACCGTCTTCCTCTTCTTCCTCCCCTTCCGTGCTAGACATATTACTATGGGCCACAACTGTAACATTTGGGCTACTAATTTGAGTCTTTAATTAGACCTTGATGGTCAAAAAAACATTATTGTCTTGCATCATGCTAATATACCCCTCATCTTCCTCTTCCTCCTGTGACCTGCAGCTCCTGGAGCAGCTGCCTCACCTGTGTGCGTGTCTGCAGCACCCGTACACGGCCGTGCGCCACATGGCGGCACGCTGCATGGGCGTGCTCAGTAAGATCGCAACCATGGAGACCATGAACTTCTTCCTGGAGCGCGTGCTGCCCTGGCTGGGCGCCATCGACAACAGCACCAAGCAGGAGGGAGCCATTGAGGCGCTGGCCTGTATCCTTTTATGTGTGTGTGTGTGTGCGCGCGTTTGTTTAGTCAGCGTAATTATGGTGTTTTAGTTGTGTTTTTATATGGCTTTTTTTGCGTTAAGTAGCATTCCCAAAAAAACTTGCCCTTTTGTGTGTTTGCTTTTAAAGTAAGTAAATGTGAATTTTCAGACAGTTACATTGACAGAAGTACATTTGCAAGGTTGGCCTGCTCTGACGAGAGTGTGTTTGTCTCTGTCTATCCATCTGCCTGTGTGTGTGTGTGTGTGTGTGTGGCTATCTTTTTGTGCCTTTGAGTATGAGTCTGTGTGTCTCTCTGTCTTTGTGTCTGTGTGTTTGTTTGTGTTTGTGCGGGTGTTTATATCATGCTTTGCATAAGAGTCATGTGGGGGATATCCTGTGGTTGGGGCTCAGTACGGCGCTGCTCTTCCTCTGTGGTTGTGTGGCCCTTGACTGTGAGCCTATGCAGGCCTGATGGAGCAGCTGGACGTGGAGATCGTGCCCTACATCGTGCTGCTGGTGGTGCCCGTGCTCGGACGCATGAGCGACCCCAGCGACAGCGTGCGCTTCATGGCCACGCAGTGCTTCGCCACGCTCATCAGGCTGCTCCCGCTAGAGGTGTGAAAGCAACACACAAAAATACACACACACACACACACAAACACACACACACACAGTATGTGCGTGTGTGTGTGTGAACATACAGGACACAAACATCAAGGAAGTGAGCAAAAACAAGCAACACAAACTTAAACAGGAAGCATGTACTTTTGTTTCCAGACGCAAACACAGATCCATAATTCATGCGCTGTGACAGTCAAAAACTTTCCACAGGCAAGTTTGCAGGCAGTCAAAAACTTAAATGCTCAACAGTGCTCAACATGTCAATCTTATTGTGGTTTGTCATTTAAATCATTCATACTCTAGTCTATTCAGTGAAAGGAAATGCTGTTTTACAAATTAAAACATTTGGCATTTGAGCTACACGTAGTACTAAAATGAACTTAATTACAATTTAAGTAGACCATTTAAGAGAGTCTGCAATACAAAGCCTGAGTGAACTTGACTTGAACACTGATTGGGTTGGAGGTAGAATATATGGCATGTAGCAGCATAGTGTAGTTGTGCACTATGTTGTACCCAGTGTTCCTTTATTTGGTGATGGTTGTGAGCTGTGCAAACCTAAAACCTTAGTGGAGTCATTTCTGTCAGTGTCCTGCAGGGGGCAGAATAGGACATCTTAAAATGGGCCTCAACTGTAGCATTTGACTACTAATTTGAATCTTTAATGAGACCTTGGTGGTCACAAAACCATAATCGTCTTACACAATGCTTTAGATTCTCTGGTGTTGACATTTCTTATATTTCTGTGCTGCCTCTTCATCTCTTGATTTCTTGTTCTCCCCGTCGTTAGTGCTTTCCTTCCTCTGTGGTCAGCCATTTTGTTACTGGTCTGTTTCGCTTCTGCATGTTAACTGCCCAGTCTGTTTTAATGATGGCAGGCATACGTAACCTTAATTTTGCTCCCTCAATTTAGATTAGAAGTCATTTATAGGAATTGGTGAGTGTGTGTGTGGGTTTATATCAATTGTGGTTCTTCGAAACGCTCCCATTTTCTCAGTACAGGGTTTGAAACCTCTAGTCATTTGTATTTGACTGCTAGCAGAATGTTTTAACGGTGTAAATGTAATCCATTTCCTGTTTCTCAGACAAAAAAATTCAGTGTCGGTGTTTGTATCCGTGTGTTGGTAGGCCGGTATCCCAGACCCCCCGAGCATGTCTGACGATCTGATTCGGCAGAAGGTCCGAGAGAGGCACTTCCTCGAGCAGCTGCTGGACGGCAGGAAGCTGGAGAACTACAAGATCCCAGTACCCATCAAGGCAGAACTGAGGAAGTACCAACAGGTAGTGTGTGTGTGTGTGTGTGTCTTGTGTGAATGCACTTATCAGTCATCATACAGTGTATATACTCTTTTGATCCTGTAAGGGGAAAGTTAGTCTTTGTACTGCATGTAACCCAATGAGGAAATACCACAGCACAGAGCAAACACTCAGCGATGTGGAGCACACACCCTGGCATAGTAGGCTGCCTGCTACAGTGGCACCCCTTTGGGAGAGGTCTACTGATCAGAGAACCACCCCCCCCCCCTTCGGTTCTAAGCCGAAGAACCTAATCTATAGGCCCAAGCCTATAGTATGGTGTACATTGGGATTGATGATGGGATAAAGGAATCTTGGGCATGCATCAACTGTAGAAATCCTCTAGAAAACTCTGGTAATTACAGAAATGAAACTGTCAAAAGTTTATCTTGCACACCCACAACGGATATTTAATCTTGATTCAAAACTGGTTTGTCGGGTTGTTTGTCTTCCTGCATCATCAATTTCTAAGTTTGGGCATTCATTATTTATACCCCTACTGCCATTTTACAAAGTTTGTGTGATGTGTTTGTGCACCGCCACTGTAGCCATTACGTGTGTGTGTGTGTGTGTGGGCAGAATGCCCTGCTGTTTGATATAGGCGTTTTGCACACATTGTCTTCCCCGGTTCCTGGGTGTTTATGCTGACTAGATAAGGTATTGGCCGGGCGCTCTTCTTCGGAGCATTTCAATTAGAGAACAGCGACTCAGCACATTCTAGAACCTCTGCTACTCACCATTTTTCAGTCAGACTCACAAATAGCTTGTGCCTCCCAGCAACAGTGAGGTGGGGTTGAGGGTTGGGGGTCTGTAGGGACTGTTGGCAGGATGATGCAGACAACAAATTGCATTTGGACCTGACGTCCAATAAATTAATAACAAATTTAGAAGTTGCAAAAAACGAATTGCCCTGCCGCCTGACTCCCTGGGAGGTTTTGTGTGTGTGTATGTGCGTGCGCGCGCATGCTGCTTTTTTTCACTCTGACATCCATCGACCTAAATGAACGCCCACGAATCAATCAGCTAAAGCACACCTAGGGATCGGCAGCAGATGGTGCAGGAGATGTGCCAACATGATTTTTGTGTGATGTTTGAACACCCACACACTCATACTGTGTACACACACACACTCAGTGATGCATGGAATCTCCTATTAGGAGATGCTGTGTGTGGGATGAGAATGGGATTAATATGTGTGGAGTTTGGGAGGAGCAGGGAAGTGTCGTTTCTGCGTATCCCAAGGACACTAGGGTCACGTGGGGTCCGTGTTCATTGGCTGCTGTGTCATTACCACCTGCCTTATCTTCCACTTCATAACCTCTTCTCATCTCTTCCCCCCCACCCCACCTAGGATGGAGTCAACTGGCTGTCGTTCCTGAACAAGTACAAGCTGCACGGCATCCTGTGCGACGACATGGGTCTGGGCAAGACCCTCCAGTCCATCTGCATCCTGGCTGGAGACCACTACCTCAGGTACCGCTCACCCAGCCAGCTGTCTTCACATCTTACTGTTAAAGTCAGGAGAGTGCGTGTGGGTGTGCGTGTGCGCTGTGTTTGTGTGGTTTCATTATATGCGGTACAATTATAGGCACAGCCAGACAGATTTTAAGTGTGTCTTTGTGTGTGTGTGTGTGTGTGTGTGTGTAGGGCGCAGGAGTATTCCAGGACCAAGGCTGCTGACTGTGCCCCGCTGCCGTCGCTGGTGGTGTGTCCTCCAACCCTGACGGGCCACTGGGTGGACGAGGTGGGAAAGTTCTGCACTAAGGAGTACCTGAACCCCCTGCACTACACTGGACCCCCCACAGAGCGAGCGCGGTCAGTACCACCACCCAAACTCTAACCACCACACACCTGTTTACTATAGCTTCATAGGCAGCCCCCCAGCACAAGGCTCCTGCAAACAGTGCTCCATAGGCCCCAGCTGCCCTGCTGTGGTTTACAGTAGGATTGAGATTAAGGAATCATGGGTGTCAACTGTAGAAATCCTGTGTTTAACTTGGATAATTACAGAAATGAAACTCTCAAAAGTTTTTCTTGCACACCAACAACGGATATTTAATCTTGACTCTTGTCCTCAAATGAGAAGTTTGATGTGAATCTGGAGGAAAAAGAACAAGAAACTTTTATGCAACATTGACAAAATAACGAGCTTATAAATGATTGTCAAGGGAATGGGGTATAGACAAATAAACCTGAAAGTAAATCACCATGGCTCATTTACTTAGTGTATATTGCTGCATCACTGTTCGGTCTTATTTATTTATTTATTTATTTTTTTTATTTTTTTTCCCCCTTGGTGACCTGGAACAGTAGGGCTATGAATTGATTCACACCGAACTTCTCCTTTAAGTCGGTGCTCAACAGTAGATGGCATTTTTTAGGCATCTGGGAATGGCCAACATTATCCACATGCACTGACTGACATGGATGTATGGTCTCTCTCCACAGGTTACAGCATCAGGTGAAGAAACATAACCTTATAGTAGCTTCTTATGACGTTGTGAGGAATGACATCGACTTTTTTAGGTACATTTTGCTGATTTGGTTTTTCTTTTTCTCCCTAAACGTCCCATGTTTTTATTTACTTTTTATGTTGCAAGTGTGTTCCAAATTTCTCCTCTTTTTGCAGGAATATAAAATTTAATTATTGTATCCTCGATGAGGGTCACGTTATCAAGAACGGAAAGACCAAGCTTTCCAAGGCCATCAAGCAAATAGCGGCAAACTTCCGCGTCATCTTGTCGGGAACACCCATTCAGGTGAGGGAACGTTTCCTCTGATCTGACTGACCTGATGGTTACACATAAGTTGCTGTCACAGTAAGTAGTTAAGGTATATGTTCGAAATTCAAAAAGTCAGAAGTTATGGGGAAATGTAGATACATTCTCCAATCTTTTCTCTCTCCTCCGTAAACGGAGAGCAACAGATAGATTTTAAGGTTTATTCTGGATGTTTTTGCTATGATCTTTCACCTGATGGGCATGAATTTCATTTCCTGTCTTGTCTGATGACTAATTAAAGGCTTTGGACCCTTTGAGCCTCCGACCGCCCGCCGCCCCTTTGTTCACAACTCCCGATCAATACCCTTAACTTGATTTAAGCCTCAGTAATGATCCCCTTTCTCCTTCTGGACGCCAGTGGATCTTATTGACACTTAATGATGTCCAATAAACAAGTCTGTTGGCATCGCTTCAAGCCTCTTGATCAGTGATGTAGATTTTGAAGAAAGGTTTCTTCTCCTGTTGATGTAGGGGGAAGTCTTCTCAATGTCTCAATGTGCATGACTCATTGAATCATTGTAAAGTTTTTCGTCATGATGATGCAAGTGCTGAGTCATGCTACGTGTGTGTGTGTGTGTGTGTGTGTGTGTGTAAAGTGCTTAGTCATGTAGTTTAATTAGCTTGGTTATGATGTAGATAATGAATCGGCACTGAAACCAGTTTAAGGAACAGTTTGGTCTGTGTAAGCTATTAAAAGAAATTATGAAAGGACAATTGTTTTTTTTTTCTTTTTTTTTAATTTTAATCTTAATAAGCCCTTTATATTAGTTAATAAGGATTCATTGGTGTTACTTACAAGGTGTTATATGTCTACATACAAAAAGGTGGGGGGGGGTGTGGTTGGTTGGTTTGTTTGTTTGTGTTTTGACCTATGTATTCAACTCCCCTTCGTTCTTGGTTCTCACAGAACAACGTTCTGGAGCTGTGGTCGCTTTTCGATTTCCTCATGCCTGGCTTCCTCGGCACGGAGCGGCAGTTCGCCGCCCGCTACGGGAAGCCCATCCTGGCCAGCCGTGACGCCAAGAGCTCGTCTCGGGAACAGGAGGCAGGTAAGGAGTCGTTGCGCCCTTTCCAAACCTCCCAGGGCTGAGACGGGACAGATTCTCATTGTTCAGTTAGGTGTGGGTGGTAGCGCACCCCTGTAGCATCATGTCCATTGTTTGACTAATCAAATTTTTTAATGAATAAATGAATTAAGCTCAACTTGGGCATGTCTTCCTTCCACCTTGACCTAAATACTACAAGGTAGTAGAAAGTACTACAAGGTAGTACATCCCTGTAGCCTACGTAGCCACATTTGATTAATCAAATTAAACTCATTAAACCTGGGCATGTGTTCTTGCCCCCTTGACCAAAGTAGAAGACGTGGTGTGGTGATGTTGGCGTTTTGTTCCCTGATAGGTGTGCTGGCCATGGAGGCTCTGCATCGACAGGTGCTGCCCTTCCTCCTGAGGAGGATGAAGGAGGACGTGCTGCAGGACCTCCCGCCAAAGATCATCCAGGACTACTACTGCAACCTCAGTCCCCTGCAGGTACTCCACGCACAAGACCAAGACTGAAATTAAGAGATCTCGTCTGTTCCCCTCAGCTGTTTACACTATAAATATGGATTTGGGCCATTGCAGCAAGACACTTTTAATTTAACTTGTGTTTTTCATTAATAAAAATAAAAACTGAAACTCCCCATAGCAATCCTTGTGTTGGATATGGCACTTGCTCACCCACACGGTCGGTCTCTCACTCTCACTCTCACTCTCACTCTCTCTCTCACACTCTCTCTCTCACTCTCACTCTCACTCTCACTCTCACTCTCACTCTCTCTCTCACTCTCACTCTGCCACACCCAGGTCCAGTTGTACGAGGACTTTGCCAAGTCCAGAGCCAAGGTGAGCGTGGACGACACCATCTCCACCGCCTCTGTGCACGAGGATGAGGAGAAGCCCAAGCTGAAGGCCACGGGACACGTCTTCCAGGTCAGTGACCCCGCAGGGCCGTTGTGTGTGTTTGATTGTCGCCATGGATAAAAGCTGCAGCTGAAAAGTACCATTCACTACAAATAATACAAAGGACTCTTCAAGCGCTTAAAAACAAGCTCAGTAAGGCAAATATTGTGATGTGGGAGCTTGTATACTCAAGGGGACATTTGATTCGTTTAAACCCTGTTTAAAGACGCTTTCAACTACAGGTTAATTTTGATGAATGAAAGCATTTTGCTTCGTCGCAAGCTTATGGGTGTTTCAAAGCTGAAGGTGTGAAAGGAAATGTTCCCTTTGGAGAGATGAATGAATAGCTGCTTGCCTGTACAAGCTCAATGCTCCTGTTCTCCTACACTCAAACGATGGCTGTAGTTTGCGCATGAGAATTTTGCTCGGTCACACACATTTTCCTTTAGCATCCTCAGTGGAAACTGGGGCCTGCTGAGTTCAGGTGGTGGTGGTGGGCGGTAGAGGAGCCGTTCGGTGACTGCAATGTTGCAGGTTCGAGCCCCACTCTACCTGACCTCATCGAAGTGTCCTTGAGCGAGACACTGAACCCCAAATTGCTCCTGGTGGCAGGCTGGAGCCTTGCATGGTTATCCCCTCCACTGGTGTGTCACTGTGTGTGAATGGGTGTGATTGAGTGAATACAATAGCAGGCGGCGTGTGTAGACTCTCCTGACCGTGCGCATCACTGTGGGATAGCTAGAAACGTAATTTCGATTCCTCTGTATGTCCAGTATATGTAGAGAATTGACAATAAAAGAGACTTAACTTCTGTGTGTGTGTGTGTGTGTGTGTGTGTGTGTGTGTGTGTGTGTGTGGTCTCTTGTGTCGTGCAGGCGCTGCAGTACCTGCGGAAGCTGTGCAACCACCCAGCCCTGGTCCTGACGCCGCAGCACCCCGAGCACCGGCGCATCAGTGAGCAGCTGGCCACCCAGAGCTCCAGCCTCAGGGACATCCAGCACGCGCCCAAGCTCTCCGCCCTCAAACAGGTACACCACCACAGCATGAGACCCACAACCACCACCTACGCCTGCTCATACAAGCTAAGATGACCTTTGGCCCCCCTCCTGTCAATAGTTCCTTAGTCTCTGCACTCCAGCAAGCTTCCACATATTCATATTTCCTTCTGTTTTCTGTGTTGCTATTTTACATTTACATGAATGCATTTATCTGATGCTTTTATTCAAAACAACAACAAAAAAAGAGGAAAACGGTCATTAACACATGAGGATTCGCTCTCTCGCTCTCTTTCTTGCTCTCTCTCTTTCTCTCGCCCTCTTTCTTTCTTTCTTTCTTTCTTTCTTTCTTTCGCTCTCTCTAGCTTCTGCTGGACTGTGGTCTGGGTGGTGCAGGTGGTGCAGAGGGGGCGACGGAGGCAGTGGTGGCGCAGCACCGTGTCCTTATCTTCTGCCAGCTCAAGAGCATGCTGGACATCGTGGAGCAGGACCTGCTCAAGCCGCAGCTGCCCACAGTCACCTACATGAGGCTGGACGGCAGCGTGCCCGCGGGCCAGAGACACTCCATAGTCTCCAGGTAAAAACACTTGCCAACACGCCCAAATAGAATGTAATTGTTTGTGTGTGTGTGTGTGTGAACACAAACACCTTTTTAGGATTGCTAGCTTGATCAGAAAAGGGGGAGGGGGTTCAATAGCAATCATGTACTGGTGAATAAAGACAAGCAGTCCACCATTATATGACAAACATGAGTGGTCATAAAAAGTCATGTGCACCTGTGTGTATATATACTATATACTCACTCACACTAACACACACCCACACTAACTCTCCAATCCGCTCTGGTCTCGTCTTAGGTTCAACAACGATCCGTCCATAGACGTGCTGCTGCTCACCACTCACGTGGGCGGCCTGGGCTTGAACCTGACGGGCGCCGACACCGTGGTGTTCGTGGAGCATGACTGGAACCCCATGAGAGACCTGCAGGCCATGGACCGCGCCCACAGGATAGGACAGGTACGGTAGCACAGCAGGGACAAACTAGGCGGGACCCTACTGATCAACGGACTGCTCATGTGAAACTTTACATACTGCTTGCATATTGATCTGGGCAGAAAACACAGTCCATGTCTGTGCTTAAGATAGAATCGAATACTGGCATTTCAGTCTTGGGATGTGTAAAATAACCTGTGCACACGTATGATTGTCGTCATAGAAACGGGTGGTGAACGTGTACCGGCTGATAACGAGGGGCACGCTGGAGGAGAAGATCATGGGCCTTCAGAAGTTCAAGATGAGCATTGCTAACACCGTCATCAGCCAGGAGAACGCCAGTATGCAGAGCATGGGCACGGACCAGCTGCTCAACCTCTTCACCCTGGACAAGGTCAGTGCAGACAGGCACTTTGGGCAGCGTACTACCCCCAAGGTCTATACAGTACATACTCATGTTGTATACACGCTATACTACACAGTAGATATGGTACTGTATTACAGCCAAGGCCTGCTCAAACAGTCATGTAGTATAGTGTATTGAAGTGTACTATAACCTAGGTCCACACAAACAAACATGCAGTATACACGCTATACTACACAGTAGATAAGATGCTGTACTACAGCCAAGGCCTGCACAAACAGTCATGTAGTATATTGTATTGAAGTGTACTATAGTCAAGGCCAGTACAAAAAACACAGTTGTGGTGTTTAGTGTGTGATGGTGTAGTACAGTCAAGTTCAATGCAAACACTGCACTGTGTAGTGAGCATAACCAAGGTGAGTGCACTGACATCAGATGAAGTACACTGCGCTACACCACACATCATGAAACGCCACTCTTACTGTTATGTAGTGTGGTATGGTGGACGTGTGGTGTAGTATACTACGGCTCAGGTCAGTGGAAACACCACACTTGCTGAGTTTGGAGGTCCACAAGAGAAGAACACCCCCACTGTAAAGCATTTACATGAATAATACATGAAGCTTGTTCAAGTGCTTGAGCCTGCTTTCTGTTCTGGGATGCACCCATGATTATGGATTTTTAAACGCACAGAACTGTAGTGGTGTGTACTGCAATAAATGTAGGGACGCATTGTTTTCTACTCTTTTAAATTCAATTATTTGCATCATTTTCCTGCTTATCCCTCCACATTCGTCATCTACCACCCATTCTCCTCCCACTCAACCACCCACTATAAGCCCGCTATTCACCCCCACACATTGTGTGATGGCTAGCTAATTGTGTGTGTGTGTGTGTGTGTGTGTGTAGGACGAGAAGGCCGAGAGGAGCGAGCCGTCGTCTTCGTGCGCGGAGAAGGCCTCCATGAAGTCGGTCCTGGACGGCCTCGGAGACCTGTGGGACCAGCAGCAGTATGACACCGAGTACAACCTGGACAGCTTCATGCACTCGCTCCAGTAAACCCAGTACCGGTCCCAGTCTGGACAGTGTTAAAGACTTAAGCCCCCCCCCCCACCCCTAAAACACCAACACACACACACATGCCCTCACACACAGTCAAAATGGCTTCATGCATTCTCCTGGGTGCTGGTGTGTCTGTGCCCTTCGTCTTAAAGCGTACAAACACACACACACACACTTCCTCCCTCTCCCCACCCTTCCTTTCCTACCTCTCCCAAACTGTTTCATACATGCCACCACACACACCATACGCACACACTCTATACAGTACACAGCAGACTGGGTGGAGTGAGTTTAAGAGTTTCTAAATTAGGAATATAAAATGGCCTTGAGTCACTGACCAGTCCACAGACAAAGCACAGGGCAGCCCAACAGGCTCTGGACATTTGGAAGGGGTGGTCGGGGGGTCAGGTGCCCCTGTATACTGGGGGCTTGTCGATGGAGACGACTGGACGAGGGGGGAGAAGACGCCTGACTGCAGTGACCTCCAGGCCACCAGGGGGCTCCATATCCATCCTTCCCCAGGGGAGGCACCAAAGCTGCCCTCTTGACCATGACTCTGTCCCCTAACCCCATGGTCACTGTTTTTAGAAAAGTTGCTGCTCGGTGTGCTCCAACAGAAGACTTAATGCCCAGACATCTACTGCACGGCTGCGAACCGAGTCTTTACCGGGTTCCTAGCCTCCTGTAGAATATTGCACTGCGGGTGGTCTCCCAGGATACGGCCACCCGAGAGTTCCTCCTCCCACCCGACCCTGACGTGCCCCTACTCACCCCGTCATTGCAAGACTTTTTGTAAAATAAAGTGACTAGGATGACGACGGAATCAATACAAAAAGACAGACTTGTAAATAATTCTTTAATTTGCCTTTGTAAAAGCTAATAGAATGGTAATAAATTCTACTGAGCTTTGATGCCTTGGCTTTTAATTTGTCATGGAACGGTTGGATAATTGCTGTGTGTCCGTCAGACACGTGGATGTGTTCTTTCACCCAATTAACGGTTTTCTTCGCAGGCTGACTAAGTCTTCCCACAGGACTGGATTTGAATAAAGTGATGCTCACGTCTTTAGAGGTCCGTCTCCAGGTCCTGACAGTAAAGCAGCTTGTTAGAGGAATTGCATTCAGCCTCCTTGTTATACCTGAGGGTGATGGGGCCGGGCACAATGTGAACGGTCTGAGCAACCGATCAATTAAATGTTCTCGCCTCCACAAGTACTGTAAAGATGCAGTTGTCCTTTCTAGACGCATCTTCAAAGGTCTTGCTTGCCCTTAGTGTTCAAACCGCACATGGAAAGACGGAGAGACTGTCTTGCCTAGATAGCAGCACTTGTTTTGCATGAGTTACAGAGTCCTGTGGTACAGTAGTATAACTGCATAATGAATGGTATGGCTCTAAGTCTGTGTCCTTTTATTTAGCAGCAGATGTGACATTTACATCCACCCTGAGGTGACCTGCATTTAGCTTCTCTACATTTCACACAGGCATTTGTTACATGACTTTACTATCAAACTAAACGACACACACACACACACACACACACACACACCAGTTATTCCCATCTTGGCTGTTTTGTTTGAATTTCTTTTGTCCTGGGCCAATGATCCACATGTTGAGTTGAAATTGAATATTCTTACAATAGCTTTGCAATAAATAAGGTAGAGAGCCACGATTCCCAAGCAATGCACCCTCACAATTCAGCTTCACGAGTGTCTGAAGTAGTATACTGTATTTTGTAGTTTGAAATGAAATGAGCTGTTAGGTCTCATAGTTACTTAATTAGATCCTTAATTTCCTTTGGGATAAATATGTAAGTAAATATGAAAGCATGCATCCATCCACCCATCTCAACTGGTTGCAGATGGCAATGATCTGTCTGTGTATTATTTTTGTGTATTATATCAGCAAACAACCAACGACCAAAATGAGATGACGCACAGTTACTGGTTCACACCGTAATATTACAGCGACTTGTAAAGTGTTGGTGACCATCCTCCATGAGAAGACACACATAGCAACGTCATTGAACTTTCACACCTGATTTGAGCATAATATGCTATGGAACACGTGCCTGGTCACTTTTTTGAAACTGGGGATGGGGGGGGGGGGTTGCGGGGTGTTATTAAAGACAGCCAATAAGATGTAGTGTAGCAGAATCTGCTCTTTTCAGGATGTCACTCGTTATACATGGGCAACAACTTTTAGGGAATAAAGGCTGCTGTGAATTAGGCTCATTGTGTAGTGATGTAATACGCAATAGGTAGTGAAATTCACAAGGAGAGATGTGAGAGGCCGAGATAATTAGGGGTGGGAATTGATCAACATTGATGCCATTATTGATTATTCTTATTGGTCTGATTATCAATTTCATAGTGGAGAAAGTAGTTTACACATGTTTGGAATGTCAACACGACCCTACAATGAAGCTTATATTACTACATTTTCTCATTATAAAAAAGATTTATGGCCAAACTATATAGAAATATTGTCTTTTCTAACTCTTATTTTTAGATAAACCAATTGGCAGTAATAAAAAAACATACTGTTATTGATCAGAGGAATTGAAATCAGAGCCTCATGATTGACAGTAAATTGATGCATTTGATTCTCGGTTGATATCTGATGATACATGTATCTGGTTTTCCATTTTGGAGTAGCTGGGTGTTTTTATAGACATAAGAGCTTACTTTCTCGACTCAATTCACAATATGTGACACTATCTTCATCTCAGAGCTGTGCAGAGCAGTGCTTCTATGTGACTTAATGTAGCTTTCTGCTCTGCTGCAGGTGGATATGCAACCCTTTTAAGCCTCTGACTGTTCAATGGTTTGACACAGGACATCTGGCGCAAACACAAGTGTAACTGGTTTGGCTGTGTACGTTCTTTGGAGGACTGGTTGTCTTGATCTGAGAAATGCAACTTGAGGTCAGCGTAAAAGTAGTGAGTACTTTGCAGAGAGAGCAGTCATTAACCCATACCAACAGGCCAAAGGCAGAAGTGAAGGAATCCCAATCATGCAAAAGAAGACAAAACGTTTCACTGCGTCATACAACTACATTTAATGTTTTGCTTATTAGTACAGAAAAAGGGGGAAAAACTCATGAAGGTGGGAACTACAAACTGAAGCAAGTAGAAAGCATTAGCAGCATTGCACTCCATCTTTTGTTTTTTTCTTGTTTTTTTTTTTCTTATATCAGTTTTACTGCAACTTCAGACAAGCATAGGTCCAGGTCAACAATCTCAAAGCCGTGTCAAGATAGAACCAGTAATGTCACTTAAATTAAAAAGATAAATTAGAAAACAAAACAAAATACATCTTAAAAAGGTACATTTATAAGTAGTGGTTAGTTTTAGAACACAGCTAAGGAGTAGCAGTTTTAACCCTTCTGGATTTTCTTTTTTTTTCCCCTCTGAAATCACAACATGATTGAGCGGGCTATAGGCTGCCCCAGAGTGAATGTCCATCGAACAGAAGGGTATACATACTACCCAAATATAGTGTTACATGAAATATATAGACATTTACAGAGAAAATGAGATGGCCACCTTCACCAAACACATGGCTTTTTGTTGGGTTTTCTTAGTATTTTTTCTTTTTTTTCCCTTTTTTGTCCCCCATTAACTTTTCTGACACCTTCAGTCGTTCAGTTATCAATCACTTATTAGGGTATAAAATGGTTGCAAAAATGGATTCATAAAAACAAAGGAATAAATAGATCAATACTAGGTGGTATGGAAGTAATACTGGCCCTTAGGAGAGGGAAGGGGGGACCAGGGGGTTAGTATTAGATTGGAAAGTTAGTGAAGGACCGACTGTCCTAATGGACACATATGGGGCAAGCAAGATGGGGCAGGAAATTATCCTCCTCATCAGTAGAAGGAGATGGCAAAACTATTCTGAAACTTTTCCGTAACAACTAATGAAGAAGAGCTGAAGGCCTTGCTCTGATACTCGCTCTTTTAAGAGTGAGCTGTTGGTAGCCCGTGTTTCCTCCAGAAGATTGAAAGAAAAGCAAGAGTAGCTACCATGGAACTGAGCTGAACCAAATTTTGAATAGAAAGGAAAACAGCTGATTAAGTTCAAATGGCCAGAATGGGCAATGCTGGAGAAGCTGATGAGCTCAGTGTCGAGAGGTCATCAGATTCCTGTCTGGGAGCGCTACATTCAAGCAATGTTACAATCACACCAGCCCAAAACAGCTTGAGATGAAACAAGAAAAATGTGAATATGTGGGGGGGGGGGGGTCAGAGAAAGTTGCAGAAATTGTTTTGCCATCTCCTAATGCCTGTTAAAAGATGTTTTGTTGTTGATTGTATTTTAAGTCCAGCGAGTGGAGTGGCACTGAATGCAGAAGAGGCAGCATCGGTAGATTGATTAGTAATGTCTGCTCGCCACAAGATCAACACATTCCGAACATGTGCTGCATTCTGCCAATGTATTTTATTGCCCATTCATTCATTACAAAGCCAAATCATACAACATTATGAACCATCTTTGTCTTTTGTGGTTTTTAGGTGTTTTTTTTCTTAGTTAAGATTTTCACACTAATGTCAGCAATATCAGCAAGGAAACACATAAAGCTTTGCATTTCAAAAATCTAGACACTTTAGTAACAATATTACAAAGGTTTTTAGCTTCAAAAAAATAAAATGAACAAAGAAAAAATAAACCTTTTTAAGAATTATCATAAAATTAATTTATTCCAAGTAAAAATACAAAATAATATGAATGACATTGACCAGATATGAAAGTCTCCCCCAGAAATAGTTATATTAATGGTTGAGAAGTAAGTCTGTAAAGAAAATACGAAATAAAAATGAAAAATATGTAAATATGTTTTAATTATTTTCTTTTTTGCAAAAATCTCTAAAAATAATGAAAAATTTTCTCAGTACAAAGGCTACATTACTACTGGAAGGTACTAGCATGTAGAGTAGGTAAATACACAGTAGAAAATGATTTTAGTGAATCACAATGCTTGCAATGAAAATAAATTTGCAATAAAGATTTACGCCTCTTTTTCTTGTCTTTTTTTATCTTCTTTTTTACAAACAGTACAAACAGTATTGCACATTACAACAAAGAAGGTTCTTAGCCTTAAAAAATGGGTCTAATTCAAGTCTTGCGTGAACAGAAGGCCACCACTCCTTTGATGCACCTTGGGGGCTTTCGATCAAGTTACAGTTGAAACACTTTTGTATCTTTTCTGGTTTTATAAAATAACATTCTTTTCTCACTCCTTCCACCTTCTATCAAAGACCTTATTCTCTCTTTCACAAAGGTCTTTTTCTCTATTAGTGATTTCAGGTTACTAAATAAGGGTTTATGTTGCTTTTACAAAATGAACCAAAAATAAAGTGGGAAAAAAGGTCAACATAAGGGAGCACAATAATTTTAAGAAAATAATATTATTAATAATAAAAATAACAACAGAAGATCTCTTTCACAATTCTGGTCAGAGTAGTAAATGATTGATTATAAATATACAAAATAAGGGAACATTTCTTCAGTTGCCTACATCCTAAGCACCTGATTGACAATGATTTTCTGTTGCCTGAATCGAATAGGCAGGGACTGTTTCTCTACTTGCATCACCATGTGAGGTGATAACTCCAGTGAGGGGACTGGTTCTCCTTTAGCACAATAATAAGGTAGACTCTGTACTTCAGCTAACTACGTCATTATATTAAAGTTATAAAGCTCTAACTCCTTCAGTATATATAGTTTTTATTTTTTCCAAAAATAAAATTAAAAATAAAAGCAAATAAGCATGACAAAAAAATAAAATTAACCATCTGTTAAATCATTTTTCTTGTAGAATTAAATTAATATATACTTTTTTTATCTGAATAAACTTATTTAGAAAATATCAATTTCTCTCCTATTGTATTTCAAAATTGAGGTATTGCAAAAGATCATGTCAGTCAGAAAGCACACATATCTCTTTTTCTTTCTCGCGCTCTCTCTCTCTCGCTCTCTATTAAAAAAAATAGAACTGACTGTCCAAAACGGTCCAGATAGAAAGAGTAGTGCATAACAAAGATGTTTCATAGAGAAGGAACCAACATAGAAAAGCCATCTGGGTGAAGAAAGAAAGATCACAAAAAATCCCAGATTTCACTTTCATAGGGATGATTATTACTCATGGTTAGCATCTTAAACATGTTTTTTTTTTCTCTCACTAAACAAAAAAGTAGTTTTCTTTATATAAGCTTCCTGAAACCCATATGAATATTGAACGCTCATCCTAAACTCGACACCCTACTGGGCTGCAGTTAGCCAGAGGGTACCAGAAAGGGAAACGGGACACACATTCTGAATCTACCGCAGTGTCAAGAGCAACAGCTCTGGGTATTGTCCTCAAAATAGCTTTAAATAAAAATAAAATAAAAAATAAAATAAAAAATATATTGTCCTAATAACACCCATCCACAAAACCCAAACAATCCCTTCCGCGGCAATTAGGCAAATTGGCTTCTCATCCACTGCATCCTATACCTACCCATTGTGGTCGACTCAAGACCCCCACCTATTTTTAAACTTTTGCTTAGTGAACTATAAAAATAAGGTGAAATAAAATAAAATAAAAAAAATAGTCCACCATTTTAGCAGGTCATTATTTCATACTTCAAGCTTCGCAGGAAAGAATCTGGATATAAATGCACACAATGTCCTGGCAATGTTGTAACACTGCCACATAACCACGGTGTTAAAGCATTATGTGCAGGCCAAGAGAGCTCGTAATCTTAACCACCCATTTCCGTCTTTTTTTTTTTTTTATTAGAGCCAGTGTTCTTTTTTATCATTAAATCCTCCTTTTTTTCTCCCAGAATGCATCTGCTAGTCAGGTCATCAAACAAGTGGCCCAACACAGTATCAGCTTGTTGTGGTAGTGTGTTGGTGGTTTCAATGTTAGACAAGTGAGCTCTTTGGTAGTATTTTTTTTTCTTCATTTTTTTCGGGAGGGGCATCATAATATATTACGGTATGTTAATGAAGGAAGGAGATTGAGAAGCCATTATTTTTCAATCTCACCTCACACTGTAGAGTGTGTGTGTGTGTGTGTGTGTGTTTCTGTGTGCAGATGTGTGTCAGTATGTGAGACAAGTAGAAAAGTACTGGAAAAGTGTATGTATGTGTATTTATACTAAAATGTGTGTGTGTGCACAGGTCTCTTGTTTAAGTAAGGGAGAACAAACTAAGGAGAGACTGTGTGTGTGTGTGTGTGTGTGTGTGTGTGTGTGTGTGTGTACGTGCATAAGCTTGTACATACAGTATGTATACATACACTGGTTATGAAGTTTCACAGGACTTCTAAGTCGGACATCAAAAACAGTTAAAGCGAATCACAGTTCTAGGCGTACTCAGACCTAACTATGTACTGTATAAAAAATTGCACAATTATATTAACAATCACTGCAAAAAGTACTTCACCTATCATAGACAGTTGTTTTGAAAGTATAACCTACATCTAATTTTTTTTATTTCGTAACTGTAATTATTGATTATTCAGGTTTCACCATGCTCACCAAACAGCCAGCAAGCCAATATCAAAGGGGTTTACTGGAGGGTCATATTCGAATTTTCATCTTTTTTGTTTTTTCTGCTAGCATTTCGACTAACTTCCCCCTGTCATGTCCAGTCCCGTGCTCGTCGTCTCACGTCTATATCTGGTGTTGTGCAAAAGAATTGGGCCGCACTGAATCATAGCCATGATACTGAAAACTCTACTGCATGCAGCCACCTGATTGAGATAAACATGCAGTTAGGGGCGTTGTATCTCCACCCCCCCAACCCCACCTCATGCCAGAATCGTCCATGTAAAGAAGGGAGGAGGAGGAGGGGGATGTGAGCGTCTTTACTGGGACTATGTTCAACACCCTAGGCCTGAATAAAGTACTACTGTGTCTGCCTCACATAATGGATTTAGCAGCAAAAGCTGTTGCAGCATTGTATTTACATAACACTAAAAATTAATCTTTTGTTAAAAAAAAAAACAAAGTCCAAAGACATAATTTAAATATAAAACGAGGAAGGGAAGGGGAAGAAACGTATCTGATTGCCTGTATGATGTGTTAACATTTTCAAACTGATGGAAGTTCAATATAGGGTTTGTTATTCAGATTTTGGTGTTTACTATAGTACTGAGCATTGGATAGCTGTCAATTATGCTACATTTTTGCCGACCTACATAAGGTTTTTTTTTTTTCTTACACATTAGTTTGCCTTTACCTTTGGTATTTTTTTTTAACGGGCAATCGTTTCTGAAAATAAGTGCATGCTCTTTTTACACAAAATTAATTTGATTAGATATAAAAACAAAAATATATAAGATTTATAAATACTCATAGATGGTAGATAGGTGATAGTTGTTTGACTTGTGTCTTCGCCTGAAAGGGTGCCAGGACCCCCAGACCCACCCCAGTATAATCAGCATGTGGAGGTGGAACTAATGTTGAATAGAGCAGGCAAGATGAACTGGGTCTCCGGGGGTAACCAATAGGACTGTTTGTCTGTCTGGGTTGGCATGCAAAAAGTGCAATTTCTGAGCGGCTAAACGGTCACTAGTCTTAATTTTTTTGTAGTCTGTTTAGATTTTTTTTCTTCTTTTCCTTTTAAATCTATTACAAACCAAACACTGGACAAAATGTTTAAGAACACTGAAACTGCAATATTTCTTAAAAATAAAAAAAAAACATAATAAAAAACAATAAAAAAAAAGTTTGAGGGATTTTTAAAAGACCCATGTATTCGTGGTTGCTGATTGGGTGGTTATGACAGAGGTGGTTGTTGAAGGCAAACAGGGAGCTGGGAGAGTGAGTAGCTCAATGGGTTGAAGACTGGAGGGCAAGGAGGGGGGTGACAGGGGCAGGTGGGGTGATGGTGGGGTATCTAGCTGGGCTTGGGGGCAATGGGGCGGGGGGAAGGTCTGTCTCTAACGACCCCCCCCCACCCATCAGCTCCAGCGGAAGGACACGTGGCGGGGCCGGTCGCCTCCCTCCTTCACCAGGGGCTTGTGGAACTCGCGGCCGGCGCGCGAGTGGATGCTGGCCCAGCAGTACTCGCAGTAGTACTGCAGGCAGGTGACGTTGGCGCAGAAGAAAGGCGCAAACTTGCCGCCGCAGCGCGCCCCCTGGCACTCGTCACACATCTGGTCGTCCAAGACATAGGGCTTCACCTCCACCTGGGGCCCACGAGGGGGGAAAGAGAAAAGGAAAAAGCAAAAAGAAGGTCACAAGATACAAATAGACAAGGTTACAAGTATACTAGGAACAAGTTTAGCACATGCATATAGTTACTGGGTGTAAACTGTTGAGTCTGTCAGCCTATTTTTATCTGAGGTTGAAAGACTTGAAACCGCCCAGATCATTGAGATGGCTTTTCAAAACCCTCCTGCACTTGGGCCAGATTGGAGCATATAAATAACAAACCTTACAAACAATGAAAACACAGACACAGCTCAGACATACAATTACAAACACAAGATGGATTTTTTTTCATTGTTTTTTTTTTTCCCAGGGAAATGTTTTTATGCTTCTCTATTCTCAAATGTAGCGAATGTAAAAGCTGTTGCCTCTAAATCACGCTGTGTGCTTTGCCCAAAAATAACAACCCAATCAAATCTGGAAATAAAACTATTGTAATTCCTGTCTCACATGAGATGTCGTAATTATGCAGATATGGTCACTGTCTCCTTTAGGAGTAAATGTCATGTACAGCGGGCCAAATGTAATTAAGCAGTGCTTAGACGGATTAAATTATAGTTTAAGGATCTACTGGGCAACTAGTGAGCCACTGGAGTGTATAAGGGCCAAGAGAACAAACATGGCGGACTGGGATCACAAACTGGAGTTGATTAAAAGAGTGAGGGTGGAAGGATCTGGATTTGCCAGTCAAATGCCCATTCCAGAAAAATTTGGCACCGGGCTAAAAAAACTGTTATCTGTACATCCTGACTGAACTGAACCAAGGAGAGACGGAGAAAGCAAGAGGACAATTTGGGAGAAAGAAAAATTCAGGATGCGGTGAGTTGAGCTAAATATATCATCACAAACTCCAGCAGATATTCCAGAAATTCCAGAAATCCTGAGAGTATCTCACACTTAACACTCTCAGAAGCAGAAATCTGCTAATTTCCCCAAGGTCACTGCAGGGATAGCACTCACCCACTCATCCACCCACACACACACACACACACACACACACACACACACACACACACACACACACACACACATTCTCTCTCTATAACACACACACACACACACACTGTAATGCTGGGCCCACAGAGGCCAAGACGAACAGTGGCGGCCTTGGGCTTGGCGGGGCTGTTCTTTTGACAGACCTGGCACGGTTTGCTGACTCGTTCGTCTCTTAGCTACACGTGATGGGATAACACACCAAAAATAGCACCTGAACTTGAATGGGGATCTGCTGAGCAAAAGGCAGAGACCTATAATTAGCAAGCTAGCGTCTGCTAACTTCAAATGTCTGTCAGCTAGCTCCCTGTAGCCCAGCGGTTTCCATGGTGGTGGTGACCATGCAACAAGGATTCCATACACATTGTTAGCTGCAGTGATTGGCCTCTGGATTGCCACTGGGCGCTGACTGTAAAGGCACGTCTTGAAAGTGTATACCGCTCAACTCTAATTAGCCGCTTACCAGCAATCACTGTGCAATTTCAGTTCAAGAAGACAGAGAAAAAAAATACTTATTTACTTATATACTTACTTACTTACATAAATGAATAATGTTTTTTTTTTTTTTAAATCAAACTATTATTCCTAAAATTCATAAATAAAGCTGCTGAAATTATATATTTTACAAGGACACTAAGGTTTGACCGTGAGAATACTGTGTGATGGGTCTCGATCTGTAGGTATACTACAAATGTATACATTCATCGAGCACTTACATTAAGTACTGCCATTAGGCAGTACTTTGACAAAACAAAATCCTTCACAACTTCACAACGTAAGACACATGTGCCTTAAACAACGGAATGGTGCGATTTAAAGAGCACTCACCCGTTTGTCAATGTCATTGTGCTGAAGCTGGACAAATCGGGCACTGATTGCAGCGATGTAACTCTGCTGATTGGAGAAGGCCACACGGCCCGCCCCCTTGGGGTACTTCAGCTCCGGGTCGGTGTCGATACCGGCGTAACACACCCCTCCGTACAGCCTGTCCATGATCATAGCCAGCTCCACTAGGAGACAAAAACACAAAACAAATGCAATGATACCTCTAACACACACACACGTGCACACACACACACACACACCACAACACACAACAACAGGTATATTTCAAAATATCAATTTTGAAATAACTTATACAACAGTGAACTCTTAATTGTGGAGATGGTTGCTAGGTTGAACCATCATGAGATTACGTAAACGACCCCTTAATCCGAAGTCCAGGATTGTCTCCCAGACATCCCTTCCTTCTCTAAAGGTGACCACATCTATTCCCCAGACCCCCACCTGCACGGAGAGGTCGTGGAACGCCGCCAACGAAAATAGTCTTCCGAGGGTCGAGCGGCTGAGACCCGTCCATCACGTAGTCGCTGTCGCTCAGGTTCCACGGGCGGATTTGGACCTGGGAGACGGGAGAGCTTTAGTGCCGTTTGCCACTCCCTGTATCTGCTAAACCCATCGGCCACTATATAAAGCAGCCTAAACAAACAAGGTCTAGTCGTCTCTCCTCACCGGCTTGTCTTTGATGGTGGGACTGGAGACGCACAAGTAGAGCTTCTGGTCCTCCTCGATGCAGGCGTCAATGAGGGCCTGCACTGAAGACTCCTCCTGGAAGAGCAGGAAGGCATAACCTGGAAAACAGCCCAGAGAAGAAAACATGGATAAAAAAAAAAAAGGTCAAATGCCCTTTATCTTATCTTCTGCATTGCATTTGCAATGTCTTCCACATTCACCTGCTATTAGCTATGGGTGTGTTGTGTTTGGTAAACCTATCTGTCCAAACAAAGTATATCAGATAGAGAGGAATTGTACCTTTGCTTGGAGGCAAATATGAATCAAACAAGCTATGGCACAGAGGTCTAAATGAGCCTGGCATAGATTTCAACCATGCGCAACCACAGGGCCACACCCTTGCACTGGGGAAGAATGGTGAGATTGTTTTATTGTCCATTATCTTCTCACTTCTAGATTAATGGAGGTTGAGGTGTGGTGCATCCTAAAATGAAATTGACAACCAGAACAAAGTATAGCACACACACACACAAACACACACACACGCAGGCACACACGCAGGTACACACACAGATACATAGACACATGGGCACACACACACACACACACACACGCAGACAAAACACACACACACACAGACAAACACACAGATACAGACACTCAGACACACACACAGATACAGACACTCAGGCACACACACAGACACACACACACACACACACACACACTGTGGGCCACGTGTAGGCAGAGCATATGACATGGATGCAGGCTGAGGTGGGGCGGGCTAAGTGCTGACCATCAACTGAGGACACCGCTTTTAGCACAGAGGCAGCGTGGCAGAAACGGAAAGTGCCGGAATGCGCAACTGTCATGCTTTACTTTCAGCATTCCTGAGTAGAGGACACATGGGATGGGGGTCGGGGTGGGGGTGGGGATGGGGGGTGAAGACTGACTCAGCGGAGGCCAGAGGAGAGTCCTCATCACATGCTGCGGCCGGCGAGTGAGTGAAAGTCAGAACAAACCCACGCTAGTCAAACTTAATAGCTGTTGGGGAGGACGACACCTCACTTGACACAGTTAACATAATAAGGGACGCATCACTCGACGGAGTCAACGCATGAGCCACATGAGCCCAACATAAACCATGACAGGACGGGTCGTGAACATTAATGACACTTTTGAAACATTCATGACTGATGTCGTTGAGACAAAATTGTAATAAAAGAAGTGTCATCATTATTCCTGACAGGTCAGGTCATGTTTATGACTGGTTTAAGTCAGTCAAGTCAAACTTATGTCAACAGAGCTAAGTTTCACCCAAAACAGAGCTGAGAGAGAACATGAAGGTAAAAGGGTGAATGAAAACAAAAAAAAAACAAAAAACAAAAACTTCTGACTGATTCTAGTGTGCTCGGTGGCATGACGAACCACTCCGATATACGGTTGTTTGAGGACACAGTGATCAATCATTCCCACACACAGTCCTACACACACACACACACACACACACAGAACTTGTTTTCACAACAATAGTTCATTCACATACACACATCCACAGCTACTTCTTAACAACACTACTGTACACTGTAAAAAATGAGGCGGTTGAGGCAACAGGCTTCCACCCATTTTTCAAGTAAGCTTTACTTGTTCTTTTCTTACAGTGCAGCATAACTTGTGTTTACTCAGAGACTAGTTATGTTAACAGAAGTTCTTTGAAGCAACCAGTTTTGCTTCTTTACACTGTAGCCAGAACACAAACACACACATATTTGTTGCACTCATTCCACAAGATGTCACAAGTCAATAATTCCCCCCCCACACACACACACACAGAAGTATATATACACACACTTCTCTTAAACCTGAAACTACCCAGCCCTTAACAAAAAAGGGGTCTTGGAGATTATGGCTTATGGCTATAACCCTTCTAGCAGGTCAGCTGTCATGGAGGCCTGACCATCAGTTGTCCATACCACAAGATCCAATGTCAGACAGGTCACACAAAAAAGAGACACTAGCTTCAACACAAGAGCAGAACTCCAATTACTTTCCAACAGCATGAGCTATCAAAGCTCTATAAATCTCACTTCATTCCTCCACCTTTATAGCCTGGCCCACCCATACTTCCTGTGACGCTACATTCAATTTCACGAGCAAGTCAGTATGGCCATCGTGCCGATTTAGAGGAATTATTTTTCCCAAATCTGTGGGCACCGATGAGAAACAAGCTTACGCATACGTCATCGGAATGAATGGTCTCACTGGTTGTAGATTTGTCAAGTAGTATACAGAGGCATCTGATGGACGCAGGTTAAGCCCACCTCCCAGAAGACGTTTAGTAATGTAGGATGGCCAGACTAAGCTCCTATGAGCTTTGTCGCGGAAGCCAGGCAACCACCTTTATGCTTTATCCAAAGAAATCTTTTTTTTTACATTCTGTCCTACATGCCGTCCTATTAATTTAACTCCTGCTACATTTCACTTCTATGTAATCATTTTATGCCTTTATTTTTTATTATATTTTTTACTATTCGTTTTACATTTCTTAATATTTTAATAGCTTTACAGTACTTTGTTTTTATTTTGTAAAGCACAATAAAATTCCTTCGTGTATGAAATGCGCTGTATAAATAATATTGTGTTGCCTTAAAAATCCCAACAGTTGGTCCAAGTATGACCGCTGCCAGTCTGATCCACAAACCTGGCTTTGTCCTGGCCACACAATCAACCACCTGCTCATTGTTTCCTTCAAGGCCCACCAGCCTTACTTAGCACTTAGCAGGACCTCTACTCCAGAGGAGCCTCCATGGCTAACAACACGCAGTTACAGTCCGACTACAGGAAGGCTTTCTGACAGGACACCCATCAGAAGGATTTCAGACAGGACTCCCATCAGTCTAACTGTAGGAACTTCTCCAGACTAGCCTAAATGAATTACTAATCCATTTAAATTCATTCAATACCATTAAAAGAACTTCATTTTTCCCCCCGTTGGGAACTTTGTGTGTGAACAGCATTCGAGCCTGTCCACATCCTAGCCAGTCCAATAACACACACAGGAGGGGCACATCCACCACAACGGGGCGGTGGTTGCTCCGTGGTTGAGGGCTTTGGCCAGCGTAGCCTGCTAGCAGCCTGGAAGCTGTGGGCTCAAATCCCAGCGGTCCCCGTTCTGCCCTTGAGCAGAGCACTCAGCCGTAAGCAGCTCCCGGAGAGCCCGGTCTAATTGATAGTTGAAGAACATAAGTCTTCCTCGGAAGTAATTGAAGGTTGGCAAACGTCATATACTGTACCACCACCCTACATATATGGCAGGCACAGTGTGTCGAGCACAGAATTTGTTCAGTCTCTCCAAACTTTCTGAGAGCAGCTCTAAGCGAGCGGTGGTGGTGTTTGGGCCAGGCAGGAGTGGGGGTGGCTGGGTCTTTGGCTGGGTCCGTTTTTGGGACTGGGTTCCATGTTTGGAAAGGAGGGGGATGAGAAAGCCAGACGTGAGCGCTCTTCTGTGACACAGGGGCAGGCACAAGTTTATTGCCTTCATATATATTTATATAAAGGATTTGTCAGTTCGAAGATCATGTGGTGTATCACTTAGATCCCATGTGTGTCTGTGTGTGTTTGTGTGTGCTCTCACACACACACAGTCTCTCTCTCTCTCTCTGGCCCTGCTAACATGCTGCAGTGAGAATGACTCAGGGATGTGAGCCAAGACTGAAGCAGAGACAGAAAGTTAGGTACACAGTGTTCTGAGAGAGAGAGAGAGAGAGAGAGAGAGAGAGAGAGAGAGAGAGAGAG
>JAGFZM010000831.1:569395-604849 GCA_017657215.1 Limnothrissa miodon | reverse complement strand
AGAGAGAGAGAGCACATAAGCACTGTGTTGGCGAGGAGTGGTTCAGCTGACTAGTGTCACATTATCACTTTCAACTGCAACAGGCAAGCGCAAATGCAGAATCATGCCCGCTTGTTTCCATCTACTACGCTCCAGGCTCACGGCCTCTTGAGAAACACAAGCTCACTTCCTGTTAAAGATTAGGGAAGATTAGGGGAGTAGGCTGATAGACGCCAGTTGAAACGCGTGCGCAAGGAGTACAATGTTCAAAAGCTTTATCCATACATTTGCACCTATCAATGCACTTCGAGGACATGTCAGAGCATGCCCATGTCTGTTAAGGGTTGCCAAAGAGGCTTACAAAAGGCTAAAGTCTGATGTTAATCACACATCTTCTCCATCAGCTTGCTTAAGCTTTCATCTGTGTTCATTTGTGCATTTTTTGTTTGTTTGTTGTATTGGCAGGATGACAAGGGGGGAAAATCTTGAAAAAGTGGTGGAAAGGTAAAGCACGCACCATTAAAGAAAACTGTAAATGTTTGGAGCGGATCTGACTCACGTGGCGAGTTAAAGGCTTCAGATTAGCTCTTGCTTTAATTCACATGTTGGCAGTTCGAGGAACAGTCCATTCCACTATGCTCCATGAGCCTCTGGATAGTATTTTGTTTTGTCAGTAATCCTCGGGAAAAAAAAAAACACAACCAACCACCAAAGTGTATAAACAAATCACAGGTGTAGCCTCACTGGTGGAGAATCTACTGTGGCAGTGGTGTGAGCTCTACTGTTTGTCTAGTCTGAAACACAGTCTTCGTTTTATATTCCCATCGGACCACTAGCTGGGAATCTAGTTGCCATCTATCTTTAACTTCGGTTTACACTGAAGACCAAAAGTTGGAAGATCCTTTGTTCTGGACTTTGTTCTGAAATGTGCACAATGATATTTGGGGAACGGGAGGAACGGAAAACCAAGACCAGAAAATAGGGTCAACTACTGACTTGCTGACAAAAAAAGAAAGGAAGAAAAAAAAAAAAAAAAAAAAGACATCATTGTGTTCATAGTCTCCAAAGCCCAGAGGGCGCATGCTTGTGTTGATCCTTTATGTCAGTGACTCCATCAGCCAAGGCTTCTGGTGCCTTCAGGGCCGCCAGACTCCGGCAGTCTGGGATCACAAGTTCAGCATCCTCTCGACTGCGTCTGGTCTACCCCCCTGCCCCTTTGCTCCCTGCCCGCCCTCTCCCTTCAGAACCCCTTGAACTCTCTAAAGCAGAGGAAGCACAAGCCGAAGGGGTGGTGTGTGCTGTGTGCCATCAGGTGGTGGTGGAGGTTGCGGAGGTCATTCCTTGAAGTTTTCAGGGCTTATTGCACAGACCTGGTGCCTGACGTGGAAAACAAACACACACACACACTGTCTTCCTTGCTCAGCTCACAGTGGAGTTCTGTGCCCCATTCCCACACCTCTGTATAAATCCAAATCCACACACGTCGCTTGTCACCCCACTAATTAGTCACCGATTAAACAGTTGGGGGAAAAAACTGTGTCATGCTTTATGGTTTTTCAAAGCTCCACGCTGAGCAGATAAAGCAGGTATTGGCGGCGTGTAGCTGGCACAGAGAAGTCACGTGGGCCCAGGTTGAGTTAAAAAACAGATTTGTTTACGTGCGAGAGTGTGAGAGAACATGCATGAGTATCAACACATCCACACTAGGGGCTATTGTGCTCATATGCACGTGTGTGTGTGTGTGTGTGTTTGTGTGTGTGAGAGTGAGTGTGTGTGTGTCTGAGAGAGCTTGTGCACGTGTAGTGTGTGTGGCAAAACAGTGGGCTTCCAGAGGCCTAACTCTGCACGTGAGCTAAGCTGACCCCTCTTTGAGGGATGTTCTGGGTGGTTGGGGAGGGGGGTGGGTGGGGGCGGTTAAAAAAGGCCGCATTTGTTCAGGGCAGACCCTTCCTCTACGCCCTGCCCGCGGACCCCCTTCAAAACAAAGTGTAAATTCCCCCACGCATTCCATTCCAATCGGATTAATGAGCGCACAGAAGCCCGGAGTCAGAAGTAGGTGCTCTCTCTCTCGCTTACACAAACACACACACACACACACACACACACACACACACACACACAAACTAATGACCAAGGCAAACTCGTCTGTCCCTTGGCAAGTAGATGACAAATGCCTGGGCCCCAACCTCATGGTTCAAACATGCTCCCACTCAGGCAGTGGAATAGCACAGTCTTCCTCACGGTTTCCAAGGAACTGCATCCCATTTCTCCTGCAAACAGGGCCTCTGGACAGTGGTCAACATTTGCACTTGCTGTCAGTACACAGTTCAGGAATGCCAGGTTGAGGAAATCCGAGGTTCAGTATTCACAGAAATGGATCAAGGCCGTAAACCCACCCATTAATGGTGGGATATAATAACTCTCTCACACGCACACGGACACACACACACACACACACACACACGCCAATTGGGTGAATGGCACAAGACATGAATGTGGACATTTCCAATCACTAATCAACCTGTCTCACTCATCTTATCCAGGTCCAGGCGCTGTATGTATCTATATAGATTTTAATAAACTGACATTTTTATTAATCCATTTAGGCCTGTTGTTTAGATGTAAACTGAGTTTGTCTCAAATGTTCCCCCAATGTGGATTTTTTTTTCAAAACACTGATTTTCTGTGTTCCACAGGACACAAGTAAACACGAATAAAAAAAAGAAAAACTAATAAACAGATTACCTGTAAACTACCTGGATAGGTGTAAACAGGGCCTTTGATAAGCCCTGTCGGCCCTGAATTCACCTTTGCTCACCACAACTCAACTCAATAACCCCTGGGCAAAACAACAGGGTGGCCGTGCAGTGCCAACAGTCAGCTCTGGGCAGGCAAAATAGGTCCATCAGGCCCGCAGCTCTCTTGACTGCAAACCCCCAGTCCACCCAAACCTTAAACTATAAAAAACTTCCTATGTGTCCTTGCACTGTAGCTATTCACACACAAGAACACTTGCATGTCCTGCAGGACATACATACAGTTGTACATCAAGAGAGAGGGTTGTCATTTTAAAAAACAACAACTCTTATGACTCATGACATTGAGAGGTCTGGTAGGACTGGATCCATTTTTTTTTTTTTAAACAGACTCTCAACCACTGCTGTAAATGCACCAATTCTACAGGATGGAGGAGAAGGAGAAGTTCTTGCTTTTAACAACTTTGCTTTGAGCTTCCAGAGATGATTTTACATGACAGGCTGCTCTGCTTGAATTTAGAACTAGATTTGAATTCTTCTCTTATTTACTACTATCTTAAATGTACTATGCAGTTTAGATGCAAGTCAGATTTGATGTGTAACAGTTTCAACTGCAGAGAATGAAATGTATTTTCCCCCCGTAGCCATCGCAGAGAAGTGAAGATTAGCTGAATAATTTGTGGTCCTTTGATCTGACAGTGAGGCGGTGTGAATCCGCTGAAGACACTCAAATCTCTCCCTTTCATAAAACTGACAAAAAAATCCTTGTGTTTCTGTCTACATAGTGTTAAAGCTAGTATGACACAGACATAAATTTACATTAACACTTTGTCCAAAACATGACACACAGACACACACACAGACACACCACATCACAGGGAGACTGCCTGTTCCCATACTCAGCGGTGTGATAGAAAAGCAAAAGAAAGAGAGAAAAACATCACTGGGTCAAATTAGCACAGAAAACAGACAGAAGCAAAAAGCTCAAAACACCACACTGACACACAGACAAACACGACATATACAATTTTGCAGGTAAGGCCAGTGGTTAATTCACAATGATTTATGTTTGCTGTAACAAAAATAAATTAATTAAAATTAAAAGCAATGCCATTGTTGAAAAGCCAAAATAGAGCAACAGAAACAAAAAAGGGCTCATTCAGGATTTTTTTAATGAAGCCAAAACAAACAAACAAAAAAAAAAAAACAGATAAGCGAGGATGTGTGAATATTCCTAACCTGCAAAATGATTCCTCCATATAATATCAGCGATAGTCATTGGTGGGCCACCGACTGGGTGTGGTTTACCTTTGTCGTGATCAGTCCTTATCATATCCATTAAGGAATTCTCCAAAGTTTGCAAGTTAAACGGGTCAAAGGGCCGATTCCGGTCCTAAAAGAGAAAAAGAGAAAAAAAAGAAAATACAATTTTTTTTTTAAAAAGAGAAGCAGGTCAGATGGTTGGGGTCATGTTCAAAAGGATGTGGACAAACACTTGCATTCAAGATATTGACATGGCTCAAACCCCAATGTCCTCCCTAACCCCAAGCCCTAAGGCCTTGACGACTTAACCTCAGCCAATTATGAAGTTGATTCATGCCAGTTAAGTCTCTCAGCATTCAGGGCTTAGGACTAGAGAGGATAGGGTTAGGGGTTTGGCCTGTGGGTTTAAAGTTTTTAGTAAAATACTAAACAATGTCTTGGCAGGAGGACCGTTTCAAATGTTCAGTGAAATAATATAACATTAATTTTAAACAGCACAATATTAATCAGTGGTGTGTCGAGCGCGGGCCCAGCCGTAGCAGGGAAAAGGATGAGGAAGTGATTTTTCTAAAGTTCCAGAGGTTCAAACATTCAAACATAATACAACATAATGGACTTGGTTTTGTTAAACCATGAGGGAGCCAGCCGTATGCCTGTTATTAGCTGGCTGCGGGTTCAAATAAAAACAGTCCCATCCAGGCAAGCACTAACCACAGTGAATTCAGGACCACAGAGACACACTTAAGAAACTGTGTAATTGCACTAAGAGATGTTAACGGGCCACAGAGTTCCTGCTGGAGCTCACTGATAATAAAGAGGTAGGAAAAAAAAAAACAAGTGGGTATGTCAAAATAAGATACCTAGTATGTTTGTCAGTGAAAGGCAGCCTGCTGACTTAAAGAGACTGATCGACTGATCCAATGCCTACTGAAATCCAAGAGCGATCGCTTGGGACTATAAAGATGATAGCTTTACTCAAAAGACCGGACATAAACACTCCTTCGATCCATGTCCCTTTGAAGTGCACTCAAACTCATCCTGCTGGACTCAGCTTCATCTCCTTGCAAGAGTGGACAGGCGAAGCCCCACGTGCGCAAACACAAAACCCCTTTGAACACGGCACCCGCTGGGCTGCCTGCATCCAATTTCCAACAACCAACATCCAACACTACAAGAAAAAAAGCCACAGAACATCAAGTTGAACTTGGGCGGAAAAACCTATTCATCATATTGAATTTCATGAGTGCCTTTCTAACTAGAACCTCCATATAAACTGGCAGAGGTTTAGGCTAGGGCTGATTACAGTTAACCAACATCAGTGGAAACTGGCTAACTTTTAAGCAAGATTCCATGTTAGTGTGCCTCAATAACATGCCACGTTCGTTTCACAAGGACAAGACATTGTCTCGTGAGCAAGTGTGAGTAAGCTTCATTTAGCAAATGAAAAAAAAGGATCTGTTGTGCATGCACTGATGAAAATGCACAAAGACGTGACAGTCGTGAAACAACAAGTCACAGGAGTGAACGAGTGCGGAGAAAGAAAGGAAGAGGAGTTTAGGAAGCGTGTGTGAATCAGGGATCTATAGACTTGGCAGAGGCCTCCAGTGGCCAGTGGTGAGAGGAGGGCACATTGTTTGCACACCAGCGCTATTGTCACACAACTGGCTGAGCATTCAAAAAGCGTTATTTCCCCCTCTCTGGGCCCAGATAAAAATCTGCCCACTTTGTACAAATGACGGACATTTGAAATGCTGAGGTCACCGTTTCAAAAACGCTATTGCTTACACACTCTCAAACCACCGCTCTTTCACGGAAAGATCTACTTTTGAGTCCGTGCGGATCCACAAAGTCTTCCACCGCCAACTCATGCCGTTTTCCATCGCAGTTTGAACTGCACTGTCTTGTGAATGAAGGAGGGATGCCAGCCCTGGAGTCAACTTAAAGGAAGAGGAAATGGTAAAAGCTCTGTCATAAGCCTGACATTATCAAGATAACGTCTTTCGCCCAGCAGAGCCAGAAGTAGGCTGGTTGGAAAGCACCCGACTGTTCACCTTGTGTTACAAAGCAAAAAAAAAAAGCTATGCAAACATCTCTCAGGTTTGCATGGAAGAGCTTGAGCCTTACCACTGGGGCTCCCGACTCATTTCCATAAGTATTGTTTTTTCCGTTTGACTGCCAACCAAAGCTGTGGAACCAGGCACAAAATGCCACACAACAGCGTGAAATCAAAGGAGTCCAATGTGAGCAGAGACTGGAAGGGAGATGTCTACCGGAATGTCCACGCGACTCTTCTCTTCGCTTATTTCGTTGGCATGCCAATTTAAATTCCTCACATTCTAGGCCTTGCCTGCTAAAAAAAAATCAAGATGAGACGGACACCACACTGCACGCAAGCGCGTCATTAATCTCACCTCAATACCAGTTTAATTTTTTTTTTTTTAACAATGTCCGCAGTTGTGGAATAAGTCACATGCTGTGCGGAAATAAACAATGGCCTCTCAACACAGAGGCATACCAAGGAGGTCAGAGGTCGAGGCATTCCTCCCCTAATCCCGTCCGACACGACATCATCTTCGCCTGGTTTAACCTCTGCTGACAAAGCACAATCTGTGCCATCCAGGCCCCAGCATGGGACTCCCAAGGTATATTGTGCCCTGGCGATAAGTGTCGGCTTAGCAGGCTCAGGCTGGTGAAACAGGGAACGCTGGGACATTTGAGAATTAAAAACAGACTGAAAGGGGAGAGTCACTAAAGGAGGTTCAGCCCAGGGAGCTATGTCATTAGCCTCTGGCTTACATTCTCTATTGCACTTGCCAGCCTTTGCTCCTGCAATCCAGCAGCAACCTGATAAACTTTCACATGAGCATATTAAAACAAGCTAAAACTAATCCCCCCCCGCTCGCTCAGACACACACACACACACACACACACACACTCACACACTCACACACTCACACACTCACAAACCTCCACCCCTCGGCCCTGTCTACTTCATTTTTTTTATTCTTTGCAAAAATGCAAGATGACCAAGCCAGAGTCGGATCTGGGGACACAATGGCGGACGGTCCTCTGAGCCTAAAATGGTTGACTGGAGCCAGTAGCACCCATGAAGATAATATACAGCCATCTGGAAAACTGTCCTATCCCGCCCTGAGGTTAACGGCATGCAGGGGCTTAGCATCCTTAACGATGGGGCAGATCGCCAGTAATGAGATTGAGTGGCTGCCTTGGGAGTACAGTAGGCTAGCATTGTCACCCTCTGTGAAAGGAAGATCACACAAGTGTTCTTGTACAGAAGCACTTAAGGTCTCTTTTATGATTTGGACCAGCTAGCTTATATGCTACAGGGTAGGACTGTGTAATAGATGTAAAACCAAAATTGCATGCCAGCCAGACAGATATTTACCTCAGTGCAATTTGAATTTAATAAGCCAGGCCTCAATTGCAATGTGCATGAATATGTTGGCTTCTTCTAAGCAATGGGTCTTTCCATTTTTATCCAATTTGACTTTAATGGTCAAATTTTATTTTGTTATTATAAATAAAATGTAATGTAGGCTACTTTAAAGTACTAATTCATCTTCACACCTTTATATCAATACTAGCCCATTTCATGTATTTAATGACATTGGGTAAGTGCTAAAAGCAAATATCCCAAAGGAGGATTAATGGTCAGGAGACTGCCATGTTATCTCACAGGTTCCACAAAATAATACATTCCAAATCTAGACTACTGAACTTGGATCCTTCTTTCTGACAGACCTAATTCTTTATCACACACATTTTGGACAGCTATTGGCCACACCTATATCTGGAATCCCAGAGTATTTCCCACTGTTGATGCACAGGTGGTAGCCTGCAGTGTTATTTAGTGCCCATTGACAAACTAACCTGACTAGCCAAATTCCATCCATTCAAACTAGAGTACTCCCAGCACATAGGCCTAACTATTCTGACCAAACAACTTCGGCAGCAAATTTTCTGTATGTAGCCTGCTGGTTCAATCAGTAATTTTATCCAAAGGACAAGTCCCTATGCTAAGGTAGTTGAGTGTATGTGTGAGGCAAAGGCTTAGCATTTGTTGGCGTCGGCTGCACTAGGACAGAAGCTGCCGAACAGTCCCCATGACTCATCGTTTTAACACGACTGCAGAGCTGGCACTACATCCATGCCTCTGTAAGCCTGTTGTACCAGGAATGTCATAGACATCTTTGAAAGAATTTGGGCATGGGCTACTGACTGAGATTTCCTGTTTTTACCTGTAATTACATTCCAATTACTAACGTACATTCCAGTATAGTCTTTATTCTTCAGATGAATTCATATTTTTCCATAGCATAAAATTTAACTGTGATGCAACAAATATGTTAACAGTAAACTAATGGAAACACTTGTGTTTGCATAATGATATGTAAACTCTTCACTCTAAAAGTTAAAAATGAATAATGTTTTGTTTTTATTTTAAAGAAAGGGAAAGAAGTGTTTTAATATCACAACTAGTGTAAAAAAGCCAATCACGCCAGACAAATAAGCTAAGGTCCCGCCTATGTGTCAGCAATTAGCCAATCACAAGCAAATATCTTTCCCTTTAAACGTGCCTGAATGAGCTGGCAAAATACTAAGGAAAATTTAACCCTTTAGCGGTGTATTATACGCAAAACAGTGACATAGCCAAGCAAGTTCTTATTCAACGTAAAAAGTCATGTTATAGGCTAGTAGTAGGCCTAGTAGTAGTAGTAGTAGTATCAATAATAATAATAATAATAATAATAATAATAACAATAAAACAAACGATTACTCCAAGTTACTTATAAAAGGGCGTTTGAGTTTAACAAGTGGGCGTTTAACAACTTCACATCTTTACCATATTTGTCAATATGAGACAATATGGCACAAGAACAGCGAGTCGTAGCCTAGATATGACACAAGCAAATGACAAAAACAGCAGGTGATATCATCATGTTACCACACATTCCAAATTTTGACGCAAGGCTGTCATATAAATTCTGATTCTGATATAAATTCACAAACGCCACAAAATAAAACTTGAAGGTCCTTTTCTTGCGATAGGCTAATGCCCAGATGCGGCGGTGTTTACACACCCAAAAATACATTCCTAAAAACTGAAATAGTCCCAGGCTGGCTTCTCGTTAGTCTTGGAGAAAGTGGCCAGTCTGCAGTGACAGCTTAAATAAATAACGTTAGGAGGCGAAAATAATCACACTCTTACAAACATGTGGGTGTTTAAATAACCTGAAATAGTCTAGTTTGGCCAATGTGAACGAAAACTGCTTACCTGAAAAGGTAGCATATTGTTGCTGTTGTCTGTCCTAAAGGCGTTGTCTTCCATCCATGATTTAGGAGTCAGAGGACCGGGTCTGGGAAATTTCGGAGGTGCAATGACGTTGCTTGGATAGGGCTTTTTCATCGGGGAGATAGGATTGAGTGGAGATGGCACCCCGACACCAACTCCCACCCCCACACCGACTCCCACCGCTCTCCGTGGGTCCCTGCCTGCCTGGAGCCCGCTCCAGGGATTGGAGCCTGTGCTCCACGGTGCGTTCTGGTGGTTATTCCATGCTGACGACGATGCAGAAGATGAAGAAGCCTTGCTGTTCATGACAGTCTGATGACTGTAAGCGTTTCTCTGGGGGAAAGAGGCTTGGCTGGGACTAACAGGAGACCTCCTCTGCTGGGGCTGCTGTTGCTGTGCTTGCTGTTGTTGGTGCGGAGACTGTGCCAGTCCAATCTGTGGTGAAAAATTCCCTCCGGGAAAAACTGGGTTGACATGGTGTGGGAAATTTTGAAAAAGCATAGTCCCATTAACTGATGGTATTCCTTGAAAAAAACTATCGTCCACGGTGTTCGTGGTTCCAGTAGACCAAGTGCTGCTAAATGATGGGGATAAGGACGTGCCACCGGTCTCCTGTGGCTGATGAAAACTCAACCCCGGCAAAATTGGCGACTCCATCTGTAGTTTGTCTTTGTTGTTTTGAGCGCAGGGTGTTTGGTTAGTCACACTCGACGGACTCTCCTCCGAGGTTGGGGTTTCCGATGAAGGGGTTGGGGTAGAAGGAGGGTCTACGTTTGTTGGGTCTTGCTGGTGAGGCTGAGCTTTGCTTTTGTCCATCAGTAAATCATCCTGCATGGTTTGCTGAGCTACAACAGGGAAAAACAAAGACGAATTGTTATTGAGGATGTCATAAACCACACTCGTCGTGCTATTATAGTGCTTGTTCGGAGAAAACGTCGGGATGTTAATATTCCTGATATAGCTTGGGAAAGCAGACTGCAGGGTGAAACCGTAATCACCCATTTAGCAAAAATTGCCGGTGTGAGCGCATTTATGCTACGATATCTCGTCTTTAAAACAGATCCAGCGGCTCTGTTCTATCTAACGCCACCTTTCTCCAAAGTCGTATATAGAGGACAAACTTGGAGGACGCCGATATTCACCAATTTTCGCCACGTCTCTTTTCCCTTTCACCGGAACTCCAGACTGCAATGTGAAACCGATTCTTGTTCCTGTTTTTTAGGACCGCCCTAAATTGATTTGCATACGTCAATAAATACAGCTGCGTCCTTCAGCAAGGTTAAAGAGACACGCACCTTTCCATTCCATTGACGCATTAAGCACTCAAGTCAGACGCGTTTCTACCATGGGACCACCTATATGAACATCGAATGCAAAGACCTTTTAATAACCATCGCAGTAGATGGCAACGTCATCGTCGTGAAAGTAGCCTTTCATTCAACATATGTTTTCCTTTAGGCTACCATTTGGAGACTTCGCTAGGTTCAATGCATTGCTTAGTTTAGGCTAACGTTACACTACACATTATCAAAGGCAAATTTCTGCATGCAGGTTCTAATCTTGAAACGTTGAAAGAGGGGGAAAGCCTGTATCCTACCCTATACTCAAAATTAGTAGGTAGGTTATATAGCCTATTTGTTACAAGTTCTTGGGTTACATGCGCACAGGTTAGCTGGACCACAGCAAAAACATCAGTAAGAATATAGTCTTGACTATCCTATTCACATTCTGACTTCCTGAATAGTTTTCTTTTGAGATAAAGTTTCTTTTCTATTGGTACGTTGAGGCGGTGTCAACTTGCCATTGACTTTCAAGCTACAATCGGTCATTGTGGCTAATGTAAATAAATAACGAATCTAGGCCTAGGCTACTTAGTTTATGTTTTATATTTGGTTTAGCCTCCAAATCTGTGGACATCCATCTGTAGACTCAAAACAGACCTTCACACGTCATTGTGTCGATGACTGGCAATTGTTGCAAATTTCACACTATGTGTGCCATTGCGAAACTTTTAATACCAAACAGGAGTTACCCTCTGTACCCTCTGATCATTCCTATCTGTTTAAACATAATGTGCAAGGTCATGATATATTCAGCATCGAGCACACGATTAATCTTAATTCGACCTACAACTGGGCCACTACTGCCAAGAATGCGACAATCTTTACATTATACACAACGCTTGGAATATCCTAATCTTGTGATTTGTGCATTCGAAGCATCATTATCCTCGGATGAAACTATCAGCAATTGCACCGCTGTAAAACTGCCTACATGATAGTCCGCTCTGGCTAATCCCTATTTTCTCGTTGCTGCAAAGGAGCTGCCCATTCAAGGTCATCAAAGTAATCAATACTACACAGAGACGGTTAAAAAGATAAGAGGGTAATTATAATATATCAAGACTAAAACACACGCGACTGTATAGTTTGACGTGTCCCGAAACACATCCTCAGAAACACATCCATATATGCTACCTGGCCATTTCGAGAAAAATGTTCGTCCACTTCCCTAATCCGACGCTGCACCAATGGTTAAATATTTTGTTACACATGCATATTCAGTTCCAGTTACCGCTATATGAAGCAGGCATTACCTTTATCGTTCACCTTTTGCGATTCTGTAAATAAGGCTATTTCTGTTTGCCTCGTCTGGATATTGATATGACAAATGAGCTACCCTTCTGCCGAAGTGGAGTCAGCAGTTGCCTCAACAGCTGATTGACTGCGGCGCATGGACTGTACAGAACAGGCTAAAGGGAATTGTAGTTTTTAATATCACTTTTATTATGCAGTTACATGGCCATTTATTAATAAGGCAATTCAACGATTATTTCTACAGATAACAAAAAGCAAAAAAAAAAAAAAAAAACACACACACACATAGGGGAAACAGTAGCTACATGGGCACACAAGAAAAGGCGATCCACTAACCTTAATTTAACAGCTTCAAACTATGTAAAACTGTCAAAATAGTTATAGCCTGCTAGTAACCTATACATGAACAATAATCTACGTAATAAAATCAAAATGCATGTCAGACCTCAATAGTTGACGTGGTCAGGATGACTAAATGCCTTAGAGAGAGCATTTTATTTTAAGGACATATTCTAGGCTTAAGAAACAGCTTGTTGTTTCTTTTCTATGGACATTAAACTATTGAAATGTTCCGTGCGTAGGTCAAATAATGCTTTGCTTAAAAAAGATAATGGGATCGAATACGCCTATGATGAAGTAAACAGCAGTCCATGCGTGCTGGGGATTCGGAAGCAAAAGTCTTTTAAAAATCTTACCGCAGTATGATGTATTCTGAAGCCATATGTGTATCTTCATGTTGCTTGTCAACCCAAGTAGGCTTAGTGCCTCCTGGTAAGGACAGTCTTCTCGACTTAGAACATTAATTTGATATTTTTGGCTACATGAAGGAGCACAATCTGAACTGTGACTACATATCCCAGAGTCCTAGTTGATGTGTCGTCTTCCAGTCTCGCACGCTCTATTATTATTGGTGACGCAGTGCGCATTGCCTAGGTCCCCAGCGTTACCTCATAGAGGAACAGTCAATGGAGTCAAGCGGTCAGACCAAACAAACAAAGTGTCGGTCATCTGGAGCTAGATTGTGGATAGAAAGCCTGGAATAAACCGGCTTCGAAGTACCATGATACCTTTTACAAATATACCGGAGTAGGCATTTAGCTTTAGCTGTACGTTTTTGTGTCACGGGTAGCACACAGCATAGTTTAGCGCGTCTACATTAGCTAGCTAGCACAGCCAGCTATAGCTAGGTAACGTTAGCTAACGTTAGCTATCGGGCTTATCGGGTTCATCAAGGCCCAAAAAGCAAACGTCAGTTTTGTACTCAAATAATTTTAGTCGTTGTACCGAAAAGGATTTAACGCTAGCAAACTCCGACATGGCCGAAGAGAATGCTGTCGCAATGCAGCAGATTTCGGACAGGTAAGTGATTTTCATATTTCAAGTGTGTAAATCTTATTCACAAGCTTGACATCGGGTTGTCATATCGGACCAAGCTAACATGCTCGTCACATAGCAGCTTTAACGTTAGCATAGCTAACTACAGTAAACTAATACAACACGACCTAGGTAAACAGCCAACAACAGTATAGTTGAACTTTAACGTGTTTTGTATGCTGTCTGTTTGCAAAGTATATGTAAAAAACATTAATAGCTCAGTAGGCTATGGTCTAACCTATCCTGACCCTAGCCATAGCCAGCGTTGACAGAATGTTGTGATGTCATCGACATGGGACTTGGTCAGCTTTTTGACACTTGAAGACTACTTCTGACCGCTTTGGACACAATCATTTGGGCCATGAATAAAACGCGACAGTGGAGTTTTGACCATCAGAGTAATGCAGGGAGAACAGGCCCAAGCAAGTAACTTGTATTGTTAATCTATGAAGACATACAAATCTCCCCCGTGCGTAACGAAACTAAAAGCTGCACTGAACGAACAGTATGAGCTGGCAGTTATAGGCCTACTTTTGAATGTAATGGTATTCTTCTACAGAATTCAAAGGGCATCTTTGGCTGAAATTGAATTACACCAAAACTATACGTGAGCAAGTACACACCACGACAGCCCCATGCTGCTGCAAATGTATGAAATATATAGGACATAAGCATGGCTTTTTTTTCAAGAAAGGTCCACAGATTGGACACCTTTGCTTACCTCTTCACTTACGATGGTAAACAAAAGGTTAATGTCAGTCAGTCATACCAGTCTACGAGATACATCCTCTGCAGGGCAGAGCTTCCAGTTTCTTAACTCTTGCCATTTTTACCTCATAAACAGCGGCAATATATTTCTATGAGATGACTTTTCAAATGATGTAGCTCCTTTGATTAAATTGTCTCTAGTTATAGGCCTCCTTGTCACTGGACATACAGTTCACACATGTTCACAGTCTGAATTTATTGCATTCTCCAAAGTCCTTTATATGAATTATTTGTTTAGTCAAGCACACAGGGTGACGATATCCCTGGAGACCAAAGTAGGCCTAGTTTATGCTGTGAGCCAATTGTCATTGGTGGCACCATGTCAACGGAACCATAGGGAAACTTGCTTCCAAAAAAAAAAAACAGCCAATTTGAACATTTTTGTTTCTCAATGTACAACACAACTGTACACAAGGGTAGTTCAGGGCTCATTGAAAATGTCCTCTATATGGCAGTAAAACTTCATTGAGCAAAGCATTGCAGTTTTTGCAGGGGCAGTACCACAGTAGAGAAACTGTCCCAGCTGATTAAAATAGCTTAGGACATTTGAACCTACTGGAGTTCTGTGCCAAATGAGTTTGAAGTAGCCTGTTTGGTTCATGCTAAAATATATATCGCAGTTAGAGGGGTTGTGGGCGTCCACATATTTGTTTGGCCAGTTAAATGCAGCTTCTTGAAACCTATAGGCCACTAAAATTTTGTCATCTGAATCACTATGGTTGAGGAAGATCAATTCGGCCCTTCATCATTTTGGTACGTGACACCTATGTACCTCTCATATTTTTGTGAACATGGTGATGGAGCAGTCTCTGGTGACAACTTTTCTACGCTTTCAGGGCTACATGGCACAAAGAGTTTCAAGGGCCTTGGTGTTTCAGAGTCCTGAATTGCTGATGAAAATTTTGTAATTTGCGTTTTCTATTTTTAGTCCGTCGATAGATGGTGCTACACCACAAATGGGTGTTTGATGTGGCTCCTATAAACCTATTTACCCTCTAAATTTCTTTGGCTAAGGTGGTATGGTTCACTAGTTATTTCTCAAAAATTGTTGGTTCACTTTGTTATGGCTTCCTTAGCACCCACAATAAATACTATAAATAAGCTCTCGGAAAGAAACTTTAACTAATGTACTTTGTTACACCAAGTAAAACTTAGTTTTGAGGCCTATTTCAAAACAATGCTTTGAAATTCATAGACAGGGAAGCAAATAAAATTTCAAACAGACGAAATACATTAAAGGGATAGTTCGGTTTTTAACACATTGAGCCCCTTTCACAGGTTGTCTAAAATGAAATAAAGTGGTTGACACCAAAATCTTGATGATTGCTCCTGTCTCGGCTATTTGGGAAATATAGAATCGCCTCTGCCTGCCTTTAAAATGGCTAGCAATGGGCATGTGTTGTTTCTATCCTTAAAACACTGGTTTTTAAAAAATGCTACTCATGGAGTGATTAGTGGCGCTTGCTGATGTTCCAACCCAAGTATCGTAGCAAAATACAGTTTCTGTCATGTTTTATTTGCCATTTTGTAAGTCCCATAGGGATCTATTTGCTCCTTCATATAAACAAAGTGCCAAATAAAACATGACGGAAGCTTTATTTCGCTACAATACATGTTTTGGAACATCACTGAGCACTACTAACCACTTGGTGAGTAGCACTTTTTTAAAACCAGTGTTTTAAGGATAGAAACAACACATGCCCATTGCTAGCCATTTTGAAGGCAGGCAGAGGCGATTCTACATTTCCCAAATAGCCGAGACAGAAGCAATCGTCAAAATTTCGATGTCAACCACTTTATTGCATTTCAGACAACCTGTGAAAGGGGCTTAATGTGTTAAAAACCGAACTATCCCTTTAAGTGTAGGCTTAGAATCCGTTGGTTCTTGTATTTTCTTCAGGAAAAATAGGGAGCGACAGAATAAATAAATAAGTAAGGTGGTTAAAGTCAGAGGTAGAAAAGTTTAACTGTGCCTGATCGGTCCAGACTGGTTAGCATCAGTGTATCAGAATCAAAACATTTCTTTTTTTATCCATACACCTCATTTATAGTCTACATCTGCAAGCAAAAACCTTCCTCCTCTGTAAAGAAATGGGGAAGGGTATCATTAAGATGTCACATTACCATGCATGTATACGCCACATGCGAGAGTGGTCAGTGGGTTGTCTATGGTTGTCACCTTGATATGTCTGCCATCAATTGTTTCTTTTAAACTGTGGCATACCTTGACCAAGCACTGCATCTTCTTGGCTTAACCCTAAACCGGCACCCCACGTAAGGCATTTGGGCACTATTGCTGCACTAGACATTTAGCTATGAATGGCAACTTTCCCCATGAACTAAAGTATGACAATTCTAGACCTTTTTTTTTTTTTTCATTTTACAATTTCTCAAAGCAGCGATTCCAAGAACCAACCAATGAACTTAGTTAAAGATATGCTGTACTGTTTTTTTTTTCTTGTTTTTTTTTCATTCAGTCATTCATTCTGTGATCCAGTATGTATGATCCCATTTCATTTTGTAATGTTACACTGCCTCCAACCTGGGCTTTTATTACTGTGTTTGAGTAAAGGCCTTTTAACACCAAGTGAAGATTTTCACTAGCTTCACAATTGGGCTAGGACTGATCTCTTTACTTAAACCCACTATGTGTAAGTTTTATTTTTTTCGTATGAGAATTTCTCCCATCTATCGGCGAAGTGGTATACTGCACAAGTTTGAATAAAATGTATTAGCCCTTCCCTTCCCACGGTCCTCATTTCCCATGGTCCTCATTTTGAAAATGGCGGCGCAAAATGGATATTCTTATTTGGTACCCAGCCACATCTATATATAAATGGAAATTACCAAGTTTACGGGAACACTACAATTTATTCATGGAGGTAATTACCATCGTTTTACATAATATTTTTAAAATAAAAAATTTATTTTTAATAAAAGACGAAGATAAATAGAAGATAAATTCTACACATAGTGGCTTTAATGTTAAGACTTATAAGTCGGGCCACCCACATACTTACACGTAGAGGCAGGTCTTTGGCAAATATATCTCTGAAATAGTTTGTAACACTTGCATTGTTAAGATCTATAATTTTGACAGTGCCTTTATCTTTTTCTGAGCTTTTTGCACCACTCACATTATGAATGTGCTTTTTCCTGATTAGCCTAAGCAGGCTATCTGATTTAAGAGCCACTCTTGGCTTTGTTGCCTGCCTGTATCAGACAGTATTTTCAGATGGTTGTCCCCTGCTGAAACCTGTAACCCTGTGTTAAACATAGAGCCTGGAGAAAACACATTGCGTCACGCTAATATTAGGCAACGGTGTTGCAAAGAGGGATGGTATCAGTGCTGAGCACACCACAGCGTGATGGTCTTATCGAAGCCTGCCACTTGCAGCTGCCTCCCCCTGCAATGCGGTCTTCCATGGCAGCTGAGAGCCAGCCAGGCTTAAATCCTGTCTGACCTTTAGCTGTCTGACACAGCTTTCACGTTTCACACCCATTTTCTTGTCTGCCTCATGCCCCTTGCTGTGTGTGCCGTTCCTTTGATTTCAGCGACACCTCTCAGTTTGCCTTGTATTTCGTCCTTCTGAAAACCATTCTTGAATATTAAAGAGCTTGGATTTTCTATTGATTCTTTCCTAAGGCAATAACAAGCCAGTTTGTAGGCTAGTGTACATATATTTGTAGGCACTTCTAGAGCTAGATCATAGTACAAATGTTTTTGTAGATGTCTTTGGAGCAGGATGTTGAATCTTTTGTAATGAGATCTGGGACAAACAAGAGAAGGTGGGCTAGATTGTCATGAAAGGAAATTGTCCGTTGAGTCCGGTCTCTGGATAGTTTCTGGTTAGGTGCTTGAGGGTTATCTATGAATCTTAGTTGCAGTAGGGCTGTGCTTACACTGCAGATGGGATATGCCAAGTTTTGATGTTGTGCTTGAATCCATTTTTTTCTTATAGCGTTTGATTGCATCTATTTTACTTTGGAGTTGGATCACTTCTAACTGACCATGCAACTGCAGGCTAAAAAACACAAGGATCGAATGACTGAGTGTAAAAAATGTGCAATGGAAAAAAAAGTAAAATTGTGTCTATTACTGGTGTTGGCAGTGGTGGGGGGGGCTGCTTGGTGTGTCTATTGTCAGTTTGTGTTTTAGCTTCAGATTCCCTGAGGATGTAAACTTCTTCCAAGCCTCTCTGTTATGACCATGTGACTACACGGGCGTCTCGTTGATCTGAGTGGTCTGAACACCTTATTATTAGGATGAAAGGAGTCCTTCAGAATCTTTTGACTCCCTAAAAGTAGGCCTACTCTCGGGAATACATTTATTTTCTTGCAGGGCAGCAAGTTGAGTTCTGACGTTCAACTGAACACTACTGCATTCTGCAAGGTACTAGGCCTACAGTCTCTGACTGAGGAGTTCCCATACCAGGTGGTGGTAATGCTAGTCTACCTGTTAGAATACTCGCAAATGCTGTACAATGTTTGCTTCAGATTCACCCATCCTGTCACCAGGCACAATTTAGGCTTCAGTATCTTGCTTAAGGACCCTTCCAATGAGGTCAGGCGGAGTGGGGCTCGAACCTACAACTCTCCCGGTTTGGTTGGTGTGTGTGTGGTATGTCAGTGTGTGTGGGGTAAGTGCATTTCACTAATTCATAATTGGCATTCCTAATGCATAATGCATGATTTCCATGTTGGGATCAAAATGGTATGCATACATTTATTCATATGTATAGACATGTATGTACATGGTGGATATGTAATACATGCATAAATTTATATCAAACTTCAACTGAACATACTGCATTCTGCAAGTACATGCATACATTTATATCACTGAACATGGGTCTCATTTTTGAGAAGAACTCTTAACTTGCTGTAATGAAGTACAGCACAGAGTGAGTGAGCAGGACAGTGCATTTATTTGTTGATCAACACTCACCCTTTTTGCGTACATAGAGAGCTTTCGCAAGTCGGTGTAAAGTCAGTTTGCTTTTCTTGCTGCTCTCTTCTGCTAAAGAAGACCCACCTTTCTACCAGCAGAGGGTACATCATAATCTCCCCTGCATAGTTGACAGCTGTTTCATTATTCCTATATTGGAAACAAACATGGATGCATTGGGATGACTGACTCCCGGGGCTGGAGCTCCATCTTGCTGTCGGCCAGCATCCGGCGGCAGCCTCCCTTCGGGCCTTTATGTGGAGGACCCTGTGGATTCCCACAGTCCTGTGACCCAGCCTCGGTGAAAGGAGTCTTTGTGGCGGAGCTTAAGAGCTCTTTTAAAGACACAGGAGGCCGACTTGTAAATCAATGAGCAAATAGCCAGGGCCGCTACACTCATCCCCGTCACAGGGCTCTTGTTGCGTCAGTGTACTCTGTGTGCCCTACTCCAGTCACTATTGGCTTGCGAAATCACTCAACCTTCATGTTTTTACTATAAATGCGTAACAGTAGGTGGCTGAACAATGCCGGGCCCAAACCTGTTTCATCAAGTCCACTTTCAGCTCATTTGGCAGAACAGAGTGGACCCTCTTAGCATTGCCAAGGTCAATAATACCGTTTAGGTTAAGAGGACCATCTGACTCAACCAACATTGCAAAATTTAAATACATTCGTATATACTTTATTTTAATCTGCTGATTTTTTTTCGATTCCAATTCCCATTTTGATGTTTAGGTTCCGGTTTGTGTTGGTTCAGAATTAGCTAGTTTCTCTCCACAGTGGGAGAAAAAGATAAATGTATTCAGATTTATTAAATTCACATTTTCAGCGCCTCATTTATGTTGCACAACATTAGCAGCCCAGATGCATGCATATTGAACAGCGCACAGGCTAAGCTGTCAGCTGGCCAGCAGAGGAGCATGTGGAACAAGCAATATTGACCATCACTCTTGAATAAAAACGAATCACAACAGTGACATTGCACATCGACTGCTTGCTTTAAAGCTTTCAACGAAACAAGTATTGACCAAAATCGGTAGCAGCAGGTCAAACTCCATGAAGAATTTGTATCGGCTCGAAAAATTGCAGTAGGTGCATACTTTTTTTTTTCTGGTAGTTTTAGGGCTGCTCGATTATGGAAAAAATCATAATCACGATTATTTTGGTCATGATTAAAATCACAATTATTTTACACGATTACTCATTGACTTTGGAAATCTGTTGCATTTATTGAACAGAACAGTGAATTCTCCTCAGAACAGATTAAGACAGATAAAACAGATAAAGGCAAACAAAAACGATTATTATTTTATTTTTTTTGCCCTCATAGCCCACTGACAAGTTTTGTCTTTGGTACAAGCTGCTCGGCAGATAACGAAACGGAGCGGGATCACGTGACTCCACATGCAGTAGTGTTTTAAAAGGGTAAAAGGGAAAGCAATTGAAATAATTGACCTGGGAAAATTTGATCGATCATAGGTTCTGAATGTCGATTACGATTACTTTTCGATTAATTGCACAGCCCTAGGTAGTTTTCAGAATGGGGTGATTGCTGGGTTGGGTGGCTCGCTTTCCTGAACCAGAGATGACCGAGATCGCCTTGACACTCACCCTCACTCTTGAATCCCAGCCTTTGCTGAAATGTTAATGGAAACCTAGAACCATAGTGTCCAAATTAGATTTAGGTTGTTTTAAGCTTTCCAGTGCCTAGCGAGTGGCTAGACTGTACAAGGTAAATATTCTGGTCCAGCATCAAGATGTTGTCTCTTCCACTTTATCCAGGGTCTGAGCAGTTGCTGTCATTGGTGAGGGGGTCAGGTAGTAGTCCATGGAGTGGAGAGTGCTGCTGTTTGCGGTTTGAGAGGGCTTTTGCTGCGATTTCAGACAGTTAGCCATCCTCGTCAGTTAAAAACACACAAACAGGAAAAAAATATATATATTTTGGGTAGGTGGTCACTTGAAAAGAAACTGCTTGAGTATTATGCTAGTATGACCCTGGCTAGTTCCTTTTTACTGTAGAATATAGTGTTGGATCCTACTTTATAAAGACACTGTATCAATATGTCGTGAGGTTGTTTGCCCATCACAAGTTGAATATTGTTGCATTTTAGTGGGTGTCATGGCGTGCCCTGGCAATGCAGTGGCTGTACCAATGATCTGCCCTTCTAGCTCTGTCAGTCCCCTTGAGACCAAACCCCAGTACCATTTCTGAGGCAGTCTGTTTTGTCTGTCTCAGTCTCTCCCTCCCTTCCTATGTGTCTGCCTTTACCACCAAATCATTTGCACTCTGCCCAATTTCTCAGTAATCTAGGGAGATGTCTCTCTCTCTCTCTCTACTCCATCTCTCCGGTGTTGCGCAACACCCTCTGTGTCAGCCCTCTGGCCTCGAGTTTGTCTGCTCACACAAGAGGCATCCGCATATCGACTTCACTTTCACTGCTACCCCTTCCCCTTCAACACACACACACACCCACACACACACACACCTCACCTCCTCTGCAAGTCTGAGGGAGCATGACTGCTTTTTTAACTTGACGGAGGAATTACAACTTGTGTTTGTGTCTAGTTGAGACACACAATCCATTAGGCTAAGTTGGAGTTAGAATTACAAAGCACTCCCTGGGAGGGAGTTTTGAATAGTCTTATTGATTTCCCTTGTGACCGTGTCAATGGTGCACTGATTATTGCTGTGGTCTACTGTCACTCGATTCAGGCATTGCTGTAGCCATTGGAAGTAGAGCCCGACCGATATATCGGCAGGCCGATATTATCGGCCGATATTAGGCATTTTCCAAACTATTGGTATCGGCATTTATAATGGCCAATAAATGAATATTTCAAAATGAAAATAAAAACGGACAAAACACATGAGAGTAGGCGTTTTATATACTCAGATAAGCATGACAGAATTTGTGACTATCAAGTCCAATATTTTGAATTTGATGTTCCGTTGTGACAATAAAATAAACAAGTTTATTTTTAAAATGCATTATCATGATTTTAGTTAAAACTCATAAATAACTACAAATAGCTAATGTTATGGAAATCTTTTAATGTTTTGTTGCAAGTTTCTGAATTAGTTTTTTTTATAAATATCGGCTGATATATCGGAATATCGGATTTTTAAACCAACAAATATTTGTATCGGTATCGGCCTTCAAAATCCTTTATCGGTCGGGCTCTAATTGGAAGGTATCCTCTCACATTGCTATCTGACATGAGACAGGTGTTCATTCTTCTCGTTTATTTGTTTATTCAATGTAACTGCTTTGGTCTATTTTTGTCCTTTTTGTCACAATACCGCTTGACTAAAGCGGCAAGCTTGTATAGTTTTCCTATATGTTTTATTTTGTTTCCTATTTGAGTTACATTAATAATGATTTAGCAGGATCAGTTCATGTCACCTGTTTGTTTGTGTGTGTGTGTGTGTGTGTGTGTGTGTGTGTGTGTGTGTGTGCACGCACAGGTAAATGTGTAGCCGTATGCATCTATGTCCCAGTCTACTCTACTTCCGTAATGTTTTCTAATGGTGAGGGGCACAGGTGGTGGCTTGAGTTTCGCCGGGGGCGATCATGTGTCAGCCGTCCTGTATCATAGCCTGTCAGGAACAAGACCAAGTTACGGCAACAGGAGATGGCCAATCTCGAGCAACGCGGCGACACCAGGCTTTGTCTACCCAAGCCCAGCGCCTCTACGCTCCTGCAGAGACGACATGGCTATCTGCCCCATCCTTTCCAATCAGCGCGCCCTTCCAGATCCTCGCGTTACATACACACACACATACACACACACACACACACACACTTACACACCTGTGCATGATAATGAAAACACACGTTTCCCCTCATCTCGTTTTCAGTTGATCATATTTCTACCAACAATTGTTCTACCTTCTCCACAACCCCCGCCCCTCATACTGCCTCAGTCACCCTGGTACTCATTCCACTGGATTTGTTGTTGTCAGGTTTAGTTTTTTAGACACATTCTTGTACGATATGTGTTCATTAAAGATTACATAAAGCTACTGTCAGCTTGTTGTCAGCTTACTACCTTGGGGTCTGATGGCACATTGTGAAACTGAAATTAAACTATAGAGTGATACCCAGTAGGCTAAGGAAGTAAGTCTTCTTTTTTTTGTTGTACTGTCTAATATTCAACAGAATGTTTCTTCCATGCTGCCTCCAGACCTGTGATTTGGATGTATGTGTGTGTTCATGTGTGTGCCTGTGTGTGTGTGTGCGTGAGCGACACCCGCGCACATCCTGAGTGTGTGTGTAGATACTGTCTCATGGTCCTGATGTTTTATTCAGTCGTCGAAGATGGAAAATCGCCCAGCAACCCGAGAGAGGAGCCAAATGAGTGACTGTGTTGAGGACCAGCATGGCCCCCATTGATGCATGTGCGCACACACACACACACACACACACACACACACACTGGGGGTGGAGGGCCAGAGATTTGCCATGCATTATGCATGCTCCCACAGTCAGACCCAGTTAATTATACATGCTGTATTATGTGATTGGGTGTCGGACATGGTTGAGCCCAGTCACATCCTGAAACACTCCCCAGAAGCGCCGTGTCGAGACTTGAAAAACTTCAGCATGGCCTCTGCCATCTTTGAGCAGAGGTGGATGTCGGAGTACCATTGGATGCTTGTAGCCCCCTGTTTTTTTGTGTGGTGTGCCAGCCCAGTATTGTTCCCCTACCTAGATATTACTCTCTCTATCATGGTGACATTTTTCAGCATTTGCATCTTGACCCCGGGCGTGCAAACTTAAGGACTAAAGAAGGGGTAGACTTTAAGTTGGCGGACCAAAGTTGACGCTGTTTCGGCTGTAGCAGTTACAGATCGGTGTCTTCTCTCCATTTGTAAATGTCCTACTTTCAAACAGCGGTGTGATTTCCATATCAATAGCGAGCTCTCACTCAGGACTGATAGGCTCCAAGGGCAAATGGTACCATCATTTGTCCCTCTCCTGATCAGAGCCACATAAATACTCAAAAACAAATGATTTGGAACACACACCTCCCACACAGTGTTAAGGCTTTGATTAATCTCAGTGCCGTATGCAGGGAAAAAGTCACGGCTTCATTCATCTATTAAAATGCCAGCTGTTCAAGGTTGAGAGTAATTATGTAGATTGGAAAATAAATGTCATCCTCTGATATACTGGGAGAAAACATGCCCCAGGTTGTCTGTTTTTTTATTTTATTTTTATTTATTTATTTATTTATTTATTTATTTATTTTTCTCTCTCTCTCTCTCTCTCTCTCTCTTTTAAGGCAAAATGCTTCCTCCACATGGAGCTAGTAAATGGGCGATTGCAAGTGTGCTGGCCTGGATTGCAGATGTTGTTTTGCACTCGGAGGCCGATACTCACACTTACACACAATTTCTACCTCGTTCACACGAAGGCACACTCTTGCTGCTCGAGTCTTGAGAGTCTGGCCTAGAAACCCCATGAAGCATTATTAGATCCTCAGTCTCCTTGGACCTAAGAATAACCTGCTCAGCCGAGTGTGACTGCTGAAATATGGGGGCCAGATGTGGACCTCTCAAACACTCCTTTACCTTACTCCCCCCCACACACTTCTAGGTCTAACAAGCACCTAGCCTACCTTCCGCGACTATAAGCTCATAGGAGCGTAGTCTGGCCAACCTACCATACTACCTGCGTCCATCAGGTGCCTCTGTATACTACTGGATGAATCTACAACCAAGCAGACCACTCATTCCAATGACGCATGCGTAAGTTCGTTTCTCATTGGTGCCCGCTTTATTGAGAACGTAAATTCATATTCAACATAAATCACGAAATCGAATGTAGCGCCGCAGGAAGTATGGGTGGGCCCAGACTAACAAGCACAACTTGATTGTCTTTGGTTCTAATCAGCAATCCATCCCGCACTCTATAATCCATGTTGGCAACTGAAACTAGGAAAAGGTGTTTAGTTTCATCTCTTTCTTTAGTAGTACACCACATTGCAAATCATGATTTTTCCAGACCTGGGATAACTTGGCCTTTTTGGGAGAATGTTTTAACTTGCACAAACACAAAGGCTATCTAACCATGTATAAGATAATCTTTGCGTGTTCTGCAAGAAAGAAACAAAGGTTTAAGTATGACCATTAAGTATGACTAGGTTTAAGTTTCAGTGGCATTCTTTAATATTGCTTTGTTGCCTTGATGGGCTTAAAAAGACAAAATGCATAGCTACCCCCACACCGTTTCATTTAAGCCTCCCAAAAAATGACTAGGATGTGAGGGCTAGCGGTATTTCCGAACTGTAATCTCACTGATGTTGACAGTCGAGCAGTGCAAGGCTAGTCCATAAAACCACTGATGACTGGATTGATCAGGGACCTTGAATGAATGACTTTGCAATCATCATCATGCTCATATGCAGAAGGGATAAAATCTATCCTCCGCTTCCTCCCTCCCTCCCTCCCCCTTCCTGTGGAGGAAAGAGAAGTGTGGAACGTGGAGTCTCGTTTGCCTGATTTAGGAGCGATGAGAGGCCGGGTTGTGGAGCCGCAGTGGAGAGCGATCCATCATCCGTGTGTGCAGTGCAGCAAGTGAAGTGAAGCCAGTAGACTACCTGAGATCGAAAGGATTGAGCCGGTCTTTTGTGCTCTGGCGTGGGTGAAGCAGCCTTTTGATGGATGTCTTGAGAGAAAACCCCAGTGACCTTGAGGAATTTGGGCATAGAAAACAAGAGAGAAAGAATGGAGATTAAAGCTCAGTAGGGAAGCGACCCTGTGAGAGAGACTCAAAGGAAATGTTTCAATTTGAAGACCCAAATTAAATCTGTTTGAACTCGGAAGTAGAGAAAGCGTTTGTGGACGGATGTAGTCTAGCCTATGGGCCCACCCATCATCTGTCATGGTCTGTACATTTTAAAGGAGATGAGCAGTTGCTCTGGGTGGTATTCAATACCACCACTGTGTGTTCCTCCTTCATCACGGAGACAGGCGTACTAAGCTGCAAGGCAAAGGAGACGACTCTCTCACAGAGTGATGGGGCGCTCCAATGATTACTGAATCACAATCCTGGAAATGGCCGAAGGTGTTGAAATGGTAATTGGCAATAGCAGTGGAAGTGATTTCTGAAAGGTTGGCTTGGGAGACAATGAGCAAGCCAATTGAAAAACCATATCTTTTCCTTTTCTATTCATTTAGCAGCAGGGGCTAACACTGAGTGCACTCCATGGCTTTCATGTTGTAATTCATTGTGTCGTCTTGCAAGTAAAACATTTGCTAACCCCATTGCGTGTGCCAACTTAACATTCTACCCAGTGAACCTTACTCATGATTGGTGAAAGATGAGCAGTAGTCCAACTCTGCCTGTGTAATATGTTTGCTCAAAAACTCTCAGCCTGTCCTGCTAGTGCTCGTATTGATTTGTCTGTGTGTATATAAGTGTGTGTGTATGTGTGTGTGACAGAGAGTAAGACTGTACATTTCCCCTTCACTTGTGACTTTGCTTAGTCATCTGCCCATAGGCCCGTTGCATTGCCTATATGTCCTATTATTTCTGTGCCTTCACTGAATCCCCAAGCCACCTCACCCCCCACCCCATCCTCCCGCTTTTAAAAGAATGGATTCCTCTCATAGTCAAGAGGGAGATGCTCGGCTTTCATCTGTTCCATCTCGTTGCTTTACTTTGTTTTGCTGACTGCCTGCTTTTAAAGAGTACATTCTGGCCTCTCAACTTCTGTCTCTCTTTCTCTCTCACACTCTCTCTCTCTCTCTCTCTCTCTCTCTCTCTCTCTCTCTCTCTCTCACTCTCTCTGCAAAGATTAAAGAAACAAGTCATGCCACAAGCTTTTGAGAGTTTTGAAGGCATAAATGTTTCAACTACTGTGTATGGTCTTACTTTAACAAACTCATTGCATCACTTTTGCCCAAGTGATGTGTCGACATTGACTGTCTACATCTTTTCATTATCAGTCTAAGGTTTATGAATTCCTAGTTGGTGTGTTGAATGTAAATGTGGAATATGAATTGTCTTTAAGGCCTACCTGGTTGCCTTACAGTAAAGGTTTTTCTTTCACCGTGCAGGAGTTGTTGGGTGTGCTTTGCCACAGACGAGGACGACCGAACGGCGGAGTGGGTGCGCCCATGTCGCTGTCGTGGCTCGACTAAGTGGGTGCACCAAGCATGCCTGCAACGTTGGGTGGACGAGAAGCAGCGTGGCAACTCCACAGCCAGAGTCGCCTGCCCACAATGCAACGCAGAATACCTCATTGTCTTCCCAAAACTCGGTAAAGCCAAAACGCATTCCCTGTTTATTGCTGCTAGTTTGAGTTTTACTGTGATACTGCTAGTTTGAGTTTTACATGTTTTCATAAAAAGTTTTAATAAATTGTACACATCACCACAAAAACCCAAAAAACATTATCACATTAAGTCATTTTTTCCCTCAAATCCTCTTAAACATTTCAGTTATTTTCTGTAACTCCTGATAAAACAACTTGACTAAATGTACAATGATTATTTCTATAAATACTGAAGTGAGCATTCTTGAAGAACAAGGACGTTGGTCTAATCTTTAGACCTGAAATTTGTCAGATATCTTAATATCTAACCTCTTCCTGCCCCCTGGCAATTCCATGTTCCGGTTGATCAGTCCCAGTGGAGCTGAATGCCAGGGTGACCTCAAGCCCGTCTTACTCAGTGTTCGTGTTGTTCATGCCACCTCACACTCCACAAGACTTCCATGACGTCAGCATAACAAAGGCACTGCCGATCATTTAGTCCGGCTTGTCTGCGTCAGGGAGGTGCACTGCGTCAGAAAGGAGAAACCCCCCCCCCCCCACCACCACCACCACGCACGCACACACACACACGCTTCATTTTGTCCAGACTTGTTATTAACACCTGGATCTGTTGGGATTGACTGCCTTCTGTGCCTTCTGTTTGCTGTTGCAAGGCTGCCTGTGTCCTAATGAAACGGTCTGCACACTCCACACCCACCCTCGGTCCAGTCTGTGTGTGAAAAGCTGTTTATGAATGTCACCCTGCTACCTATAATTGGTTACTGTCCTTTCAACGACACAGTGGGCTATCAAGTAACTTTAGTCGGATTTGCACACTGCATGTGAGGTCCCCAGGGACTAGTACTGGACCCCTGTGAGAGATATTTCTAGGTTTGGTATCAAACAGAATCAAATAGTGTTTTGGTAAACTGCTTGAGGCAGCTGAGGACGACCAGGAAGCCTCACCTTCGTGCAGGACACACACACACACACACACACACACACACACACACACATGTATATGCGTATTTATAGCTCAGGGTTTGTCAGTTACTCTGAGCTATTAAAAGGGAGGTCTGGTTCAAATTAGTGAGCTCTAGAGGAGTGTGTACCAGGGCAGTGAGCTCCCCTAGAGGGACATGTCACCTCTCGCCCCTTATTCACCATCTCTTTACTCTCTCTCTCTCTGTCTTTCTGTGTCTCTCTCTCTCACACAGACACACACGCACGCACACACACTCACACTCTCTCTCTCGCTCTCTCTCTCACTCGCTCACTCTTTCTCTTGCTATCCCCCCCCCCCCCTCCCTCTGTCTATGTGCCCAGGGCTGTGGTTGCTTCTGTGGCAGTAAGGTGTGCTGTGCTGTGCTGTGCTGTGATGACGAGTGCTCTTCATTTAGCTTCGTGTCGCTAGTTCTCTCGCAACTGCACTGAGAACAAAGGTTGCAGTTGATGGCCAGTTGGGGTTAGCGCAACCCCAGAGAACAGAAACTCAAATGTCATAAGGAAATAAATGTTATAGTACTTGGAGTTACCATATTGCAATCATCAAGTTGTCCTGAAAACATCGCAATAGCAAACTGTCTCGATTCCTGCTACGAGCTCCTGAAGAAATCCTCTGTCACTTTTTATCCTCTAAACCAACAAACTAACTGGAGAAACCTAATTTTCCATTCGGCTTTGTGCCCACATCAAAGATACAGAACATGACTATTGTGTTGTTTCCATGACAACTTCCATCAGCAAGGGCTGTTTTGGACATGTCCCCGCACAAAAAGAGGACACCTGCTGCCCACCTTTGAATTCGTCTTCAATGCCTATGTCACTTCTGGCTGATGTGCGTCACTTGGGATCACGACATCTTGAGGGCTTTGGAGCCCTCAGTCCTTCAGTCATGGTCATTTACCCTGTATGACCTCTCTCATCTCCGTGTAAATGCAGTGATCAAAATTCACCTCATATTTCTCTCTCCAACCCCTTCATCTTTGCAAGGCTAGACATTCTTGTTGAATGTCATCTCTTGTTGAGCATAATCTTTTGTGCATCAGTAGTTGTGCAGAGAATATCAATTTGACAATTTATGGCACACACACACGCACACACAAACACCTCCCACTTCCTCTTTTCTCTCGCTTATGTAACAATCACTATCAGGTGTACCTTGATTTTAAATGAAAAATGTAATAACATTATGCTGTATTTAAGCACCTTCCCCCTACCAAACCACATTTAAAAGTTGTTTTAAACTTTCTATCTTGTATTATTAAAAAAAAAAAAAACATTTAAAATATTTAATTTTGGTGAGTGTTGATTTGAGTGTTTATCTTATTGATATGTATTATGTATTTCTAACCGCTTTGGCCATACTGTAGATGCTAAAATGGCAATACATTTAACAATCAATCAATCAATCAATCCCCCTACCAGAATCCAGAGTTAGTTTGCCTGTGTCCTATATCTCTAGTTCACCTGAATGCCCCTCATCCCAACACTCAAATAAAGGCTATGTGAGGGAAAGATGGAAGTGCACTCTGTTCCGATGTCCTTAGACTTAAGTGCAATAAAACCACCTCCCTTCTCCTCCTAGTGCTCCTAGTTAGCAAGCAAAAGATCACGTGGCACAAACCCAGAGGTTTGTAGCCTTTTTTTTTTTTGTTTCAGAGCTTGTCAGTTGCAGAGTGCTGCAGAGATTTTTAGACAGATAAGTCAGAGGAGGGGGAGCTGAAGATCCAGCACAGCTGTTGGAAGGTTGTTGAAGAGAATCGGGAGAGAGACGATAAAGTAAAGGCACGAGGCCGAGAGGACAAATCTGGGCTCAAAGAAAGGCATGTCAGATGGACTGACTGCTTGATGTACGGATGCTGCTGCTGTTCCTGCTGGTCTTTTGAATCACCTTAAAGGACACCCACCCCCCACCCCCATGCCCTCCTAAATATCTCTCAGCCCAGCCAGAGCAGAGGGAAAGCAGTGGCACATCTGCGGACAGAGCACCAGAATCGTCCATGTGAATGCTCACTAAAAAGGTCACAATGTCTGTCAACCCAAGGAAGCAAAAAAAAAAAAAAAAAAACAGTGTAGGTGTTGTGGCGTAAGGGGAATAAATGTCAACTTTTCCATTGTGTAACCCATGTGTGCTTTTCCAGAAAGTTCCATGGAATGCTGCACTGCCCGTTAACCGATACATAGTTATCACCCGCTGTGCGATGTCCCGCAGATAAAACTCTGACTCACACACCCTTTGTTTTGTAGTTGGAGTGCTGTTCAGCTCCTTTGGCCTACAAATACAAGTCTGTGCTGTCAAAATAAAGCTCTTGAATAATGATGTGGGGGTCTGCCAGCGAAGCCACTGACAATGAACTTCCCGACAGTAGTACGCCAGTTAGCATGCCAGGATGTTATATTGACAGATTGCACGTCTGTTTTGTGAGTTTCCTTGGTTGTGCTAATGTGTGTCTCATTGTGTTTCTGATTGCGTTCTGTTGTTGCGGATCCATTCAAGGCACCTGGGTGTGGCCTTTGCGCATTGATGCAGTACCTGCGCCACTGGTTGCGTCGTTGCCAAGGAACCCATCGTCCCTCTCAGGCCATTGTCTTCAACAGGGAAGGCTACTTGGCTCCGCATCCCCATCACTAGTCAGTCTCTGCTCACAGCATCCGGTCCTATCTGTGCCAGTCTCCCAGCAGTCTTCCCCTGGCAACAGAGGTGATGGAGAGCAACACCAATGCCAACCACCCCCCTCAAAAAAAAAAAAAAAAAGGCCAGCATATTGGATCTGGGCTCATCTAAGTCTATGCTTGTCTTGTCCTTCCCCCCCCTCATCCCTGCTTTCTGTCTCTGCCCAGTTCTCCCACCACCTCTTTCATTTTTAATTATCTTAATTATAGGAAGTGTTGCCATGAGCTGAAAGAAACGGTTTCAGCTCTTTCTTGTGCCAATAGCCATTAAGCATGACCCAGTTCCCCCAGGGCCCAGCCGTGGAGTAATGCTTAGGCAGGAAGAAAGCGGAAGAGATTGCGACGGCTGCAGTCCAACCTGACCAGGCCAGATTAATGGTCTCTGGTGGGATCGATGAGTTTTTGGCCACACAAGAGACGCAAACTCGCGTTCATGTTCTCTCTGGCGTAATGAGAGATGTTCGCGTCTGTGCGGAAGTGAACAATTTATGCTTTATTTCTTCTTCTCAGTCTCTCTTAGAACTCTGATGCACTGTTTATAGCAGCTTTCCTAAACAGAAACAAGGTGAACACATTTAGTCTCATTTAGGGCTCAGATTCTGTAGCCGCACGGGGTGAACTTTTTTTAACTTTGTGTCTTGTGCCAACACCGCGGACAAGGTCTAGAACAAACAAAACTATTTATTTTGACTTTCCAAAAGCTCACGGATACGCAGCCCTGGAATGACTCACTGCATAAATAGACATCGTGGGAAACCAGTGAGGTTAACCTGCAGCGACTTGCTTGGTTTGTCTATTAGAATAGAGCCTAGGAGCCCAAAGGTGGTTTGTAAAGACCTTGCCAATGTATGTTGATTGACAGATGAGGAGAAAAATAGCATTCATTGAGAGTGTGTTTGTGTTTGTGAGAGAGAGAGAGTGTGTGTGTGCATGCGCAAATTGTGACTTCATTGTACAGAATGTGATTGTGTGTGAAAGGATTATTAGTTTAGGTTAGTAGATTGAACACTATATCTAGGGATGGGCGAAATTCATATTGCAGTATAATTTTAAGCACAGACAGTAGTGTGGTATATTTCAGCAATATAACACGTGTAGGAGTAATGGTATTCGTCATGATCCAATAAGAAATTGCTAAATTGTTCAACTGGGATAAAATCTATAAACTCTATATTAATCAGAAGGCAGAGATAAAAAGAATGTTCAGAATGTAGAAATCTAAACCAATTCCTGAGGTCTTGATAGGCCAGTATAATTAAAGTCTCTGCTGTGGTCCAAGACTGAAGTCGTATATTGTTTCTAACGTATATACTGTCCACCACTACACTCATCTCCTGCTTGTCACAGCAGTCGCGGTTCTGCACTGCCATGGCAACTGAACCGCACGACCCATGGCTGCAGCGCCTCGCAATCTGCTCTGCTTTTCATCTCAATGTTGCCAAATGAGCGTCCTCGTCAGGACTGCCTCTTCAGGCGTATGAGTGTCTGGATCCAATACGGACACTTCAGCATTGTGTGTGTGTGTGTGTGTGTGTGTGTGTGTGTGTGTGTGTGTGTCCTTGTACATGGTTTTATTTTGGGCACCCACCTGAGTTCTCTGTCATTAGCATGATGGTCTGTTATTAATGTGATGGACAACAGTGGGGTCTGTTATTAATGTGATGGACACCAGTGTGGTGAATCTTGCCCATTTTTAGCGCTCCCTTCATCAGTGGTGATGCCTTTTCAACCACATTCTCTATTCGACACAATTTGGCTCGCTGCGTGCGTGTGTGTGTGTGTGTGTGTGTCTGCCTGACTGCCTGTCTGTCAGTCTGTCTGCCTGCTGTCCGTGTGTGTCTGCCTGACTGTGTCGGTGTAAATGTTGCCTCCTCTGGGGGGTCAGGCACCTGGGTCAGCCCCTATCTGCGACTGGATTCTGTTCATCAGTTCCTGTGCCGTCCAGTCTCCCATTACCTGGCAGTCTGCGATCAGCTTTCATGCGGCTTAAAAGCCCAGTTCCTTTCACCAGACAGGTGACCTCAGTGCTCTGAAACCAAGCACGGGCCAGTTACCAAGTGCATTCCACAACACGAGTAGGACAAAGTACCGCTGCAACTTGGGCCGAGCTGCAGCTAACAATGTGTCTCTCAACAATTCTCTCTCTCTCTCTCTCTCTCTCTCTCTCTCTCTCTCTCTCTCTCACTCTTTCTCTCTCGCATGCGCTCTCTCTCACTGTCTCTCTCTCTGTCACTCTCTCTGGGGTCTTGCACCAGAGAGAGAGAGAGAGAGGGGTTGGGGGGGTGTATTGGAAGAAGAGTTATTAATAGTGCACAGTAAGCCCCCCCTCCAGAGTGAGGAAATCGGGTTGCCTTCTCGTAAATATTGCATGCTTTCCCTTGAGCCGCTGTGGAATGTGAGCCTGCTCGTTCCAGGACAGCGCGGAGGAGGAAGAAGAGAGAGGCAACGTGATGAAGGTTAACAGCGAAAGCAGCAGCGGCGGCAGCAGTAGCATCAGATCCCTGTGCCCCCCCCCCCTTCCGCCTGCCTGCTCCGATTGGCAACTTAGCTGCTAAGAACGTGAACTTGTTATTTACCAACATGAAGGGTCTTTGAGGTGTTTGCCTGGAGTGGAATGTGTAACACTGGCTGACGAGTTGGGTTGAGTTACACACACACATGCACACACACCGGCTTTTGATACCAGCCTCTGTGGGATAGCATTGATGTGTTTTGGGGAAAGAAGTTGGGCAAAGTGCAGAAGCTGCAGTGCACTGAAGGTCACGCTCCCTGGAAGATGTGAGTAATATGACATTCCACTCAAAGTGGGCCTTTGATCATCCCCAAAGCCTCAGTTATTTTTGCCCTGAGCCCTGCAGAATGCGGATGGAATTTCATCTGCGCTCAGCTCGGTAGCTCCCCCCAAAACACACGCGCGCACAAAACTGTGTTTCATGATTTTGCGGCAGTATCTGTGCGTGTTGTGTGTTTGTGTACGCCTGTGTCCGTGTGTCAGGGCATGTACCTGAGTCTTGGGAATAAACCGAGTGAATGTCGTGTGACCTCAAATTTGTGATTTTTCTCAGCTTTCTGCATGATATTTTCCACCTATTAGAGAAATGCCACAAAGCCCCAAGGGTTTGTTGGTAGGATTTGTGAGCCGGTGCCAAGGCTGATTTTGTGTGTCCAGAAATCAAGATAGAGTTGTGCAAATTTACTTTGCAACAAGACGGCTTGGAATGACAGTGGGCAGCCGAAGTGGAAAATATGTATTTGAATATATGTACTGGGTTTATGTTTGGGGACACATATAAATACATAGAAAGGCACAGAAATATAAAAATGGGAAAAACAGGTGTGGTCTCTGTGGTGCTCGGACTGTCTGCAACAACTGCAATGAGGCCAAAAGCCTGCCCCCTGCTGGTGTGTCTGTGCATGTTAAAATATTAGGCTTTTTTTCTCGTTTATTTTCACACTGCTTTAGAAATGAATTAGTGAAACCTAGGGGTGTGTATGTATGTGTGTGTGTGTGTGTGTGTGTGTGTGTGTGTGTGTGTGTGTTTGGAGGAGTTGACATCACAGCTTGCCTGTGTGTGTGTAGTGCCTCCTATAACTGTATGTGTCTTCTGCCACAGGGCCTGTAGTCTATGTTCTGGACCTGGCCGATCGGCTCATCTCCAAGGCCTGCCCGTTTGCTGCTGCTGGTATCATGGTGGGCTCCATCTATTGGACGGCCGTCACTTACGGAGCAGTCACTGTCATGCAGGTCAGAACCTTACTCAGTCAGCTTAGGAATGAAATGCAATAGCATGAATGGATTAGCATTAGCATAGGCATTAGCATAGGCGCTTAATAGATAGCAACTTCAAGCACTGTTCCCATCTAAAAAAAAAACAACTATAATAAAAACTGTAACTACAACGACATTTCTGTTCACACTGACAAACGATCAGTTAACTCTGGCCTCATGTGATGTCTCTGTGATGAACATATCTAATTATTCACAATGCTTTATAAATTCCAGTATACTATAAGACAAATACTTTAACTGTTTGTGTGTGTGTGTGTGTGTGCGTGTGTGCCAGGTGGTGGGCCACAAGGAGGGTCTTGACGTGATGGAGAGAGCCGACCCTCTGTTCCTGCTGATTGGCCTGCCCACTATCCCAGTCATGCTGATCCTGGGCAAGATGATTCGCTGGGAGGATTACGTGCTGCGCCTCTGGAGGAAGTACTCTAGCAAGCTCCACATCCTGGACAAGATCTTCCCAGGTCAGCCTCTCAGAAAGTGCGTGTGTGTGTAGGTGGGGTGGTGGGTGTGTTGTGGGTGGAAGAGCTCAGTGCATTTTCTTTTGGCCATAACCTGGTGGACTCCCCAATTCTGCACATTTCTTTTAGAGAGCAGAAGTAGGAGGCTGAGTATTTAGCTATATCTAAGTAGGGATAGATCTCAGGTGACGAGATTGGTGGGTTTTATTATGAAACCTTTTCACCAAAAAGAGACATACTTCCCCATAGAATGCACCATTGGCTTTGGGAGTT
>JAGFZM010000831.1:517620-534963 GCA_017657215.1 Limnothrissa miodon | reverse complement strand
CACACACACACACACCTCTGCCTAGCACATATACACACCCACACACAAGCTCATCTCTGCCCAGCACACACACACACCTCTGCACAGCAAACACACATACACACAAGCTCACCTCTATCCGGCACACACACACACACACACACACACACACTCTCCTCTGTCTAGCATACACACATGCGCGCACACACACACACACACACGCTCACCTCTGCCTAGCACACACACACACACGCTCACCTCTGCCTAGCACACACACATGCGCGCGCACACACACACACACACTCACCTCTGCCTAGCACACACAACCCCATGAGGTTGGAGGAGTAGAAGGTGGAGTGGAATTTCAGCAGCTCCTGGCGGACATCGATTCCATCTTTGGAGGGTCTCGTCTCCAGGGTCAGCTTATTTCCTGTGAAGGATTTCAAAAGATGAGACTTCCTTGAACCCACAGATAGAGAACGTGCATATTTTCCACTGTGGTGGACATACCCAATTGCTCAACAAGCCAAGAAAAAAAAAAACTTTATAGAAATTACCAACCAACAGTTAAAGGGATGGTTTTAGGCATTACAATATGACAGACCAGGCCATTTGAAAAGATCTGATCAAAAATGGAATAGAGGAACAAAGACAAGTCAATGGACCTGTTGTCTTCAAATATGACCATTTTGGTAATAAGGCTTTTCTTTTTTTGTGAAAATGGCTAAATTCTCAGATAGTAACTTCTTAATCTGAAATCCTGGTCAATATATTTTCACCTTTCAACATTACGCAACATCATGTAATAAGACTGATGGCGAACAATAAATAGATTAATAGACTGTCAGGTTACACAGCGAATACATACAAAAAACAGCACGGGACCTACACTTGACTAACACTTACCAACACTTGAATATTTGGTTCAGGCCCTAACATGACTCAATTCTGCCCCCTAGTGGATAGTTGAGTGCCAGATAGAATTTATCCGGTTAAAACACTCAAGCAGAATCCCATTTAATCCCCCATGGCCTCCCCACGCCCTGTAGCAGTTTACACTAAATACCAGGACAGGGCATTGAGCCTTTCAAAGACCTATGTGTAGTAATTGTAGGATAAAGTAACCAAAAATAACTCTGAAAGTTATGAGCATTTCTTATTGTCCCAGTATCTTTTGAAGTTAATATGCAAATCAAACGGGCCCTGGACCAGCTTTTCTCCCATGCAAGTAAATGCAAAGTTGAGATGAGAATAGGCAAATTCATGCCAATTTAAAGGGGCCCTATTGTGCTTGCTGACCATTGCCAAAGTCTTTCAGGGTTTTAGAGGAAAGGCTAGGCAAGACCATGAGATTCAGCTATTAAAGCAGCACCAAGGAGTTTTGAAAATCGCACCCTCTACAGACTGGAACAGAAGCTTGCCATAAGGCAAGTCAATTGTAGTTTTACTTGAACTACAGATCGCTACCCGACTGGGCAAACTTGTTTAGTGCCATAAAAAACGATAGAGGGCTGCAGAGCAAATGCAGCAAGTATTGTTCCTCTTGTTACGAGTTGATGGACCAACGAAACAATTTTGAAAACATTATTTTAAGGTTTTAAAAAGTCTTTGGTGCTGCTTTAACTGCACCCAGTCCCAAGAGATGCCTTGCAGGTGGTTCAGAACGGCCTTCATGCAAATACACTGAAGGCCATTTACATCCAGGTCAACTGGCTCACCTCATGCAAATATGAACCACTCCCAGAGCTCAACGAGAGCCTGAACAAACTGCAGGTGGCTTAAAAAGACATCACTCTCAAACACGCTTGATTGCCGCTCCATCTGCTAAATCAACACGGGCAACTTGCTACTCTTTTCAACCGTACAGGTGCACACACGTCGATGAATTGATTAACTGATTGATTAATTGATTGATTATGCTCCTAAAGAGGGTCAGTATCAAGGCCCAAGTACCAACCACTGTGTCAGTACACCTTTATTAAGTGAGTATCATAGCCCTTGTACCAGTCATAGTACCAATCGTAGTACAGCTTCATAGGGTCCGAGTACCAACTTAGAGACATCTGATGATGACCAAGTCGGCTGAAGTGTTTTACAAGCACAATCTGAGTGCCAACATTTTTTGGGTGTTGTCCACCTGCTCCTCTTACCCGTTCCGAACTTGCTGAAGGGGTGACTTGGGTTTCCTGTGGCCTTCTCCAGCTGGAAGAGCCTCCAGGCGTCGTTCATGAGGTTCTTCTCGTGCTCGGAGTCCACAGCGTTCACCTCGCGGTCCTTGCAGCTCTCGTCGAACAGCGGGCACAGAAAGAACTGCGCAAACCTGCCGAGACATACACACATACGCGTGCACACGTACACACACAAACACACCACCATGTCAAACTTAAATCAAGAAACTGACGGGAGGCCAAGACAGACACAGACACACACACACACACACACAGAGCAGCTGACTAAAATTAGAGACCCAAACACACACACACACGCAGTATAGACACAGATGGCAAAATGTACACAGAACACAGACAAAGTGACAGGAGAACATGCATTAGCATTGAAAATGGCACATTATGTAACCCTCACTGTTACACTGCCCCAACTGCTAACCTTGATGGAGAACACACAAGATGGCACAAACAATACTCAAGCTCCCATTTCCTTAATACGTGGTACATCTTCAACTGTAGCATATGCATTATGTACAATAGGATGCTGATTGCCCACTATGGGAAAAGCACCATCAATAGCACGGGGAAATGTAACACTTGTCATTTCAATTTGCACTTGTCCGAAATGAATGTAGATTCAATGAGCTGTTCAGAAAAATAGCTCAATGCTCTATGCTTTCCTATGGGGAAAGACTCGAGAACAAACAGTATGAGGAAGCTCAAGGTTACAGTTATAAAACCCTGCGCATGATGGGCGTAATGACATGACAGTGTTTAACCCAACACAAAAACATAAAATGTCTGCAAGTTGGACCTTAGACAATTTGTTCCCACAACCCATTTTAATTTGAAATCAGCATGCACACACACAATTTCACATTTCATTCTTATTTACTCACTACTGCATGCAAGTCTCAAATGTGAGACCACTTCTACCTTCACCTAAAGCTTTACTTTAACATTGCAAAATTCCTGAAGTAAAATGTCTGTCTATAAATCAAAATAGAAGACATCAGTCAGTGCTGCAATCTACACTTCATCACTGTCAACAGGTGAGTCAACTTGACCCCATTCACAGTTAGCTTTTCTGAAACATATAGTCTACATTTGTATTCATGCTGGGGTGTAGGGTTTACATGGGCCCGAGACGAAAAACCCTCCTTGTGTTACTGACAGCTGCTTGCCAGCTAGCGTGCCTCCTACATAATGCAAAGATCTCCGAGACCCCACCTTATCCAACCTGAAACTGCTCAAATTCATGAGCTCAGCATGCATGCACGCTAAAGTGCTACCAGAACTGACACTGTTAGCGCTAACCATTACACAACTAACCAACCACCGCTAACCAACTGTTTTGTGCGAATTTGCTCACTGAGAAGCTAACCTACAAACTGCTAGCGTGCCGTGTCATCCTGGAAGAACAGGAGTAATACGCCGTCCTCATAAAAGGGCCAGTAAAGCTATACACCCCCACAAGGTGGTACATAGGTGAGCATAAGGTCGTTCGCAGGGGGGTTGACACCCGAGTACATGTGCCAGTCAAAAGAACGAACCCACCCAATGCGCCTGCATTCAGCGATCAAGAGATAGACAATACAATGCAACCCCCCCCCCCCCCCCAAGTAGCCGCAGTCTGTGTCTTCCAGATGGCCCTGTGCAGCAAGCTTAGTCACACACCTCACACCTACAATACTGCATTCACTCCCTCCCTCACACACACACACACACACACACACAGTCACAATGGAACAACCCAGCCATCTAAAGAGTTGCAGCATAACAGATGTTTACACATGACTCAGCTGACATTTGAGCGAGCGAGTGGTGCCACTAGGGTGCCAATTCATAAAACACACCCAGCATCACACACCTCTAGCGCAACTCATCCCAGATAACAACCTCCGTGTGTGTGTGCCTTAACTTTGCTAAGTGAAACGAGACAAACTGAAGTCAGGTTCCGCACTTCCAAACTTGCTGAATCTGAAGACAGCCCCTTCCATAAACATTTATTACATTCAACCATTGTAAGCTGGCTACTATTAAAATGCTATTTATAGACCCAAAACTGCCGCAACTAAAAGGCTACAATAAAGGCCAAAGTAGGTCAGGAGTAAGCCATAAGGCCACGAGGTGGAAGTAGTAGGTCGCAACTAAACAAGTAGTAGGTTGCAACTAAAAAAAGCTAAAAATAAAAGTCCAAAGTAGGTAAGGAGAAGTAGCCTGGCTTGCGCGACAAAGCTCATGGGAGCTTTGTCTGGCCATCCTACATTACTAAAGGTCTTCTGGGAGGTGGGCTTAACCTGCGTCCATCAGATGCATCATCAGATGCTCTGTATACTACTTGACGAATCTACAACCAATCAGACCACTCATTCCGATGACGTATGCGTAAGCTCGTTTCTCATTGGTGCCCACAGGGAACAATAATTCCTCCAAAATGGCAGCCTGGCCAGACTGACTTGCTCGCGAAATTGAATGTAGCGTCACAGGAAGTATGGGCGGGCCCAGGCTAAAGGAGTAGGCCATAAGGCCAAAAGGCCTAAGTAGTTTGTGCTTCACTCACCTGTCCAGCGCCCCCTGCAGGTGTTCGTGGGAAACATCGAAGTAGTAGTTGGTGTGTTCTCCGCTGGTGAAGGCATTGGAGCTCCCAGCATGCTCGCTGAGGAACTGGCTGTACTCGTTCTCCTTCGGGTACTTCTTGGTGCCCAAGAACAGCATGTGCTCACAGAAGTGAGCCAGGCCAGAAATGTTGTCAGGGTCCGAGAGAGAACCTGAACAGGACAGAAGTGGGCGACGTGCGCCACAGGTAAACAGGTTGCTTACCTTCTCCCTCCAAACCCAACAGGGCACCTGATGTTCAACAAGACTTGGTTCGGTACTGAAATGGGCATTGATATGCAAGAGCCAAGGCTAACTGGTCACTAAGTAGGGAGTAGATAGTGGGGGAAAATCACAATTTGTGTTCAGTTTTTTTTACCCCTTTATTTTGTTTTGCATTAGGCCTACATGTTGGAATTTGTTCTTACTAATGCAAATCAGCCAGGCCAAAAAAAAAAAAAAAAACACACACACACACAATTCTTACTACTAACATAATTCAGTTGGGCCTGTTATCATCATCTTTATTTGTAGACACAAGGTCCATAGACAAACATCTTATATAAAAAACAAAACAAAAAAAAAAAAAAAACCACCTTACGTATCCAAGACAAATTGTCTAACCAGTCATGTTCAAATCACACACACACACACACACACACACAAACAAACCTTTAAGCCTCTCATACCACTCTCATAACATTCAGCTTCACTAACTTGCTGATGTTGATGGGGGCTAATGCAGTGGATTTCACAGTTATGCTTGCCAAAGATGTGGAGAGGGACTATTTTTAAAAGGGCATTCCATTTTTTTTTTTTTTTTTTACATCATAGTTGAAAGCGACCTAGTTTCAATAAGTGAGGGAGCTGGTTTGGTGTGATCTACATGGCTTGGGCTACACCACCATGGAGCAAAGTCTAGAGAAGTCCTAAGTTTATGACAAAAGGTGAGGTCGAAGCAATAACAACCTGTGAGCATTATCTTACTGTACTGGTTTTCCCATAAGAAGCTTAACTTTGAGCTGAGACAACGGATATCGTAATACAGGTCATACCTCCACACCCTCTCACCTGCACAGGATCCATACACATGCACACACTGCTGTTCCCAGCGTGTGAATGGAATATGAGGGCAGACGTGACCTACTAGTTAAGGTATGGGGCTTGGAACCAAAAGGTTGCTGGTTCAACCTGAAGATCAGTAAATGAGCCCTTGAGCAATGTACCCAACCCCAGGCCAGTTAGTGCTAACGGTCAGTGTGTGCGTGTGTTTCACTGTGTGCTGTGTGTATTTACGTTTGGGATAAATGCAGAGCACCATATTTAACATGGTGATGTAATGCATTTTTTCTGGTTTGCCCTCAAAGATGATGTTTTTTTTATTATTGTTATTCAACGATCACATGGAGGGTAACCTGAATTATTTAGAAGTTCCTGAAACTACAAGAGATTGAGTAATGTGTATACATGAGGCCTGTGCTGTATGCATCGGTGTGTGTGTGTGTCTGTGGCAATTAAGTAAATAGATCGGACTGAGACAACAGAACGAAAGGCTCTGCAGTGGATTTCTAGGGCGAATGAAAGATGGCTGGACCATCTCTTTCCTCCCTCTAAGACATCAACAGCACCTACTGCTGCGCAAAGCCCCAAGCATTGTGAAGGACACAACACACCCATGCACTTTTCTCTTCCTACTGCCATCAGGTAGAAGGTATCCCCAAAGAGTATACTCTTTGGTACCACTGCATAACTGCAAGAACACGCAGTGCAGAATGGAAAAGACCTTTTCCCCCTCAAGCAGTCCGGGTGTTGAACAACAGAACATGCTGCTGAATGGCACATCATCTATCTCCACCTTAGTGTGAACCTGACTTTTAAGCAACAGTGCTCTTTTACAAAGTCTACTTAGGCCCCATCTTTTGTAGCCCGTTGCCCATCCCTACTGCTTTACTGTGTTCTATATAATGTATGTGCACTAAATGTAACCAAAGTGTGCGCTAAATAAAGGCCATCTTAAATTGCAGCATCACACGATCCATGGTGAAACAATGCTATACGCTGCCCACTATCCCACTATATACGATGTTGGAATGACAATAAAAACCCCACTTGACTTGACTAGGAAGTCAATCCCACAGAAGACAGCAAAGTGCCGATTCGTGTAGGGTTTAAAAAAAACAAACAAACAAACAAAAAAAAACCGGAAGATTCAATAGTAAACAACAAACAGATGAGGGGGGACATTCTGGCACAGTATGCCATCTTAACTAGTAAACACAATACTTCTGATGTAAGAGGAACAAGCTGGTTGAAATTATTTACTAAGAAAGATAGGGGCGTCAATGCCACTGTAGTACAGTGTGTAAGCAGTCAAGTTACATTTGGAGGGTTCATACGGACAGAGGGGCGAAACAAGGTCATCCTACCTATGTGAACATCAAGTGCAGCGGAAGACTTGTCCGTGGTAGGATCGCTGATGAGAACGGCTCGGAGGCCGTTTGTGAACTCAAGGCCTCTGTACACCCGCTTGTCCTCTGGGGATTTGATGACGTCGCTCACAACCCTCTTCACGGCCGGGTCTGTCATGCTGAGGGCCTGGGACGACAAAACGCTGTGGCAAAAATAAGATCATAATAAGATAAGATGAAGTTAATTTGCAGGTGGAGGCCTTTTACATAATTTTATTTCACAAATCAATTAAAGATTAACAAAATAATTGATGATTAACTGAATAGTTTACAATATTTGCAGCCCTAACGTCAGGAACCAGTAATGGGGATGGCAAGCAGACTGGTTAAATTGTATTCCATAAAATGACCTAGATTCAAATCTGACAGCCAATTCTATGGGGAACTGAAACAATGTAATGTTAGATTGCTCAGGGCGCTTATGAGTGCTGAAATTTTCACCAAGTGGCACAAATGCAAAATAGGCCTTAGCCCACTGCATGAATTGTTTGATAAATTTCCCCTCTTTTGTATTATATATAAAATTATAATTAAAATGGTATACAACAGGTATACAAAACGTACGCATTTGGGTCTCCAAAGCCATATGCCAAAGCCCCAACATCACGGACGGGGATCACCTGTCTACTTATCTGACGACATCGTCTTGATGAACTTAGCCCATTCTTTGCACTTCCATGAAGTTACAATTAGTGTCACCAATCTCAGGTGAAATGCAATATCGATCATATCAAAAACAGGATTGCCGACAAAAAATGCAACACTGCGAGGCTGTTGCCAGTGGAGGTGAGATTAAATCGCCAGTTTAACAAACCAGCAGCTAAAAGGTTGCTTTGGCCAAGTTAACGTTAGCAGTGAATGACATTTTCTCACTAACGTTACAATCGAGAGCAATAACCTACAACAGCACGAAGTGATTGAAGGCAGCATGCTTGCTAGCCCAACATGTAGATCTAGCTAATTTTAGGTGACGATGTCCGTCAATAACATGTTCGATGAGTCCCAAATAACGTTAGTTTACTTTTCCCGTTAGCGTTAAGTTTTATATAGCCGCAGCGCAAGCATTAGCTTGTAGGGCAAATTAGCAGTAGTAACGTATCGATGTAGCTGCAACATTTAGGAAACTGACGCCCAAAATATAAAGTTAGTGTAACATGTCGATCGTCAAAAATTGGAAATATACAAAATCTACGTTATTGTATTGTAATGGCGAAAATACATTTCATAATTCTGACTTGCTGTCTTAACAGCACTTCCATTTGCTAACGTTAACGATAGCTATTTCGGCCTGCTAACTGTTGGGTAACGACACCTTTCAAATTGAATCACCTTTAAAAGCAGCGGCCGATCGTCACCAAAAACTTTATAAATGAATCGCATGGTCATCGCAAACTACGCGACTTTCTTTACTTACCTAAAACCCTGGGTGTAATGTCGATAGGTGCTTAAAATACGTGGGAGTCTCGTCAACTGGGCCGGCCGGCTAACACATTGCAGCATTCTCTAGACTTCGATAACAAAAAGCGTCTGCGTCTGACATCGCCGTGACGGAAAAGGCATGACCAATCAAATCAGAGTGACCCCATCACTGTACGATTAACCTAATTAAATGTGAAGGATTGCCAAAGCTGAAGCCACAATTTACCTCGTTTTTTCTCTATTTATCAGGAAAGTGTGTGTCTATCGTAGGAAAACACGCGTGAAGACAACTGACATGCGCCTTTTAATGCAATTTATAGTTTGTTATCGGACGGCTAAATATTTTGAAGCTGTAAAAAAATAGGCTCTGAAGATAGGTTGGCTGAAGTTAGACTTACCAGAGACAGTTTAACAGGAGGAGACGCATCACTTAAAAAATCTCCATAGAAATGTGTTGTTCGTCAGTTCGTAACTTAAAAATGGTGGAGTTGAAAACCTCATAGGAGAAACTGGAACAAACATGGTAGATAGGCGGAGCAAGATTTTTTCCCAAAAAAATAATCTTTGACATAAAGCCAACAGGCCACAGAAACAGAAGACGGATTACACAGTCTGTATATAGCCTATTTTGAGGATCAAAAATATATATAATTTTTATGGCCTCAACAATGGGAAGGCAAAATACATGTAGGCCTAATAGAATCATCCATCACAGCTGTTGCCCTAATTAGCAAACCAATGAAACATTGTAAATTGTTATGTGTTAACTTGGGCTTCAACTTTACTCTTACAGAATACAATAGTATAGAACACGTTTTCTTAGGCTCTATTTGCACGTATCTGGATTATAAAGCTTTTTTTTTCATCTGTTTCTCTTCTAGGCGGATTCTATGCAGATTCTAATGGCCTTGCACAGACAGGAGGACTTAGAGAACATTTTCAGTGTTTGGGGGGCCAATTTATAGGGGCCAAACGTTCTAGTACCACTGTTTACTAGTGGGATCCAGAAAATACCTTGTTTTGAGATTTTTGTATCTTTAGAGGTAATTTTATTTGATTTGTTATATTTTTGCTTAGTGGTTTATTTGTTTGAGGTAGCTCTGTTTATAAAAATATATAAATAGGCCTACATATCAATGGGACATTAAACATGCAAACATGCAGAAACTTATTTCTGGTATAGGAGAAAGAATAAATAAATAAAGTCATTCTTTTTTGTGATTTATTAAAAATTCAGTTGGTAATATTCTTCTTTGACCAGGAGTAGGAAAAGCATTTGCCATTGCATTCTCTTTTCTTCACTCTTAAAGAAGAAACCCAGTGGGATTTGTAGTTCAAGGTCACTAAGAACAGTTTGTTGGAAAAAGAACTAGAAAATTTAAAATAACATGCATTGAATAGCAAACTGATTGCTATTGCTAATTGAATGGGGCATTGCAAAATAAAAGTGAAAGTGATTTTTTGTGCTCTATTAAGTTAATTTCAGCTTTTGATTTGTTTTTTTTTTTTTTTTATTTTTTTTTTTTTTTTACCCCTACCGGCAGTACTTGAGCAACACGTCAGTAGAGAGACAAAAAAATCGCAAAGTCTACCTGGGAAGACAAAAAGAATCAGCATGCGGAATCCAACCAGTCACATTGAGACACAGGCCAGTAAAAAACGGTGCATTTCCTTGATCAAGGACACAATCAAAATTCACCCCTTAACAGGTAACAAAAATCACAAACACCAAACAGAAAAAATATTACAAAAATGTCAAGGCAAAAACATCTGCATCTTGGACTTCAGATTTCATATTTTTTTCGGTATTGAATATGGTTGTTGTTGGTGTTTTCAGTTGTGATGATCACTGCTTAGGTCAGTAGGGTCAGACAAGTAACCTCCAGACATTAATGCTTTGAGGACTTGTGTGCCACCTAGTGTTTTTGTTGGAATTTTTTTTTTTTAATTTCAACCAGTCAGTGAAGCGTAGCGCACCCTAGTGGGGTAAGAGGTCTATAGGCTGTGGGTAAAAGATTGTTTTTAACTTGAGATGACCCGTATCATAGGCTAAACATTAGTGACAACTTATTCAAGCTTATGACTGTGGTCATTAAGTATAATTAGGTTTTTGTATTCCCAAATATACATTGCGAAATAATATAGGCTATAGTGCAATAGTGGAGTCAAAACTCCAATTCAAGATATCTTGAATTGAGGTGAATTAAAGATATCTTGAATTGGAGTTTTGACTAGTCAAAATTACATTGTAGATATCTTAAATTGGAATTACAGATATCTATAATTCAATTGCGTATATCCGTAATTCACATTGTGGATATCTGAAATTGAATTGTAGATATCTATAATGACAAACCCCATAGAAATGAATGGGAAAAGTGACGTCATTTGCCCTAGGAAGAATTTCTTTGTGGATATCCAAAATTACAATTATGGATAGGAAGAATGTAGTTGCAGATATCTGAAATGTTAATTTTGACTAGGACGAACTGAATTGCGGATATCTCTAATACATATCCAGTTTAGCTTTTAAATGTTAACACGGCTTGCCATAGTATCTTACTGCGCTTGGTGGAATTCTAGCCTAATTCAAATATGTGATGGACTGTGACCTCTTTGCTTGCATGTGCCCGCATGCGTTCTTGCAACATGATTACGTATCCTGGACATCCCTACCCACTATGTGAATGATAAGGAACTCACAGTGAGAAGGGGACATTTATACAACTTCTGCTTGCTCCTCCTTCACACAAAGGCTTGGCAAGGCAGTTTCACAAAAATATTGCATATTTGGACGTCTTTAGCGAATAAGTTAGCTTTAGTTGTTCGATTCGAAAAGGACAGGTTGACTCCAACAGAAATGGATGGAGAATTCACCAAGACTGATTTAGCCGGCAAGAAAAAATATGTCGCGGTCGTTGGAGGAGGCTTGGTAAGACGCCAGCAAAAGTGGTATAATTTTATAATGTGGCCAAGTTAAGTAGACTGTTTGCCTTAAACGAAAGAAGAGTTAATGCTGCTTTAGCTGCCATGAGTTCGACCTTCAACAAACAGTAAACAAAAACAGTCAGCACCTTTCAGTTCCCTTTTACAGACCCAAACATAACTGATGTAGCCTATTTTAGTTCTCTAGTTGTTGGTGGTGCTGTTATTAACCTGAAATACAATTATTAAATACAATTGTTAAATCTGATATTTTACACCCTGCTTATTGAATAATAATAATTTCAGGTTGGAGCATTGCATGCCTGTTTCCTAGCAAAAAGAGGTTTTCAGGTGCTGCTGTTTGAATCCAGAGAAGGTAGGCTATGTCTTTTTGAATACAGAGCAGTTGTTTAAACATGCCTTTAATCCACAGTAAATCTAGAATCTTGCTTCTCATGGTTCCTGCTTTATCATGGCTTTCAGACATTAGACGAGCTAAAGAGGTGCGTGGCAGAAGTATAAACCTGGCTCTGTCTCACAGAGGACGCCAGGCCCTGAACCATGTTGGCATGGAAGAGAGGGTGGGTATTCGTTCTCTTTTCATGGCAACTTTTACCGGACATCAGTCTGAAATTGTCTCTGTGAACAGTATGACTACAGACTACTGTACATATAAAATCACATTAGAAAGATGTTCTGTTGTAGGGGGTATGTCTCGCCTTGACACTGAATCAGAGGAGTGGTTTTACTTGCCCCTCAGGTCCTCAAACAGGCTGTTCAGGGCGCAGTGAGAAATAGGAGGAACCTACTGGAGTAATCCATAGAGCAACCTATAGAATGGTCTCAAAAGAGATAAGAATCATTTTTCTGCAAATTTGATAATCATTTGAATGTGTTCTGTGGAACTGTGCATTTAGCTACTTTTGAACATGAGGAATGCTGAGTATCCAGTAGAAAAAAACTCTGAGAGGAGTATCAGACAAATCATGAATCAAATTGTTACAAATTCAGACCGCTGTGCCACATATTGGAGGACTGCAATACTTTTTTTTAAATAATGATTTACCAGTAGATGTCACTGTTTTCATTCTGGAGATATGCAGGCAGAATTGTGTACTGTAAGGGTTATAAGGGTTTTTTTTTTATTTTTGTTTTTCCTTGGAATACAGGTTGTGTCCAAAGGCATCCCTATGAATGCTCGTATGATTCATTCCTTGGATGGGAAAAGGACTCCCATTCCTTATGGAAAGAAAGGCCAGGTAAGGATTCCCCGTCCACCCCCTCACGCCTCCACAAACACACACACACACACACACACACACACACACACACACAAACCCCAATAGGAAACTTTAGCACATACATAATGCTTCAGTACAAACATTGTCTGAGGCTGTGGCCTGCCCAAACCAACAGGACTTCAGCAATGAGTAGCCCATCTATTAATTATTACCTGATCTATCCATACAGTCTTTGTCAGGCAGTGGTGGAAATTATGTGTTTGAGCAGTTTTTCCTGTTAATATTTTTGTAGTAAAAAAAATAATAATAATTCAACACAAAGACCCTCAGCTTTGACCCCTGGACTCGTTTGTTGCTCACTTATCTAAAAAGTCCAGGATTTGACTTTTAACCTTACATCAGACGTAAAGTTAAGTTAACTGACATTTAACACCTACACACCAAATTGAGTGTCTCTTTTGGTTTTGTAATGTGGGTGGATATTTCACATTATCCAGTTTCTTTTAAATGACTTTGTGATGCAGTTTTTTTTAGCTGATTAGTCATAGACAAGTGCATACCTAAAAATAAATGTCATTACATTCAGAAGGAAGTATGTGTGTGTGTGGGTGTGTGTGTGTATACGTGTGTAAAAGAGAAAGAGAGAGACTGAAAAAAAGAGGAGCAGAATGGCTTTTGATAGAGGAAAAGCTCATTCTGCTTGTTTAATCACAAGATTAAAAGCATACCTTGATGGGCTTCCAGCACAGCTCGTGGCCTTACATGAACCACACTGCAACCCTTTAATGGGGGATTTCAAAGAGGCTCTGTCTCTAATATAGACGGCCTGATCAAACCACTGTGGAGCATAAACCACCTAGGCCTACCCCTCTCCACTCTGCCTCCAGCTGATCTATCTATCTATCTATCTATCTATCTATCTATCTATCCATCTTTCTAATCATAATATTCTATAGTCATAAAAAAATCAGGTCGTCTTGCAGGCTGTAACTAATTTGGTGCTCATCGGTGTAGGGATTCTAGAGTCAGATCCGAGGCACTCAAAAGATGCATCAAAATATATTCACTAGGATACTTACATTACTGGTTTATGTAACCTTTTTTTGACATTTTTCTGACTCTTTTTCAACTTTCTGTTGTCCTTTTTTTGGCAGTACATCCTGTCTGTAGATAGAGCCAACCTCAACAAGGAACTGCTAACAGGTACTGGCTTGCATACCAGCAACATTACTGCATAATCACTCTTTATAGGTTAATTAAAAGTATTTTCACCATTCATCAATATATTGTCGAACACTGTACATTCTAAGACAAATCCCAGTGGTACATCCATATAAAAAAGTATTATTGCAGAGAATAAATAGATATATTTATTGCATTATCCCTTTACAAAATAAACAATTGCCCTGATATCTGTACACATTTAAAGTGCTGTTTTAAAATGATTATAAACTATTTGTAGCAATTAAACATGGGACCATGCAGAGATGTTATGTCAGAAGTGTGGCATAAGCTTAATAAATGACCTCAGGACTGTTTTGTCTGCTAATCACAGCGGCTGAGGCTTTTCCCAATACTGCTCTGCACTTTGACCATAAACTGATGGACTGGAGCAAAGAGACAGGGGCCATGACTTTTCTTGGGTAAACAGGAACTGCGCACACCAATGCAGACACAGACACCTACCAGGGCACTGCACTCTCTGTAGAACTGAAGGTTCAGAAGTAACCTTTCTACACTGTAAAAAATACACACTTTCAACTAACAAAACTTAGTGTCCCGGCTGCCGAACTATTTTCAATTGAACAAATTTGAGATAATGAGTTGAATGAGTGAATGCTGATTCACAACTTATCATATCAAGTTTGGTCAATTGAAAATAGTTAAGCAGCCTGGACACTAACTTTTGAAAGTGTGAAACTTTTGAAAGTGTGTATTTTTTTGTTTACAGTACATATTATCATTATCATGTAAATTATTATATTGTCATGTTTGTAAGTGGCCGGAGTGGGGTTTGTGTGTATGTTTGGGGGTTGGAGAGGGGTGGTTAGCGTTTGGTGTGTGCATGTGGGGACGGTTGCAACATTTCCCAACCTTCATATAAATTACTTGTACAAAGTATAGTTATATACAGTATGACTTGTATATTATAACATGTTGCACACATGTTGTAGCAGTATAGGTTGATAGGTGATAGATGTGTTTAATTGTAATACACAATTTTTTGTTAACAAGGGTTGGGTTCGAATCCCACTCTATGTGACCCCATTGAAGTGCCCTTGAGCAAGATACTAGTCCCCATATAGGTTGGCACCTTGCATGGCAGCCTCTGCCCCTGGTGTGTGAATGTGAGACAAAAACTATAAAGTCCTTTAAGTTCTCATATGAGAAGAAAAGCGTTATACAAGTGCAGTACATACCATCTATCACAACTAAAGGCGTTATATACCAAAATTGCCTTTGGTCTTTCTCTGAATGAATATTAGGTCTCTTATTTTTTAGTCATATTGTTGTAGAATGCATTCTTTCTATGGTCAATGAAAGACAGGTGGGTGTATTAAATCGACTTTTGACATTGCGATAGGACACATTGTTCTAGCCTAGTTTATTCTTACGTTCAGGTAGGCTAAATTCTGCCTGTCTGCCAATGGCCTGTAGCCTACAGTTCAAGAACTGCTGTGGAAGATTTGAAGATTTGTCAGTCAGTCTGCTAATCTAGACCACATCAGAAATGTATGGCCTGATCGGCCACCGCAAGCTGCATGTCTGAGTGACAACTTATTTATATCTGAATTTGCTCTCCTCAAGCTATTCCATAAAAGCACAACACAATCAAACTATTTTTGTTAACACGACAGGCCTAGCCAAAGCTATTTCACTAGAGCGCGTTACAAGGCTTTGGTGGTCACATACTTTGAATGCTCTATTCTTGTCGAGATCTGGTGCTTTTGCATTTAGCCTTATAAATAACATGAAACCCTTATGAAGCTATAGTTTTGATCATGTGTTCCTGGGATCTGTGTAGATTAGACCCATTAGTAGATTATTTGTGTCAGTAAAATACTAAAATAAAAAAAAATCTGGATCTTGTCCAAAATGGCCGCTGCCACATAGAAGGTTTACCTGTCATTAGAGGAGGAAAGGATTGACGTAGTGGTGTACTTTTGACCATGCTGTCATTTTCATCAGATGTAGCGGTGGAGTTGAAACTGTGGAGAGCACAGAGAGCTATGGGCATGGGGAGCTATTCACACACACATGTAAAACAACACAAAGTTGGACACACTTTTTTTTCAATATATTTTTTAAATTACTAAGTAATTCATTATCAATAATTTCATTCAGTCAGACACTCACATCTACACTGTTTGTAGCATACAACATGTTTTATTTGAAATTTAATTCATCAGAGTCTTTTTAAATTGAAGATCCTAAGAACTCTTAGATTATTTTTTTTTTTCTACCAGAAAGCCAGTTGACTTTTTTTCAGGTCAGTTATGAAAGTTCAAGCATAATGTAATGTCACTGCGTCAGTGTTATCACACACATTATTTAATGTCACAGTGTCGGTGTTATCACCGCCTGGCTCCTGTTTTGTGTAAAAGCCGCTGAAGCCTCAGGTCACTGGTTTATGTGATGAATTCAGTATCCTGGGAGCGCAGGTTTCAATAAAGAGTTATATATGGCCTCGCAAAGTCTGCCGCCCACCTTGGACGAATGCTTTGTTAAAGGTGAGGTGTTTTTCTTTTTTGTGCTGCAGACCAGATGGCACCAAGGTGCAGTGTCAGGCTGATCTGATTGTAGGCTGCGATGGAGCTTTTTCTGCCATCCGCAAGCAGTTTCTCCGCCAGAGCCGTTTCAACTACAGCCAGACCTACATCCCCCATGGCTACATGGAGCTCACCATGCCCCCCAAAGATGGAGATGTAAGGACCAGTTTCCTTTCATATTTGAATAAAAATAAATTATTATATATTGTATGTATGTGTGTGTGTCTGTGTGTGTGTTTGTGTGTGTGTGTGAGTTTAGGTGTAAGAGAGAGAGAGAGAGAGAGAGAGAGAGACAAACCAGTAGGATTGACAGGGTAGTGCAGGCAAGTGGAGGTTTTCGTTGCAATCAGTACACCAGCAATTACTTCTCCCATCTGAATATGAGAGACAAACTCAGACTCTTGCTCCTGTCATTCATCTCATCCATTCTCATCCTTTCTAGTTCGCCATGGAGACCAACTATCTTCACATCTGGCCCAGAAACACCTTCATGATGATTGCTCTTCCCAATTTAGTAAGTAACTCATTGCTCTTTTACGGGTGCGTCAGTAACTCTATTGCTATTTTTCCTGCACAGGATACCATAAAGTAAGTAATTACTCAGACTCAGACATGCACAATAAAGAGGACTAGTCTGAAGGCCTCACTACACAGTGCCTACAGACTGGATACATAAGCAGAATCTAAAACACAGACTGATGGATACAAAGGTCAAAACTAGGTCAAAGGTCAAAACTATTTAACTGGACAGAATTGTGCAGTAAAGACAACAGAA
>JAGFZM010000831.1:451512-517610 GCA_017657215.1 Limnothrissa miodon | reverse complement strand
TATAGGAAACCGTTGATAATAAAACCAGCGTGTCTCTGTCCTGTGTCCTTCATGGATGCGTGGTCCTCTGCTTAAGGCCCCTCCCAGCTATTTGTGATGGCGTTTTAAATCAGTTTCCATCCCCCATAGAGGCTTGATAGGCAGTTTCATCTCTCGGCTCTCGCCCCTCCCACCAGCAGTGACTATGTTATCGTGCAGTGCCTCTGTCTTTTATAACTTTTATTTTCTTTCTCAGTCTTCCTTCAATTTTTTCGTTTACACTCTTTCACCCCTCCTCCTCCATCCCCTCTTTCTTTTTTTCTACACTCTGTTGCTTGGTATTGCTGTCTGTTGGTTGCTCTGCCTCACAGAACATCAGCTCTTGTTTTAATTATACTTACCATGGCCATCCCTTCATCTCTTTCTCTCTCATTCTCTCTTTCTCTCTTTTTCCTTCTCTTTCTGTGCCCCTCTCTCTCTCTCTCTCTCTCTCTCATGCACAAACAAGCACACACATGCAAGCGCTGTCGTCAGGTTAAAGTGCCTTCTTTGAAGTCTCCATTAGCGCTGTCACTCACCACAATGCCCTTGGGTGCATTAGCACTGTGAGAAATTGCCCAGCTCAAGGCTTGTCGACGTGGTAACGTGCCCAAAGGGGCTAGACTGTGACTTTTTCTGTCTCTCGGTGACTCTGATGTAGGATGAGTCGGTGTTCGTGTGTGTATGTGTGTCTGTGGTAAGGGGGGAAGAGGGAGGGGTGTACGATGACATTTTTAATCCATCATGAGAATTGTATTTTACCCATCATGCACTTGTGCTGTTCAAGGATGAAAGAGTAGATTGAGTGATACAAGATAATTTTTACATAGTAACAAGTACAACCACTTTGTCAACCAAAATGGTTGAAATTTACCTTGAACATTACCTTTTTTTATTATTTGTAATATCTTATGAGATCACAGTGAAAGCTGCTACCAAACTACTTTATGGATTAAAACAAAATCTGTTTGTCTTTTTGAATGTTATTAATGTCTAATAACAGTACAAATTACATAAATGCCAAGAACTCATGTTATGTTAACTCATTAATGTTTGTATTGTTTTGTTTTTTTGCAAAAGGACAAAACTTTCACTTGCACTCTCTTCATGCCCTTTGATGAGTTCGACAAGATCACTACACCCGACCAGGTTCTGACCTTCTTCCGCACATACTTCCCAGATGCCATCCCCCTCATTGGAGTGTAAGTGTCTTCCTGCACTCCCCCAACTCCCATCCCCACCTCCCTTCAAATTTCCGTGTTCTTTGGCTCCCTTCATCGATCCGTGTTCTTTGCCCCCCGCCCCTCATCCATATTCATGTGTACGGCTTCATCCGCCGCATCGGTTTTGTGGGGTGTGAAATTGAAGACGCGACGTGGGGCAAAGCCGAGGGCGACGAAGGTGGTTTTAATCTAAAGCTACGCGGTGCAGGTGACACGGTGACAGCGCTGGAGGCTTTGAGTCAGTGCCGTCTAGGCCAGGAACTCATCTGCATATCTGCCAGGGAGGGAAATTAATTAGAGGCCTGTGGAATATGGCTGTATGTGCTGGAAGAGTTCTCCTTTGATTTCAAGCTTCACCTCATTATCTCACCTTGTTCAGGGTGAAGACCTGTGTGAGCCACTGTGTGAAATCTGGAAAGAAAATGTTATTCTATGTCAAATGTTTTTCTATTGTATATATTTTACACTCATGTTGTATCAGTGTGTTGTATTTAGACTAGACCTGTCTCAAACAATTTGGAATTTGGAAAAAATATTTTTCTTTCACCGTAGTTTACGGTGTCTTCTGTGTTTAGCTGTGACATCTGTTATTTATGCTCCACAATAAATAGTAAAAGCCATGGCTATCAGATATTACCCCCCACCAGGGAGGACTATTTTCCCTTAATGATTTTAAGAGATGCTCTGCATCTTGCTCCATGGCCAGAGAACAGTGCACAAATCAAATAGTCAACTTGCTAGAACATCATAGCTTTCAGTTTGTGTTTTTTCCTTTGGTCTTGTTGACAGTAGCCAATCTGTCTACTTTTATACATGACAACTGTGTGTGTGTGTCTGCTACAGTGAGGCCCTGAAGAGAGACTTCTTCCGCCTGCCACCTCAGGCCATGGTGTCTGTCAAGTGCTCGCCGTACCACCTGGGCAACAAGTGTGTTTTAATGGGGGATGCTGCCCATGCGGTGGTGCCGTTCTACGGCCAGGGCATGAATGCGGTAAGTTGCACGGCCTTGGGGCGGGCCAAAGAGACCGTGACAATAGAACCAATGAGGTCAAAGAGACCAAATTGGAATCCAATTTGTCTTGACCACTTTGCAGTCATTGACATGACTGTTGCAATGTCAGGCAATAGTTGATTTTTGAAGTAATTTTGTCGATTTTGTAAGTCATTGATTCAGACATGAGGTATGCCTGTACCTAATCCAGAGGATACCCAAGATAAGAGCTTAGACAAGAAAAGACAAGACAAGAGAACCTAGACACAGCCATTGTCTCACAGTGATGATAGGGACAAGCCACATTGGCAGCATTGTTCGCATAATTGTCATGCATTGGCTACTTGTATCAGAGGAAATTTAATATGGGATTGGAGCTAAAAATATTCCCACTTAGACTACACACTTAGACATGCCTCAGTGAATGAAGGGCTGCTTTAATAACATACATTAGTACTGGTAAACAGCATGATGACACTTCATACTCCTGTCATATGGAAATAATGAATGTTGTCAGTTCAATTTTTGAGGCTATGATTGAAGAGATCGAGAGTATAAATAGGGTTTGAATGGAAATTAATTTTCCACTCTTCACAGGGTTTTGAGGACTGCCTTGTTTTTGATGAAATAATGGATCAGTGTAATGAGGACTTTGGTAAGTGTTTTAAACATGACTGATTTAAATGAACACTAAAAAAATATATTTCAGAGACATGCCTGAATCATCCTTTACAAATATGCAACTTTATAACCTGCACCTGCCTGTACAAACTCTTGTGCTTGTGACTCTGGAGCTCAAAGAAAATAACTGTGTCCTGGTTTTTCTATTGCAAGATTCGGTGCTGCCAGAGTACAGCCGCATTCGAGTTCCTGATGACCACGCCATTGCTGATCTCGCCATGTACAACTACATTGAGGTAATTGGCACTATTACTGGATTCCTTTCGTATTACTTGTTACTTGTAATAGCTAATCACATTCATGGTCTGTGAATATTTTTATTCATATAGGTCATGGTAGTCAATGGGTTCATGGTAGTCAAAAATCATTCTGAACCCTGTGATTGTCATGACCCATTCAACTGACTATGCTAATTTTGTTAATGGGCGATTCATGTGACCCATTTTTTGGATATAATAAATAAATGAATGCTATAGTGTATGAAAAACAGAATGGAGTATTTGCACAAATGGCACATAGTCTGTATTTTTAGACTTGCTTGATTGTTTAAAAAATGCCTTTGTTAAAGTCAGATGATATCACCCATACTAGACCTTCATTATCCTTCACTGACCAATTGGCTTTTATTAGCAGGATGCTGCAGTATCACAGCCTGGGCCACAACTGCCCATCCTATAGGAAAACACAACAATATATGACTGCTGAACTATTTCACTTTGGATGTACAATCCCTATCAATCTCTTCGAAACCACAATAATATTTGGATTTCGTCAATGACATGCAAGGCAAAGTAATTTAGCTGTCTAGATTCATAGACACCCATTGATTTTGGATTTTGGATGTGATCATCCCCCTGTGTAAACTGCTGCTAAATTCATTTTAATGGGAATGAATAGAGAGTGCACTGTGAAAAAATACTTACAACTACAACTACAACTAACAAAAAATAGTATTTTCAGTTAGACCAAATTTGAGATAATGAGTTGGGTTGTGAATCAGCATTCCATCATTCAAATCATTATCTCAAGTTTGATCAACTGAAAATAGTTAGGCAGCCCGGACACTAACTTTTGTTTACATTTTTTTTACAGTGTGGAGTGGTTCTCCATAAATGGGCTCTGGTTGCATCCACAGCCCAGGGTATATCTCCTGATATTCCCATCTCCAGTTTAGAACTGATACAACTTGAAATGTCTTCAAAGCTCCTTGAAGATATCTAGTTGAACACACTGACTAATCACTTTCATTGCGGTCCAGGTTCAAGCGATGAAAGAGTTTGTCTCCCTTCACGAAGGCTTTTAATTAGTGCTGTTCATTAACGAGGGACTCACCTTAGCTCTGACTGTAATTAGTCAACATCTGAAAGCATTTTCAAGCAATCTCAAATGATCACTTGGCAATAGGAACAGCAATTTAAAGTGTGTTTGTGTGTGTGTGTGTGTGTGTCTGTGTGCGTCCGTATGTTCACTGCTAAAACAATAGTGAACAAAATCGGTGCAATTCAAAGCAAGCAAGCATTGCAGATGACAAGTAAACAGAGAGACACTGATGGGGTGAACTAGTGAATGAAAAAGAGAGAGAGAGAGAGAGAGAGAGAAAGAGAGAGAGAGAGAGAGACACTATATCTCCATTGGTAATAGATATTTGCTGTTGCCAAAAGTCCATTACCAGCAATGAGACACTCATTGTTTCACTTGGCTGGCTTTTGATGGCAGTGCTCCCCACCAATGCCTGGCTTGTCATTAGGCTCCCTGTCTCCCCCTCACTTCCCAAATTTACAGGGGGAAGCCAACGGGGCATCAGGAATAGGCAACTAATAAGGGGGGTATTCTTGTCATTGTGTCTTTCCTGCAGGAGCCCACTCTCTCTCTGCAGAGCCGTTGTTAGTTCTCCCTGTAGTGTGTGTGTGTGTGTGTGTGTGTGTGTGTGCGTGCGTGTGTATAGTGGAGCTGCCAACTGTAAGCAGCGAGAGTTGGCTGTGACGGCCCCCCCGCATCAGAGATCCGTTGAGCTCCTGCCACTCGTCCCCTTTCCTATCCAGCCATTAAATCACCCACACACAATGCCAGTAATTTCTCACGTGACATCATCATCCTCATCCACTGCTCACACACACACACACACACACTTTTGCTCACTCACTCAGGGGCTGACACATGAACCACACACCCATAACACGCTTGGCAAATTGCTTGGGTGAGACTTCATTAGAGCATTTGATTACCATGGCTAAATATAGCTCCTGCAATCTCTGCAGATGTGTGGGTACACACACTTCCTCACAGACACCTACAACCCCCAGCTCACCCCTGCCAACACACATAAACACAAACACACACACAGCCTCACTGACACACATCTACACTCTCCGCCCATCCGTTTACACACACATATATATACACAAACAAACACACACACAGACACACACACACACACACACAGCAGCCTCTCTGACACACACATACACCACTCTCCCTCCACACACACACACACAAACACACACACACACAAACACACACACACAGCCTGCTGACAGACAGCTAGACCCCCAACCCTCCCTCTACACACACACTCTCTCTCTCTCTCTCTCTCTCTCTGAAACACACCTTCAACCTACTGCTTCCATATACACACAAACACACATACAGTACAGGTTGCTAATTTTCACAATGTTGCAGATAGGCATGGTCAAAACAGGGGCTCATCATTTTAAATGGCATTTTAATTGTTGTCATTTTTCCCATGTGATTATGTTTCAGATGCGTGCACACGTGAATTCTAAATGGTTTATATTTCGCAAGCACGTTGACAACTTCCTCCACTTCATTATGCCAAAGACAGTCATTCCTCTGTACACAATGGTATGGCAATCTAGCTCTAATTTTGGGTTTAGAAAAGAATTGATTTATAGAAAAACTTATATATAATATAATATAGTATAAATATAATATAATATAATATAATATAATATAAAAATAGAGTGTTTATTTGGTTCTCAGGTCACATTTACAAGAACCAGGTACCATGAAGCAGTGAAGCGATGGCGTTGGCAGGACAAGGTGAGTGTGACGTGTGTGTATGTGTGTGTGTTGATTCTGCTGATATCCACTGCAATGCAACTATGCCCTGGTGCAAATCCAGCAAAGTGTATAATGTTGTTTGCCAGCCCGCCAGCCCCTATGAATATAAGTGAAGTAGTGTCACGCGGCCAGGGCACCTCTCCCTGTTTCAGCCCAGCTCAGTGTCAGGCAGGCAGACTCAGCGACCCAGACGCACTGGAAGAGAGCTACATATGGATTTGCCTTGATGTTGTTGATGTTTTCCTCTAAGGTCAAAGCATATAACATTGTTTACAGCAATGCTTTTTCTGGCCCTCTTTATCTGCCTCAATCGGCCCCATCCGCGTTGGCTTTGAGTGGCTGACAGGGTTGTGTGGGAGTGACGGAGATGGCTTTGGATGTTTCTCTGAGCGGATCTACCAGGCAGAAGCGTCAGTCACTGGGGCGATGCTCCGGAAGTGCGCTGGGAGCGTGTCAGGTGCTAAATAAAAGCGCCAGAAATATCCCCCCTCCATGTTTTTGCCACTGGTGGAGAATTGCTGTGGCAATGGCGAGCCTTTGTTTTAATGAGACACACTCTCATTTCTAACCAAGTGGGGAAACAAGAGCTAAAAAAGAAAAGTAATAATCCACATTGGTATTATTTTTTTTCGATGGCAGAAACTCTGGCAGTGCAACTGTGTGGGAAATTGGAAAAAGTAAATGAGGCATTGCAGTATATGGGAAAGACAGAAAAAACAGCGGGTAGACTTGCTGTGTCATTTACAGTGTTATGACCACTATTGCCAGTTCAGGGCCTCCACATACCCGTTCAGACAGCGCGGCGGAGCACTTTTCAACGGCAAGACATTTTGTGTGCCCTCGCACACTGGAGGCGCATATATATTTAGCGCAGTAGCGTGTGGAAAAACTAATGGATTGTGTGGAACAGCTCTGACTAAACACACTTGAATCCTAATTAACAGGCGGCGGCAAAGAGTTTGGCGCTGGTGAGCGGGGTTGTGTTGAAAGCAATGGAATGGAATGTTGTGTTCTGCACTGCCTTTATAGTGTCATGACTTATGGGGTGTGAGATGTGAAAGCACCACTTTTACCAGCCTGTCACGAGCCTGAGCTTGTTGTTTTGCTGCTTGCCGCAGGTGATAAACCGAGGCCTCTGCATCTGTGGCCTGGTTTCAGTGGCTGGAGGCTCCTACGTGATGATCAAGCATCCTCCAAAGACCACCAGCATCCCCCTGGACCAGCTCTGGAGCCGTGTAGCAGCTCTTAAGTGGTTCTAAGTGGGCGGGGTTGGTGGAAGGGTTCTAAAGAAGGAATATCACCCACCCTCCCAGGTGACCTCACAAGCCTCCATCCTAAACCCTGGGAGGGGATGCAGTGACCTACATTGCTGTGGAGATTAAAGAAGGATTGAGGATGAGATCTTGATTGGATTAGGACCCTGAGGGGGGAGCCTTTCGATGTTTGTGTTGTTGAACTGGCTGCTGAGTACCGTAATTCCATCTGAGATAATTAAACACCAATTTTCATTTACAAAGCCATTATTCACACGAGCCTATGAGGTCAGCTTGTGACGATCATGGACCAATCCCCTCACCATCACTATCATGCAACCGCCTTTTATGATGTACACATGGAGCCATGGATTGGCAGGTTATTCATCGTCACTTGTGTCTTCAGTGTCAACACTTTTATCTGGCAATATTCTTTGCTGACACAATAATGAAAACCAAAAAGAAAATGTAGGTGGTGTTTGACACCACTAAAGTGCAATTACTGTATCAAAATCATTTTTTAATTATGCTGTACTTGAAACTACTAAAAAACTTAATATGAAATATTATATATATATTCATAAATTCATATTTTTTTCATATTTCATAATATAATATAAACTGCTCCAGACTGTAATAAAGATGATAATAAACAATCTAACTTTCAGTTTGCTTAATATTTTTCATTCTACTTAATTAAAATCTCTATGTTATCATTTTATATTCAGGAGAAACAAACAGCAGTGAAAGAGTTTGACATCCATCCTGATATGTTTTTAAGTATTCGTGTAATTAATATGCTGCTCTCAAAAACAGCACTTCAGCCATCCGTCTCAGAAATCAACTGCAGGGAAAGCTGAGAATTAAAACAGCATTCTCCTGAAAAAACAGGAGCTCACTCTTAGCATTGACACAACAGTATAACATAGGGGCAAAAGACCATACATTTGACAAACTTGAACACTTAGTAAACTGTAAACTAATGCTTTTCAAAAAAAACCCAAAGCCATCTTTATCGTGAGTAACTCAAAAATATGGTATCTTTATTAGGTCTTTACACAACAAAGAGTGCTGAATAACCTTATGAGGATGTGCAAAGTTAATGTCTAGACTATCAGTCATACTATGTCCATAGTGTCTCCATCACAATGTAGAGTGAATGTTACCCACATGTTCACGAAAGTACTGCATAAAATATTCCTCTCTCTCTCTCCATCTTCCTTTTTCTCTCTGTATACATAATCAATCTCTCTCTATAAATATATATATATAGTATATAACATGTGTATATATATATGAGTTAGTTTACATAAAGGATTCCTCCAGGTGCAGGACAGTAGGGATAAGAGACTCAGACTAAAGGAAAAATCTGTTGTGAATCCATCATCAGCCTTGCAGTTGAAGTTCACTAAGTGATGCCTATAGAAATAACAGCCAAAAACATCATACACCGAAGCCAAGCCAGCAGCTAATGTTACCTGAATGGGGCATGAGAAATAAACCTGAAAGTCAGTTTCTTTGCCCCGATTGTTTAGTGTTGGTTAGCTGTCGATTCTCTGTTGGGTTATATTGTGTCAAGTTTTCTCATTCTTTTCCTCGCAGACAGCACTCGGTGATCTCAAACATCAAAGCGATGGTTGATTCACATTCACATGGACTTCTCTGTTAATACTTAAAAAAAACGTATTCTGTACACAAGAAGGTTGCCTTTGGAATAAAAATGTTTTAGCAGTGCTACATGTGTAGTAGAATGATATGTCATAAGTACCTGAACATGAACATGGCCTACAGTTATAATTTCCACAGTTTCCACACAGGTGGGCAGAGGTAAGGCCCATGTTTGGTGTGCTGTCTCTGAGAGTAGAAGAGAAAACATTTAGAGTGCTGAATGTTTTCTTTGCTGTGCTTGTCTGGGAGTGAAAACGGTTTGACGCCGGCTTCGGGCGGCCTCACAGTGGTCGCACCTGGATGACGTTGATCTCTGTGGTGCTGTCGCACTTGGACTGGACGTCCAGCGGCTGCGTGTCGTTGCTGGCGATGATGAAGACGATGGAGGACGAGCTGAAGGTCACCCTCTTCTTGGGGCGGTCCGGTCGGCCGTGGGAAATTACGATTGGTCGGATTGGTCGCTCCTCGCTGGTCAGGGGACGCTCCTTGATACTGTGCTGAAGGCGGACCAGACGGGAACAGAGCAGCTGCAACAAGCAACGGCGAAACTGCCGAGGGAAATACAACACCAGAGTTAGAAAACAGTCTAGAAATTCACTGTGAAAAAATATACAATTTCAACCAACAAAAGTTAGTGTCTTGGCTGCCTAACTTTTTTCAGTTGACCAAATTTGAGATAATGACTTTTGAATCAGCATTTTCTCATTCAACTCATTATGTCAAGTTTGGTCAGCTGAAAATAGTCAGGCAGCCCGGACACAACCTTTTGTTAGTTGAAAGTGTGTGTGTGTTTTTTACAGTGTATAATACAGAACTAATTGTTAATTGTATAAATAAATAAGGGATTTATTTCTTTTTACTTTCTAAGGTAGTGATACTGAGTAGATGCAAGCACTCTTAAATGCACTGAATAATAACTCAATTTTTGAAACAGAAAAAAAATTGGGAAGCACTCTTCTGTTGGAATGTTAATGGATTGAATGAAGTCTGTCAATGCACCTTTCTACTCATAAAGATGTAGATGACGGGGTTGTACGCCGTGCTGGACTTGGCGAAGAAGGACGGGATAATGGCAAGGGTGGGTGAGACAACACTCTTCCTGCCGAAGGCCTCCATCATGGACACCACGGCGTAGGGCGTCCAGCACACCAGGAAGCAGGAGATCATCAGCAGGAACGTGACGGCCACCTTCTTCTCGTAGCGCAGGACCTTGATGATCTGCACCGTCTGGAGGTCCTGGATGGAGCGGAGCTGCACACACCAGAGCATAGACCCTTTAAGATACCGAGCGCAGACTGTGGACTATAGACTGTACATTTTACAGCTGGTAAGTGAAATCATACTTGAGCTCTTGAAGCATGATGGAAGAACTGAGAATGGAATTATAAGCCTGATTCCTAAATGTGAAGCTAGTGATATAAGAAATTGTGAAACAATGACACTAACTTTTGGCACTAGACAAGTGTAGAAAACTAAACTGTACAGAAAATACCTCCAAGAGGGTGGTCTGATCTCAACTTATCCTAACAATCATGATAATATTGATAATTACTACATTCAGAAAGCCTTCAATGGTCTGTGATGGAAAAATATCATTCACACAGATTATACATATATACAAGAATAGTCTTACAGATTATATGAATAATACAAGAATAATCTCTTCAGCTAAAAGTATTATGGTATGTGAGGGCTCAGAAGTGTCTTCTGACGTTTACCATGGTGCTGCTTGTATACAGCATCATGTATCAGAATAACAAAGAGGTGGGGTGCTTGTTTGGTGATGTGTTGGTGTATTGAGTGTTGGGCTAGTGGTTGTGGTGGTTTCGGGCAATAATGGAGTCTGAAGCAATGCTCTCAGCTAGCATGACTCACACACACACACCACTGGGCTTAAATCAGAGTGCACATGAAAGTCTCCAAAGCACCCTTTGGGCTCAAGCACTTCATCCTTTAAGGTTGTCTCACATAATCTCATGAAACTCACCATGGAGACGCTACCAACGCGCCTTATTTAGCTAGACAAACACACTCCTCGCACAAAGACACGGCCTCTGCATCTCAAGAATACAAGGTCTTAAGTGACAGTTGTCCCCCCTGAGCGATCATACAACACTCAAGAATCACACTTGACAAAACTAATCAGTCATTTGAAGTCCAAGGTCAATCAATGAAATTAGCGTGTCTTCCTGCGAGGCAGTCGGCTCCAGAGACTGTCATGGAATTAGTCACAGCAAAGGAAACTGCTACTTAGAATGCACAACTTTAACTTAGAAGCAAATGTATAAGAACATCCAAGGCATATTGTATTTGTCCATTTGGCAGAGGCTTTTTATCCAAAGTGGGGCCAGTCTTGTCTAGAGCAACTTAGAGTTAAGTGCTCAGCTAAAGGGCTCCAACCAGCAATTTCCAGTCTATAGCATTCTACCTAGGTTCTTTAACCACCACCACCTCACCTCATATTGTTTAGCATCTGCACTGGGACATGGGACAAGTGTGAACCATAATTTTGATTCCTTTGTATGTAGTACATGTGAAGAAATTGACAAATAAAACTGACTTTGATTTTGATTTCCTTTAAAGAACTAACAGCAAATCACCATGTTCATTGTTCCCATTTCCTAAGAAATCCAGTGGTGTGTTTATTCATTTAATTAGTCCGCTACTTCCACCATTCATTTTTTTTAATATATATGTTTTTGTGAATCCATGCCGTTCATTCTGGCATTCATTCATGTGAACTGTTAGTCATTCTTTCCTTGTTTGGGATTAAATTCAACGAGACATCCACTCACTTGCCACCCAGCCCGAGGCTTTAAACATCTATTGTCAATGACACTGAACACTTGATCAAGTAATCGTCAGGAAAAAACAGCCAACCACGGTCTGACTCACCAGGTCATGCCCCATTTTTTTCTCTCTGTTGCCTGTGGAAATGTGCTGTTTAGGCAGCAGTGCTCAAGAAGTTTGTGTACACAACCAGAAGGGTCAGCCTCTCGGGCTGCTGCTACCAGCCACCACCGTCGACTGAGGGAAGGGAACGACTGATGACTCAGAGCGGGCAGCTGCGGAGCTGGAGTGCCGTCCTGCTGGGACTCGGATAGGTCGGTGGCAGCGCCCGCAGCACCGCTGAGTGGATGTAGCCGCAGCTTACTTCCTGCCTGCCTGGACGTCGTAAATACTTAACGAGGGTTAGGGTGGCTTAGTGCAGGCACCGTTGCAGACATTTGGGGCCGCAGGCCAGCTCATGCGCAAAACACCCATGCATACACACACTATATCTCTCACTCACACTTACACACAATCTCTCTCCCGCGTTCTCTCACGCACACAACCACATACACACACACACACACACACACACACACAGTCACACGCACTCAGACACAAAACAAATGTGCATACTGTACGTGCACACACACCTCCCTACCCACTTGTGTGCCACTAACTATAGCCCACCGCTGAGTGAGCCCTGGACAGCCTCCAGCTGCCTGGTTTGGGCTTCGGTGAGGCCCCTCCAGGCACTGCCACATAGCTGATAAGATCAGCGCCGCACAGCTGCAAAGCTCCACGGAAAGTACAGGCTGTTTGTGGATACTGGCCCTAGTTCACTCTCAACAACTTCCCCATGCCGCACATTTCGCCGAAGCACTGCAAGGGCTCTCAGTGGATACCTGTCGCCACGCAGTTGCCTCAGACACCTCCCTCTCTTGTCCTGACCCACTTATGGAGGTAGGAAGTTGAGTGAGTTGGAGTCAAGTCAAGAGACAAACAATAGGTGCTGTGGGGAGAACAGGAGGTTTGAATGAGACGACTGTCACCTGGAGGTGTTTGAAAAATCGGGTTGATAAGCGTAGAGATGCAGGAGACCGCAGCTGACAGAAGGGATTTGGCCAAGAACACTTGCACCCACTTGCGTCTCATGGGTTAACCCACTCTCACTCAGCATTTTCAAAATATGGATGAAACCTATGAGGACAACAACACTAGGCAACACAGTGCACAGAGCAAATGTCTGGGAGAAAATAGATTACTCTTGTCTGTAACTCTGTGTCCATTACATTTTTGTAAAGATATGTCTATGCGTTTTGCTTGGGAGTCCCCTATGTAAACTCCCATAGGGACTTTTTGTAAACAAGAGGGCCTACTGACATTCAAAAGTTTATAACTTGAAAACCCCTTTACCTAGAAACATAAAATTGGTTTCAAATGAAAGCTAAGACCATGGGCTTTCATGTCTGTTTGACTCCTTCTGGCAATGAATGACACAAGCATAACCATAAAAAAAATAAAAAACACCTTGTCTAGAGTGTGAGATTAAGTTGGAGGACGGTGTGCCTTAAGGGGCTAGATTACCAACCCAACCCAAGCTACAGCCTCCACAACCAACCAACTATAGGCATTACGGGAGGCATTGGTAGAGAGATTGGAGAACCAGTAGAACCAAGAACCCCGTGATTTAAATCACTGGAATTGTAGCCCACTGACATTAACAATTCCTCTCTTCACTTCCTGTATTTTTTGCAGATCATGGTCAATGGATCCTTCTAGATACTAAATTGAAATAGATAACACAAGTTCCACAAGACTTCCTTCCTTCTAAAAAACGGTTATTATAGGCCTATACTGATACTGAAAACCTGTGCAGAGTACCTTCTAAACAGTAATGAATTGATAAAGAATTGAACCAAATGAACCGCAAAGTCAACAGTGGCACTGAGATTAATAACATACTATCAATTCTCAGCCCTATCTGGCATGCTCCAGTACAGACAAGGTCCCAGGTGAAGTATCCAACAACCCACAAAGCACTCACTAGTCACATTATGCCTAGAGCTCTTAAGCTAGCCTCACAACGGCTTCACATCCGGCTCCCACTTCAAACTTTGACCTGTGACCTCATTTTGCAGTGATATCTCTTTGTTTTTCTTCTGTGTGACTTCAAAAGACCATCCAAGGCATGGGCTCTAGGAAAGTCAATGCCCCCTCTAGAGACCGGGAGGTAAAATGGCAGTGTAGCGTCTAACTACTGGGCCCCGGTGCCCCTTCTCATCCCTAGAGACTTCCATATTTTTCCTTTTTAATCTCTTTATCTTTCCTTTTCTTTTCTTTTCTTTTCCTTTTTTCTAAAATCTATGATTTCTAAACGGGGAATCTTGAAAAGTCAGTCAATTTTTTTTTTCAGAGTCAATTTTTACAACAGTTTCCTATATAAGCTTTCCAGCTACGTGTGACGATCAGTTATATAGCAATACACCCTTTACTCGAGGTCCATGTCATCCAACTTAATCTCACACTCTAGACAAGGTGTCGGCTATCACACTTTAGACAAGGTGTTGACTAACACATCCTTTCCAGGAAGATGACAGACCACAGAGCTATTAAGCTGTAACACTACACGCCACCTGAAGATTTGCCGATTAGAACCTTTACACGGACAGTAGCCAACAATGTCAGTGGGTTATGATCAGTAAAAAAACAACTTCACCACCCACTCTTCCTGCCAGGTGTAACAGAACCTTTAGCACCTTTTCTCTCACCAGATCCCTTTTTAGGTGGATACTACCTGTACAAATGCTGTTTAATGGACGGTGCATCCTTAGTCTTAACATCAGGTGCTATAAACGAGGTCCGCCCTGGTCTATCTCTAAATGAGGTTCCACAGGACTAAACCAGAGCCTGTCTTTCCCCCCTCACAGGCATTGGCACCAACACCTTCTCACCTACGGAGAAGGAAAACACTACTCTCAATAGCACCTTGTGATTGATTGTCAATCAAATCAAAATCAAAAAGTCAAAGTCAGTTTCATTGTCAATTTGTTCACATGTACTAGACCAGGAATGGGCAAACTACGCCCTGGGGGCCCCATATGGCTGTTGGGCTTTTTGACCCGGCCCGCCAAACCTGTCTAAAGGATATTAAATAATATGATTAAACCTTATTTATTTGGTATTGCCCTTTGCAATGTCTGCATTTTGCCAGTAAATGGCAATCCCCATGACATGTCCATTGACCTATATTAAGTGTATGTTTTCTTATTGGGTCTATTTACTCTCTTGGTCTTTCTTGGCTTTCCCCCTTGAACCATAAAATGAGTGGCCCAAGGTAAAGAAAAGTGCACAGTGAGTGAACATATGTATTATTTCAAAGGTCTTGCATATCAATGCTTTGCTACCTATTAAAGGGCACAGCTATGAAATTAAATGCCCTTTACATTTATATTACTGTACACAAACACTACATTCATCTGCTCCTGGCACATCCCCTTTGTCAAATTTTATAACCCATTGCCAAGACAAGCTAAGACAGAACAAACATTAAAGTGCACATGGCGCAACAGAAAACACGTCCCAAGCACTGAAGACATAATTTGCTTAAACCGGGGCTAAGCAACATTCTGTTTTTCTCTCTCACGAGCTCCCTCTAAAGACCGCTGTATTGCATTGCATTGCACTGCATTCTATTGGAGGCGGACCGCGTTGCTGAACATTGCAAGTGCTGTATCTACCGCTATTGGCCACGGTGGCGCATTCTACACCGTTCGTTCGCCGTGTAATGACTAACTTTAGCATCCTAAAAAGTATGAAACGGATAATTAAATGAAAAATGTTGCATAGTGGGCCTTTAATGCTCGCGTCTGAGATAACCTCTTGACTAGACCCATTTTGTGGTTTTATCACCTGCACATTTCTAGTCTTAGTCTACGAATGAGTGAGCACATGCACATGCACTAATCACTTTCAGGCATTTTGGTCTCCAAGGCCTCTCCACCCTTTTTGAAATGCTGTCTCTTGCCGTCTCGCTAAATTCAAATCCATTTTCTCAAGCTCACATCAAAGTGGCCTGAATGTCTGTCAGTGTCCCTCAGGGACCACTTCATATGCGCATAACACAGCATCTTTTTTGACCTCATACTCTGCACTCTGTGCTGCATTGACCGCTATATAAGCCTCTTCAACCTTACTCACAAATGCACTCTGGACCTAGACTGGCCCCTTCTCTTCAGGCATTCCAAATCTTTTGCCACTATTTCAAAAGCATCAAAAAAATCTTCCTCATCCTAACAAGTCACATATGACTAGATACCAAAACTATCTTTCTTTTTATAGTGTCTTGACACCATCTCTGTTACATATTCCATATGACCAAGGAATGGAGAGATTGCCTCTTCACGTTCAGCGTTGTGTCAAAAGTGTGTGAGACTGTGATGATGAGAAGACATTAATATAAATCTTTTGCCACTTTTTTAAAAACATCTATATCCTAACAAAGCACATATGCCTACAGTACATACCAGAAATCTCTTTCTGTTTATATTGTATTGAGTCCATATCTACTCTGTTACATATTCCTTATGTATAAGGAATGGAAATATTGTCTTTTCACTCAGAGAAAATCTGGGTTACAACACAACCCAACATTGTGTCAGAAATGTGTGAGATTGTGAGGATAAGAGGATAATACTGTGTGTACTGGGTTTACAATACATCCTTACCATGCGTACAGTGTACAATATGTTGCCATAGCAGTACGCCATGATTCCAACAGGAACAAAGAAGCACCCAAGGAGGAAGAGAAGGATGAAGGAGGCGTCGTTGGGGTCTTTGGAAGCCCAGTCCAGGGAGCAACCGAGCTTGTGGATCTCCAACGTGTAGCGGTTCCAGCCCAGCAGCGGCGCGCCCGTCCAGGCAATGGAGTACAGCCAGATGTGTGTGATGGCCCGCCAGGCCCAGGGGAAGTCAACGACCTTGGCATGCACCACTCGAATGTAGCGCTCGTACGCTAACGCAGAGAGGGTCATGATGGACACGATGCCTAGAGAACAGATGCACAGGCAGAAAATGGGTCAGTGGAAGGTGGCGGTGGAGCAGTGAACCTTAAAGACAGTTGACAGAAATGGGCTTCCAAATAGCTATGCTTTCGCTGGAATGAGTCCCTGAAAAGAAACAGATGTAATAAGCCAGTGGTGAGTGAAACACACTCTTTTGAATTGTTGTTGGTCAATATTAGGTAGCCTATCACAGGAAGAGTTTGACTCTAGGGTAACTATTGCCTCGCCCTTGCCAGCCCCACCCTGGACTTTCATTTAATTTCGTCCAGAGGGTCTGGGAGCACTCCATTGATAATCGTTCTCTCCAGGTCAGCATTCTGCCGGCCCAATCAGCGATAAGTGGGAGTGTTCTAGTGAGCAATGACGTTGGTTTTGTACGCAACGATGCCTGGCAGCGCGGATGTGCAGTGTGCACAATAACAATGGCGGCAGTGAACCTAGTACAGAAGGCTATTCAGTTCGGTAGGAATGCTTCAGAACATACAGGAACTGGAGTCTGAACAAGAACAATCTTTATTTAATTTTATCTGCGGAAAAGATGTCGTGGCCCTACTACCCACAGGGTTCGGAAAAAGTTTGATTTTCCAGCTTGCTCCGTTAGTTTCCAAGGAAGTGGCTAGGCTAAATGGAAGGGAAGCTATCATCCTTCACAAGCCGTCGCGTTGCATACGTCACGACCAGGCGTTAGCGATTGGGTAAAGGCAGATCCAATCAGTTTAAACTTCAGCAGAAACCACATATCTAATGAGAGAACAATTGTCAATGGAGTGCTCCCAGACCCTCTGGACGAAATAAAATGAAAGTCCAGGGCGGGGCTGGCCAGGGCGAGGCTAGGGTAACTATAGGGTAAGAAAAAAAGTAGTTACGGAGCCCTAAGGAGAACATCAGAAAATGTTTACGTTTCTGGTCTTCACCACATGTGCCCCCAAGGGGTGAAAGCATTATTTAGACTTTCCCATTACATGAAACATGATATAAATTAAATTAAGGCCTATAAATTAATGATGATTTTCTTTTCGGTGTGCCATTTGCACATCTTTGCCTATTTAATAGTATTTCTTTCACTTTTCATTCTCATGTGAGACTGAGAAACTTTCAGAGGTGCATGTAAAGCTCTCTGGTGATCATGGGTGCTCCAGTAAACAATATAATGTAGGTGCTCCGTATTGAACTAATGCCTAAGTGAGTAAAATGTTTTACATTTACATTTATTCATTTAGCAGACGCTTTTATCCAAAGCGACTTACAAAACGCGGATAACAATCAAGCTACATAGCAGAAACCTTAAAGGCGCTCTAAGCGATGCTGTTTCACGTCACTTCTTGTTGACGTTCGAAGTATTGTCAAACAAAACGGACGATAGCTCCAGAGAGGGTTCAAGCGTTATAAGTTAGCTTACTCCCCTACCCCTCCCTCCCATGCCTCCCGAAAGACTCATGAACCTTGTCGTTTATTGGCTGGAACACTGTTATGTTTCGTTTTCGTTTGTTATGCTAGGTTTGCCCACTGTGTTATGTTGCCGTTTGTGGAGCCTGGGCTGTCGACAGAGACCGCGTTTTTTTACAGTGTGTTCAGGGGACAGGCAGCTAGCAGATTGTGAGGAGATGTTTGCTGTATGTAACAACACATGTTTTAGTCCTAAAAACGTGTCACATCGCTTAGAGCACCTTTAAGGAGCATAGTGCTAGGGGATAGTGCTTCAGTTAATTTTAGTGCTAGGATAGGATAGGATAGTGCTGTTTTGAACAACAATGCCTTTTTAAAAGTGCAAACCCAGATCTAGGTCGTTTGTAACTGTGTGTAGCCAAGCGTTGGTTTCATTTGATGTGCATCACAGTAGTAGGCCTAGGCTACGGTCCTTGTTTTTACACATGGGTTCTGCCTAAACACCCATACTCTATCCTCTCCTAGCTTCCTTTTTAACTTTCCAACTGATCTCAGTGTGGCGTCCAACTCACCTGGTTTCCCTGACATTAGTCAACCACTGAAATAGAACCCACTGTAATTACCCAGTCCAAACGTTCTTATTGCTAAGGGCAGTCTACCATCAAACAAGTCAAGTGGGTTTTATTGTGTGTGCATACAGTTGCCTCAGTATTTCAGATCCAGGCTTGACATGCAGAGCCGAGTGGTATTGACAACATAAACCAATTCCCTAGGACCACACAGATATCACTGACAGCAGTGCTAGAGAGAGAGAGAGAGAGAGAGAGAGAGAGAGAGAGAGATGCTCAGTAGGGTCCCTCGGATGCAATTTACAAATCATTCAAATCAAAATCAAATTGTAAGAAAATCATTTTCAACACGAAAATATTTTAATATTTTTCAACTGTAGCCACTCAAGTAAATACAGTCCTAACTGTGTCAACGGCGGAAAGCGAGAATCATTTCAGCAAATGCTCCTGCAAAACATTAAACAGACGTCATTAATATGCCAACAGACAGACTGTACCACTGACCCACTTCTGCCATGCAGTAAACTAGATCCGATGTATCATACAGATAGAGAAGTAACCAGATGCAACACCACCACTTATGAATTTGCATAATAATTCAAGAGATAATTAACGATTTGACACGGCTAGTATGTGTAACCTTGGGAGGGTCATGGCGCATCTTTTCCAGGCGTCAAGAGAGGCAGCATCACGCCCAACCAAATGTGCTTGTGTGCGCTCAAATCTGTGTGTGTGTGTGTGTGTGTGTGTGTGTGTGTGTGTGTGTGTGTGTGAGAGAGAGAGAGAGAGAGAGAGAGAAAGAGAGAGAGAGAGAGAGAGAGAGAGAGAGAGAGAGAGAGAGAGAGACTACAGTTGGCTTGAAATTCACTTTGACCTTGAAATTCAACATCTGACCATTTAAACTTAAATTAAAAGTCAGTAACATCGTATCTATACCATCTTTAGCAGGTCATTTGGTAGCCGCAAATAAAGACAATGAGGCTTTGTCAACACAATTGTCACAAGGCAATCTCGTAATGTATTTGGTAAGGTCATACGTGGGATGTTATTTAAGCAGTTGTTACCATTAACTTTATTCTGTGGAGTCACGAATAGCCTGTACTATACTGATCTCCATTGCGCGCAAACCATACGGGCTGAAGGTTGTACTAACTACTCTTGTCACTCTAAGTACAGAACCATTCACGGCGGCATGAGTTTGTAGTTCCCATTTACCGAACCGTTTTGGCATGATGTCCAGCGCTCCTAGGATAGAGAAGGATAGAGCGCTTCCTGCAGATAAAGTTACGCACCAGTTCCCAACAGAGCAACACTTAATTAAACGTGTAATTACGCAAGGATTCGAAATACCTCGTGCATTTACGCACATATTTCTTTGTACGAATCGAAGAATGAATCGTCTAGTTTTTAACAAAAGCTACATAATATGAAAGCGGTGTATAAAGAGGACTATTTTAAACACAAGGTGCTTGAAACGGCCATGACTTAAAGGAAACGTTTAAGTTTTTAACTACTATGCAGTGTGCACATGTATGCATCTTGTAATGCTTTGAATAGATGCAGCCCAGTCGACGTACTGAAAAGGTAAACGAATCCCCCACCCTTGTGATCAAGCTAAATTTACTTGAACTTTCGACAAACACAACTTATGGGTTTAGTTAAAACGCAGAGACTTTGTGTCAAAATGCCAGAAAATGCAACTTATTGGCTTGTTGGGAGAATAAAGAGAGACGAACCGAATAAACTGTTGCTGAAACCGTCCCAAACACATGTCGCTGAATTCCATACCCATCTTCGTTTGATGCACGAAATAAATGTAAAGTTAATCCCAATGACGCACATCAGCAGGTCACTTATACTGATATTGACAAGTAACAAATTCGTGGGCGTCCGTAGTCTCTTGAATTTGTAGTAAAGCACGATAACGAGGACATTATTGCAGAAGCCCAGTGCACAAATAGTTCCAATAGTAAAAGCGAGAAGTTTATAAGTACCAACGGCAAAAATATTATTTTCCGTATTCGTTAAAGTCCTGGTTTGGTTGGCAGTATTCATTTCGTGAAGAAGTTCGCTTCCAACATTGTGCCCTGCAAGTGAACCAGAACCACTGGCAGCGTGATCTATGTCCAAATGCTCCCGCTGCTTTGATCCGATTATACGGTTAGTGGAGGAGTAGAAATCAGGGCAATTTGAGGTAGCTAAGAGATTTTAGTTCAGTGAGCCACTGGCAATGCCATCGTCACAAGTCACGTGGAGAGCATGAGCGTCTCCGTCCAGGAGTGAAAGTGGAGTAGACGCCATATGATTTCATAAGCCTGCAGATGTTTGTCACAATAACGCATATGTCGGTTTTTTATTATCTTAGGTGAGCTTTGTGTTTCAATACACAAAGAGCTAAATGAGTTAGGAAAAGTCGGGCGTTGCATAGTTCTCCACCCTGCACGTCGGGATAGATTTCGCCGCATGCGTCGCCTCACCTGCGCACAACTGTGTTTGGAACTGCAGGTTACATATTGTGGTGGTAACTTTACTGATTGTACAGACAGGCATCTCTCTCTCTCTCTCTCTCTCTCTCTCTCTCTCTCTCTCTCTCATACACACACACACACACACACACACACACACACACACCTGCACACATGAGTCTGACACAGTAGCCAGTAGACAAATATTTTCAATGGCTATTGTCATTGATAAGTATGTACGGAACTAAGGAGTGTATTTTGTGGAACAGATTTTTGGGCCATAGCATAACCTACTGGCAGGGTGATGTTCATATAACTTAAAATTGTATGTAGTGTTTAACGGTTCATGATACAGGGTGCAAGCATAACAGGTTCTGACACTCATATTGACCGTCATTAACAGCTCTGCTTATCCTGTGACTTCTTGGAAAAACGACTGCTGCTTTGAAATAGGCACAAATGAACGCGGCAGGAGATGATAAGCACCATTATTCACTTCACAAGGCCTTTTCAGGGAGGTGTGCCGGCGCTGGCTCTGGCTCTGCACACCAAAGATAATGGCTCACTGGAGGAACCCAGCGGCAACACCTGCAAGTGTTTCTGACAGCAGCTAGTTGAAAAGACACCAGTGCAATCCCAGTCACTTCAATCAGGCGTTTATGGCACAGTATACTCGCTCAGGCAGTAAAAAGAGGATTTCACTATATACATTTGGCAGTTGGGTAGATGTTTTAGGTTTGTTGGCTGTTCAGAGCCCAGTTTAAATAACACACCCTATAAAACAAGGCTTGTGTAATGACACATACACAGAAATTAATTGTACTGTTGGCCAGTTCTTCTTTGTGGTCATGATTTATGTTTACATCGTTAAAATTCTGCCTGTGTATTTAGTCACTAAGGCATTTTTTTGTTCAGTCTTTTTCCGGAAGGGTCTGAAACCATGCTGACTGATGTGTTCCACAGGAGTCGCTTATTACCAAAGTCCTTATTGCTGTTGTACAGTAGTGTAGCCTGGGCTGAACTCCTAGAAGTAGGTCAGACTTGCATCTAGTGTTCTCCTCTCCTGTGCCCATCCCGCTCTCTCTCTCTCTCTCTCTCTCACACACACCCTTCTATTTTTTGTCTCTCTCTCACTCACTTGCTCTCTCTTTCTGTCTCTTGCTCTCTTTGTCTCTTTCTCTCACATTGGCCTCACATTAAGGACAAGTGAACACTCATGGATCGTCCTCCTTTTTTGTCTCTCATCTTCTCTCACTCACTCTGAGTCTCTGTCTGTCTCTTTGTCTCACACATGGCCTCACATCCTCTAGACCTATATAGAACTAGTCTCTCTCTCTCTTTCTCATTGCTTTTTCTCTCCCTATCCTCTGAACATGCACTCTTCTTTGGTCTCTCTCTCCATGTGTCTCTCAGATTTTATTTGTTTATTTTTAAATAATGCTTCAATAGTCCAGACTGGATGCAAACACATCCAAGATGAGGCAGTACACTTTGCACGCATACCCTTGCACACACTAAACCTCTCGCAACCTCTCACATATACATTCTGCAATCTTCACTGAAACATTTAACTTTGAAAGGATTCAAAATTCTCCCTGTAAACAAAATCAAATTGTGATTTGGGTTTGGGGTTTAACCCAATTACACAATACATCTCCATAAGTCTTTATTTCATGTTCAGAAGTAATTCCAAAGCTACGCAGTGTTCAACAAGACCTAACTCTGTTGGAGCGAATTGCTTTGATTGTATAACATTACATAACTGTTTTCTGTCAAATGAGTGAGCTTAATGAATTTCTCATTAATCTCAGTCCTCTGTAGTTTTCTTTTCCCCCCCTAACCTAACTCAGCCAGTTATAACAGCTGAGCTGACACTTTTACATTAAACCACTAAAAGCAGAGAGAATACACACACACACACACACACACACTAACACAAACACACACTGACACAAACACATAATTCAATTCAATTCAATTCAATTCAATTCAATTTTATTTATATAGCGCATTTCTACAAAAGGCATGTCACAAAGCGCTTAACACAAGAGGCCCAATGAGCAACAGGGGCAAGGAAAAACTCCCTCGCAGCGTTTTTTGTTTTTACTTGTTATGGTAGAGGAAGAAACCTTGGGCAGTTCCGACGGCTCAAGGGGCTAACCCAACTGCCTAGGGCAGGTTTTCAGTCTCTTAGATGGTGAGTAGTCCACTATTATTCCATTAGATACATATTACAAGAAAATTTTGGTAAATAAAGTACAGTAATATAGGAGTCCCATTAGAATCCCAGGATATAGTCCCATGTCATTAGGCGCAGTCAAGCCAGGGGCCAGCTAGAGGCTGTAACAATCATGTCAGGGTCATCTGTGAGCTGAAGGCAGACCGCCCAGGAAGCCAGAGATGCAGGATCAGGCAGTGGAGGGCAGGGGTGACCCTCAGCAGGGAGGCAGTGGCATGGACAGTGGAGTGGGTTGAGGACCATTCAGGAGTGCCGCCGGATCACGTTGGAAGAAGGTCCCAGGAGAACCCAGGAGGTGCAGGCGCAGGCAGTGGAAGGCAGTGATGACTCACGGCAGGGTGGTAAAGGCATGGAAAATCAGAGAGGAGATGAGTTAGAACAGTCTCCATCAGATTTCAGAGAATGTGAGTTATATTGCATGTGAAACCATATACAGATGTTGGCTAAGTGAAGAGAGAGAAGTAAGTGGAGAGGAAAAGAGAGGAGGAGAAAGACAGAGTGAAAATTGTACGGCTTAACAGATGGGTGGATTGTGGCGGCATTAAACTATAGCAGCATAACTAAGGTATGATGTATAACAAGCCAACACCACCAAAGGAAATGGTCAGTGGCCACCAAGCCCTGGACAGGAGCTTACAGCAGAGGCAGTCCTTTCCAATAAAACCCTGAGGGGATGTGGCTTACCATACACCATCCCTAACTAAAGGGGTCAGTAAATAGAAAGGTTTTGAGTCTAGACTTAAAGGTGTTGAGAGTGTCCGCTTGACGAATGTTAGAAGGGAGTTTGTTCCACAGGACAGGCACACAATGGCAGAAAGCTCTTCCGCCCATTGTTGATTTTGATATTCTAGGAATTACTAGGAGACCAGCATTCTGTGACCTTAGGGGTCTAGAAGGGTGGTAGGGAACAAGTAAGTCTTTAATATATGCTGGAGCAAGGCCATTAAGGGCTTTATATGTTAGGAGAAGTATTTTAAAATCAATTCGGCTTTTAACAGGAAGCCAATGTAAGGAAGCAAGGACAGGTGTGATATGTTCATATTTTTTTGTCTTTGTGAGTGCTCGTGCTGCAGCATTTTGTATTAGTTGAAGGTTTTTGATGCAGCTAGTACCACATCCAGAGAACAGTGCATTGCAATAGTCAAGTCTGGAGGTAACAAATGCATGTATTAGTTTTTCTGCATCCTCAAAAGAAAGGAATTTTCTGACCTTAGCAATGTTGCGTAAATGAAAGAATGAGGTTTTGGAGATATGCTTTACATGACTATTTAAAGAGAGGTCTTGATCAATATACACCCCAAGGTTCTTGACCTTTGTGTTAGGTGTGAGTGAAAGGTCACTAAGTAAGCTCTGATGATGGGGTAAAGTGTTGGTCAGGTTTTTAGGGCCAATCAACATGACTTCAGTCTTATCAGAGTTTAAGCAAAGGAAATTATTAGTCATCCAGTTTTTGATGTCACTGAGGCAGGCAACAAGTTTTGTTACTGGCGTACAATCATTAGGCTTCATTGAAAGGTATAGTTGGGTATCATCTGCGTAAGAGTGGAAGGTAATGCCATGTTTTCTAATAACAGATCCCAAAGGTAGCATGTAAAGGGAGAATAGCCCACATAAACCACACACACACTTACAAAAACACACACCGACACAAACCACACACACGCACACACACACACACTTTCTTATCATCAGCAGTGCTCCCAGGAAGATGAATCTGTGACCTTGGCAGTGTTAGCACCGTGCTCCTATGGTTGACAGCTACAGATAATGCAGAAATACTAATAGGAGCACTAAGACTTAGGGTACACCGTGTAGTCTTCCATTTACTGAGTCCACTGCCAAATATATGCACTGTGCACCCATGACATTCAGCGTTGCTAACACTCATGCAAGGTCAACATGCTTATGCAGGACATTGTTGAATGTGGAGATCTGGTGACTTTGCTACCTCACTGCATCCTTACCATTGTTTGCAGTAGTCACAGAGAGACAGTGTATAGAACAGACATATACACACACACACACACACAAACACACGCACACACACTAGCATGTCTTAAATCTGGTTAATGCGCCATCACGCCCCTCTGAGCAGCAAGCAGGTCGATGTCTAAAGCCGTGTCAGTGGCTCAATCCAGCAAATAACACAGCAAATCTGACATCCCATTACTTATCTTCCTGGATTCTGAAAGGTCATATTTTACCTTTTTACTAGGCACAGTAAAAACGAACGAGCCAGTCCTCTTTGGTAGGGCTCACCACTCTCAGTAAATCATGACAGCAGGAGGAAATTAACAAATGGTTCTTTTGATCAGTCATTCGTTCAGTGAAGTCCTACAGCTGTCTCTGTGTACAAGATCCAGAGTCAGTTTGATGGGCAGTGGGGTAAAGTACTATTCTATTAGTCCAGGGCTGAACCTGGTGCTAAAGAATCAGGTGCTGAATAACGCACAGTGTCTTCCACCAGACATGTCTTCCACCAGTGTGCCTCTGATTTAACCAAGCTGTATAGTCACCACCTAGCCAGAATGTGTTAAGAATTATTCAGCATATGGCCCCAGCTGTGGCGCAACTGGCAGGGGCACCTGCACCGTACGCCGGCGACCCGGGTTTGGTTCCAGCCCCGTGGTCCTTTCCAGATCCCATCCCTCCTCTCTCTCCACTGTCCTATCAATAAAGGCAAAAAAGCCCAAAAATATATATGTATCTTATTCAGCATATGAATTCAGAAACCATGTGTGATGACAAATGTCTTTTGGCAATAATGACAAATTTGCTCTCAATGTCAACGGTTTAGAAGACCCCCTTGTTGGTTGTCGTGGCTTGGGAGACACGTGGCGTGGTGGGTGACTTTAAATAGCTTAAGTTTATAGCCGTGACTGGGTTTACAAGAGCATAACTGGAGGCGACACTGCAAGCTAAATGTTACATGTTCATTTCAGATTAGATGATTTGTTTTTAGAATAAATCGAATAGCTACACGAGAACATTAAGCTGTTTTCCATTTTTAAAATCCACCCGCAAGTCCTCGGAATAGGGGTCAATCAGAGCATCAATGCAGGCAAAGCAGTTGTGTTGATTTGCTCTGGCTCCAATTTGTTTAATTACTTCTAATTAATGTCTGCTCACAGCAAAGAGATTTCCAGGCAAGCGTGGATGTGCTTGGCTCATCTGATTTAGAACATCCTTCCAAAAAAAGAAACGCACAAACACACACATTAAAATCAAGGGTGAAACTGTGTTTCAGAGCTCAAGGACACAAATCCTTACGCCTTTTAATCTGATCTGCATCAGATTTAAATATGCAAATATGGTGTAATTACAGTGGCTGTTGATGAACAAAATCGGTCGGCTGTTTTTAAAAGTATAAATGGGATTCCGAAGGGCTTAAACTAAATGACAGTCTCGACCTTTATAATGTGTTTTAAATTGAACCGAGAGGTTGAATTATTAATGTCTGCAAGCCTTATCTTATTCCGCCCATAAATGGTATGGGTGTGTGTGAGTAGATATGTAGAAGAGAGAGAGACACACAGAGAGAGGTAGACAGAGTGAGAGGAGGGACAAGAGTGCCAAGGTATCGTGATGATAGAGAGTGTTTTGTGCCAGTGATTCTGCTGCACAAGGAAATTGCAAACTGTTCATTAAAGTAAATAAACGATAAAGTGTGCTAGCATTGCTGGGTTTGGTTTATTAGACATTGTCCTCAAATGGTATTCCTGTCATTCCTAGAATTCATATCATATTCCTGGCAGTCCTATAATGTATATCATATCCTATCTGTTTGTCCCGTACAAAATAATCATGTGCCAAAACAAGTTTATGTTGTTTGGTAAACCCACTGGGAGGGACAAAGCACTGTCCCCACGTGCATCACATCATCCAGCAAGCATTGTTCTGCTACCAGCTGTCAGGAGAAAAACCCTCCACCGTGATTAACCTCGTAGAGGTCACAACTATTGACGTAGAGTACCCGGCACTGAGAGAGTACAGTAATTGTGTTCTGATCCTATCTGCTGTTGATATCATCTGTCAGTTGGAATCGTTGAGCTGCAAACACTGATTGTGCCAGAGGCTAAACATCTGTTGCTGCTGTCGAAGTTAGGAACCGAATCTGTTCGACTTTAATAAGCAGCCACTCTAATGTCATCTCTGCATGCACAAACACAATTAGTCCACATTTGCAGTGACATGAAACCTCAGATGGTTTTTGGTAATGAGCTGTTTTGATGGCGTGTATGGCAGTAACTGTGTTTCTGACAGAACTAAGTGCCCAGCTAATGATCATGAATCCATCTGTTTGATATTCACTCTGACATCCACATTAGTTTTATTTTTTTCAAAGTTGGCAGAGTTCTACATCCCTCCAAGTATGCAGAAACCTGGTTTCAGAGTGAGAGCTCAAATGTGGGTTCAGTATATATCCAAAGAAATGCCTGTAGCTTCTCAAGGTGAATTCTTTTCGCCCTGTGTGTGGGTGGAATTCAAGAGACAGCCAGAGCTGAAGGCAAAACATGAAAAGAGAACGCAAAAAAAAACCTTCACAAGACAGATGAGAGGATTATGTCATCCAGGAACATGCAGTATATTTCTCAGCCTTGGCTCTTAAACTGCAGTTACTTTTGCATTAGACTATGGGCAGTGCTTTCCTTTCAAATCCCCACTTCATCCTGTTGACCTTTGACCTCTCCCCAGTCTTTCAGGCTGTATAGTGCACTTACATTCATATCAAAGGCCCATTGCCAAACCAAATGACGCAGCTGAATCAAAAAAAAAAGAAAGAAAAAAGAGAGATAGAGAGAAAGAGAGATGGTGCATAACAGAATGCTTGTGTAATGGTCAGCCCCTTTGACTCCTGTGCCTGTTGTTGCTCAGGCCAGCCAGACATGGAAAGCCTTTATCGCATTAGGCTCCACGGGGAACGTCAGTCTCGGCTTCACTCCATGCCCAGCCTCAACCCACTGACCTGCTCTGCTCTCCCCCACACCCAGCACCCCTCCATTTTAGCTGCACAGGCTTCAGCAGATGTGATGCCTGTGATGTCTGGACTGCACACTGTAAAAAAACAAAAAGCTATGACAACTTGAATATTCAAGGCAACTTGATGTGCAGAATTTTTGAGTTTACACAACACAAAAACTAATATTTTCAAGGTTAGAATTGTTAGTTTTTGTGTTGTGTAAACTCAAATTCTGTGCATAAAGTTGCTACTGCAAAGCAATAGTGTGGTCTGTCCTTTAGCTTGCTGCGTCAAATCATGGCCTCTGTCTCCCTCCATCCCTGCAGCCACATGTGACTGGGACCGCACCACCCACGCCAAAGCTCCACGTCACGATGCGTTCTGTTCTGCCATGCCCGGGTCTATACCATGGGGCAAGGGGATCTTGTGGATTTGCCGTGACCCACGTGGGACCCAGATCTGATGGGAGGAGATGTTCCCATTTAAACTCTCTGCTGTTGACATTTGTGCCCCGTCACTGCTGAATGTGCCGCACACACACACACCACCCCCACACCCACCACAACCACCGCAACCCCCACCCCTCCTCCATCTGTTTCTGAGGCTGGCGGACCATCTGTAAGAGCGGTCTGTGCATGAAGCCTTTATGCAGTGTAAGGGCATGCTCACACACACACACACACTCAGAACAACACACACACATACATACTCACACACTGAGAAGATACACAAACACACACACACACACACAGACTCCTCTCTGTATGAAAGTGCACTCTCAAACATTCAAGCAGTCACACATTCTCTAATCTTCCCCTCCTTGTGGCTCTTCAACCCCATATTTTCATGCCCAAACAAACACACTTACTCACATGCATGTCTCCTGCACACACACACACACACATACTCACACATGCACACACACACACACAAACTTTCTCTGCCCCATATCTCCTGGTGTGCATGTGTGTGTGTATGTGTGTACACTGTGTGTGTGTGTGTGTGTGAAGACAGGATTAGGTTGTTCCGCTGTGTACGGTTCCAGCACGTCGCCCTGCTCTGTAGCCTACTGATGTGATTGCCGTGACTCAAGCCTCCTTCTGCCCCCTCTGCAGTGGGCCCATGCCACTCTGTTTACACTGATTCCCATGTCGCCCGCCCACTGCGCACGCTGCACCGTGTCCATTCTCACACTCCAGCAGCGGCCAGGGCACTCCCTGTCACAGGCTGTTTCACGTGGCTTAATTGTTTTTCACACTTGGCTGTGCAAAAGCGTCTCTGCATTTTTACTAAGGAAACACATCGAAAGATCTGGGGGGTGACGGGACGGTAGGTGGTAAGAGGGGTGTTTTATGTTTGATGAAAACATTTATATATTTTTTGGAAGACGTGTCGTCCAATTATGCTGAGCAAGAATGTGAAAGCTCTGTTAGTAAGTTCATCTGGTGGGCCATAAAATGCTGATTTAAAAGCATAATCAGTCTAGCTTGCTGTCATTTCAAGCTTGTGGGAGATCGTAGTAGCAGACTTATTATTTTTGGGAAGTGATCAGATACAGAGAAAAATGAAAAACGCTTTTTGTTTTTTTTATGGTTATGCTTGTGTCATTCAATGCCAGAAGGAGTAACTTCTAATCAAGCAAACAGACATGAAAGCCCAGGGTCTTAGCTTTCATTTGAAACCAATTTTATGTTTCTAGGTAAAGGGGTTTTCAAGTTATAAACTTTTGAATGTCAGTAGGCCCTCTTGTTTACAAAAAGTCCCTATGGAATTTACATAGGGGTCCCAAGCAAAACGCATAGGCATATTTTACAAAAATGTATATTCAAAAATCATATTTTTGGTCTTTTGACTGCAAATTTTTTGTGTAACAAGCTGAGAGATGGAGTTAGGGCTTAGATTTTTTTTTTATTTGGGGGTGGTACCTTCATATCTTAGTTAGTTCATACCATCCATATCACCATATGGATGGTACCTTCATATCTTAGTTAGTTCAGACATTTGAAATGAGCGGGAAAAAAAACTTAGTTCCAACCTCTGTAACTCTGTGTCCCTATGTCACAGAAACATACATATTCTTCTAGAAAAAAACTTGAGGGTGTCACCTTTCCAATGGTATGAGGCACATCCCTGAGTCTAAAATTATAGGAACTGTCAAGCTTTTAATTTGGGTATGCCATTTAAAAAAAAAAAAAAAAAAAAAGGAAAAATTGGAGCGATCCTTAACAGGTTAATCCATTCACAAACTCTGCATGGGATTCTTTTCCATCTGTGTCCCCTCTCCGGCTCTCAACAACAACAATAACCTCTGGGCAAAGTGTAGAGCCTTTCAATTCTCACTGTTTGTCATCTTAAGCAGCGTCCATCTTCAAGACACAACAAAGAGAAAAGGAAGTGGGTCTTTGAAGGATGATAAAGACGGGGAGTGGGTGGGCAGTATTCGTCTGCTGGATGGCTGAGGAGAAAAGCAGAGAGCGGAGAGTCTTTGTGTCAGAATAATTGAGCGTGGCTTGCCAGACAAGCAGAGCCACTTTTTAGATGTTCAAATCCCAAAGGAAGTTGTGGTGCATAGGTTTGGGAGTGGTAGCTCAGTGAATTAAAATTCATAACAGACCAGGGCCATGCTGGCAGGACTTTAAAAGTCAGATGAATGTCAGCACAGAGGCCATCATGCTCTGTCCCCCAGACGGCTTAGCAATAGGTCCTTCAATGTCAGCCATTTTGGGGGAGAAAGGTGGTGGTGGTGGTGGGGTGCTTTCATTTTATTTTCAGTGCACTGTAGTTCAGTTTCATGTCAAAAAACAACGCTTTATTTCCCTGACAACTGCTGCGTGTTTACCATCGGTGACTGTTGTAGCAGGCAACCTGAGCATGTCTAATATTTTTTTCCGTTCCATTGAGAGCTTTTGCAGCCCAAACTTAATAAGGTGTGCTGTTTTTATGCTACAGCATGTTTGACCAGGGCTAATTCTCCCCTGTGCAGTCAGGGAAATGTGTGGAATATCAAAAGGAATTTGCAAATGCACGTTCATCTACATTCTTCAGGCAGGTCTCCTTCATCAAATCTAAAGAATTATTCCCCTATATTTGCAAATGGTGTTCTCTTGTTTTTTTTCTCTCCCATTTGTGGCCACACATATGATCCCTCAGACTTAAGCCTTTGAACCATGGAGCCACCTTCACTCTGACACAACATAACAGTCTTTTGTAATCGATGTTGCAATGCGACACCGTGAAACGCCCGGGACACTGGAACCCCTCCCGCAGTGTATCAACCTTCACTCCCCTCTGAAATATACATGCACTTAAGAACAGTCGAGTTCAATAAGAGGCTGGGAGACCAAACCTGCGGACAGATGATTGTGTGCTGATGGGAGGAGATGCTGTCAGAGAGAAGAGGGTAAATGGTCTCGCTGCCCAGGTTAATGAACCTGTACTGAGAGGCCCGGGCACTCAGCTGTCCATCAAATGGGGTTGATGGACGCAGGTATCAGGTGGGCGTTGAAACTGAGCTGATTGTACCAAACCGCATCACGACGCTGCAATCACACAACCCAGAGGAAAGATGCCTGGGGCGAGAGGATGTAGTGTGTGTGTGTGTGTGTTAGAGGGGTGGGGTGGCAGAGAGAGAAGCAGCCTGTGAACATCTTGCTCACTGCTGTGCAGCCCACTCAGCTGGCATCCATGCTAAAGACAAGTGGTGCAGGGGAACCACACAGAATGCATTATTGATCACGCACTTACTGACATGAATATGCAAGAGATGGGCAAAAGGGACACACACAGAGATGAAGAGAGAGAGAGATAGTGTGTGTGTGAGAGAGAGAGAGAGAGAGAGAGAGAGAGAATGAAAGAAAGTTTGGAGGCCATAAAAGTATTTGCACCCAAACACACAATCTGTCCTAACTAAACACCAGCCAGTGAAAAAATGTCAGTTGCCCCAACTGAGGCAAAGATGTGTGCTGTGAACTCAAGACTGATGCATCTCTGCCAGCTACAGTACCCTCGTGCCAAACAACATAGCCACTGCCCTAGTTCTTCAGTCAAGGGTTTACAATGCAGCAAATGATTTTAAAGCACTAATGATCCTCAAGGGGGCCTTATTAAAGTCTAGCCCATTTCACTAAGCAGCACAGCCTGGTTGGACAGCACTTGAGCAGAATTCTTTCATGTTATTATAATGAATGCAGAGCATGAATTGTTCTTTTTTGGCTTCTTTACTACAGAGTTTATTTCAAAGCTGTTTCCCTGTCATATTTGTTCGTCGGAACTCAGCAGTAGACTTATCTCGGCTTAATTTCAAGATGGCGGCGAACGTAATATTCCATGAAGGTACAGTCTGTATAAACTGTCTTTTTAATAAAGTACCGGTGTACTTTCAAAGTTATCATTGTCTCGTTTTAAATGTCAGGGCCCTCAGAAGTCTACCAATGAAGCGTGGAGTTACTTTGAACCTTTTTAATGGTGTAAAAATAGCGATTTAGCTGCATAGGCACTGTCATGCCCCTATAGCTAGCAGTGTAAGGCTAATGAAAGCTTCGGCTAAAAACGGTTTACTGCGGAATGCGGGGGGTGAACGGAGGTGGGAATTTGATATATGTTTGTACTCGGTAACATCTTCCAGTACAATCCAGGTCCAAATCACACCGGATTTCTCCTTTCATTCTCAGAGATGGGAGGTAAATAATTCTCAAGTACAAATACTCAAGTGTTTAATACTGTATTTATGTAACGTTCTCAGGTATCTGTAGGCCTACTTTACTTCAGTATTTACTTTTCTGAAAACTTTTACCCCTGTAGCAGCCAATAATTTTATTCGGCCAATATTGTAATAAATGCATGTATGATGTAACACAATATTTTTATGTAATAAAGCCAATAATGTAATAATTTGCCAATTGTGTACTGTAAGTGAATGTCTGCAATAAATAGTAACTTATTACGTTACTGGATAGTTATTACATTATTGGCCTGGTTAATACAGTAACTTTTTGCAACAATTTAATAATTTCCTGAAATCACTTAATCAAATATTTATTTATTGGATTTAAAGTGGGATCTACTGTTACTATTGTCTCATTCAAATACTGTAGTCTTGGTCTCACTATATATTTCTATTGGAGGCCTGTGTCTCTTGCAGGGAATCATTATGATTATTATTATGAGTTTGATAGTAATGTGTAATATTTATAGAATATCAACTAGCTCCTGTTAATTGTGCTCTCTCTATGTTGCAGGAACTCCATGATAACAATCCATGATAATAAATCTCACAAGAATCCAGAAGACACGGCAGGCAGGCCAAGTTGGTAAGCTTGGTGAAATACAATATCAGAAAAATCTGCATGTTGAATCAGCTGATTGTAACTTAAATACTGTTAAATAAAATTGATTCAAACTATTAAACACAATATCACTGAAATATGTTTGTGCATTCACACGGGGCAGTCAGTACTGTACCCAGGTACACTTGATCTCACCATAGACCACTACAGATGGATCTCAAACATGATGTCAGTAAAGAGCCTACGATTAATAAATATTCAAATCCAGTAGGAAGCATTGGAGCATGTGTAAATTATGGGTTGAGACCACCTGGACTGCATGGAAATAGAAGGATTAACTGAAGCACTGTAATTCAGACCATTTTTCACAATTATCTGAAATGCCATTTAAAGGGCATCATCAGTCTGTGCCGGGCAGCAAAACCAGGCTGGTTTAAATGTTTCCTGACAAGTGTCTCACTAGTTCACTAGTTCAGTTTGTTAGCTAACTTTGTTAAGTTATCTCTGGCACTCTGGATTAGCATTTAATGTTATGGTGACAAAAGATGAACCTAACCAAACATTCTAGAACCCTAGGCCTTAAAGGCCCACAATGCAACACTTTTCATTTAATTAATCCGTTTCATACTGTTTAGGATGCTAAAATGAGTCATTACACGGCGAACGAATGGTGTAGAATGCGCAACCGTGGCCAATAGCGGTAGATACAGCACTTGCAATGTTCAGCAGCGCGGTCCGCCTCCAATAGAATGCAGTGCAATACAATGCAGTACAGTGGTCTTTAGAGGGAGCTTGTGAGAGAGAAAAACAGAAAGTTGCTTAGCCCCTCTTTAATTAATCGAAATGGTAAACTATCTGGTCACCAAAGATTCTAGAGTGCTGGGCAAAATAGATTACTGCTGATAAAATACACTGATAATGGAAAAATACAAAAGTAGCCTACACTACTATGGGCACAATGTTTGTAAGTTCAAATGTAGCTGCTTTTAGTTGCTTTGGTCAGACTAATTCAGTTTTAAATGTTAATGTCTCATGTCTCTAATGCAACAGCCTGGTTGTCACGGATGCTGATCTGCTATGCATATCAGTCTTTCATCTCTTGGGTGGGATTAACAGACATAGATCAAAATACCTTTTCAGTCATTGGACATACCCACAACAAATTAAACCAATCATTGTAGAGAAAAAACAAATGTATTTAACCTTTCAGTTTCAGTTCATTTTCAGCATTACCCCCCAAAAATTATGTGCTGTTTATGTACTTTAGCAATGATGACCTAGCAACTAACATGCCAACTATACTCAAGTTACTGGGATAACAACCATTATGACTACTCTAGCAACAGCCTCGTAACCACATAAAGTTTTTTTCTAATGAACAAAAATTGTGCATTAAAAAACTTTCGGAACGTTTTACACGCACTGTGTTCCCCGGGAATGCAAATCTAGACCTAGACATCGGTCCTAATGAGTGGTGATACTGGCATGGCAAGAATTGTATGTTACCCCACAGTTTCAGGGAACAGTTTGATGAAGAATGTGCAGCACTCTAAAATGAAGTCCACTTAGTTAGCATTACCTATCCACACACTATTTTGACAGCTTTTGCTTCTATCCTGAAATTAACCCTTTCAGAACTGAAGACTGATAATATTTCACTGTGGTGATATAGCATTATGTGGATGTGTAAAACATATCATATCTGCGGAAACCTGCACTCAGCCTCAAAACACACCTGCACTCCATCTAAGGTGTGTGTCAGCCTCCTCCTGCTCATCAGCCGCATCCCCTGCCCCCTCCCACACACACAACCTCCATCACTACCACCACCACCACCTCTTCCCTGCTATTTCAGGACCTGATGAAGCACTTCCTCTCCAGGTCAATGCGGTGGCAAACCCGACACTTTCAAAGACAAAGACAGACAGCCCTGCTCCTACCTCCTCTACGCGTTTTCCTGCGTTCTACCTGCGTTTTCAATATTTATATCTCACTGTGTGAAGAAGCCCGTCTGCTACAGTCACGGGTCTGTCAGGGCGAGCAGAGAGGGAGATGAGTGCGTGTTGGAGTGGAGCGACGGTTCCATGCTCATGTTTAATAGAGCCGACCAATGTTCTCCTGCAGGAAAACATCTGAATCAGAGTGTGTTTTTGAAGCCGTCATGACCTCATTAGGCATGGGTGTCATAACGGGAGGCTCTTCTGCATCCTCGGCTCCTGTGTTGCGCGGCAGACGGGGGACCGACGGGTGTGCTTTGATGTGAAAAATATGGGAGACGGGAGCGAGACTCGCCTCGAAATTAGGCAGAGGCATCCAAAAAACGTGCATGGGAACATGCGCAAACACCCACACCACCACACACAAATGTGCTCCTTTCAACAAGAATTTGCATGAAATGATGCACACATTCAAGACATTATGCACTAGGGAATTACACTTCTTTTTCTTCCTCCTAATGTCTTGTGTTATCATACACACTTAGTACAGCAGTCTGAGGCATTTGGAGAGATTGGAGCGAGAGAGAGGGACGTATGAGAGAGAGAGAGAGAGATGAGTGGATGGAGGTCCTGATGGTGTTCTTTTCTGATGCCCTAATGAAAGTCTTCTGTAGTGCTTTTTCTTAACCACTTCCCTAATGTAAGCATATGCACATCCAGAGTACTGTACTGAATAAGTGCAAATGCCTGTTTCTAGCTTTTAGCCATGGCTGTACTGGTGGTGGAGGTATGATCATGTGGAGATGAATAGTGATGATGGTGGAATATGCCCCAGTGCACAGACAGGATTCATCGGCTAGTTTTATTTGTTAGTGTGGAGGGAGGAAGGGAAGGAGGGAAGGGACACCCATTTTTTCAGTCTTTTATCTCAGACTAGGGCTCAGGTTCGCCCCTGTAACAGAGCACCCAACAGCATATTTTTGGAATTTGTAGACCGAGGCTGGTAATTTAAGCAAACCACAAAATGAAGGTGAATGTCATGCATTACACAGAGTGCAGATGAGTGCAGTGGATGCATTTGCTGCTTATCACAAATTACCTGTTGGTTTTCATTGCATACATTTTTAAACTTAAACACAGAATATACCATATACATGCTGCCCAAAAATCCCTAAAAAAATATATGTGCATGTTGTCACTGGCATGTTCAGACACTATGGAGACTCGCTCTGATGTTCTGTCCTCTGTCTTGACCATGACCTTGATCTTGACCTCTGAGATGAGCATGACTGATCACGCCCCAGGGTCTCGTTCACGGACAGCTGCTAAATACTTGGGAATGGGGGCATTATACTCTGCAAAAGGGCCAAGTTTCAAGCAACGATCCTTACCAGAGAGCTCTAGGTAGGTTACATAAAAGATGCCAACTGTATTTGCAAGCATCCTCTCATCCACAATGACTTTAAGTAACAATTTTTGGCATGTTGTTGAATTATGCATTACTACATACTTCACTTTAATTAAAGTGCTGTAATATTCGTCTTCAGCCATACAATATTTATCTGTTCCCTGTATAGCTTTTGGGAAGTCTTTATTCGTTGCCTGGTATGAAATCTACACAGCCACAAAATACAAAAGAAGAAATGTCTGATTTAGTTTTAAAGCATACGTAACTAGTTTTTATACAGAATTATGTTGGCAGCATAGTTGAGATTTGTTTTTGTTCTTGAATTCTTTATTGGCTTGTTGTGTGGAAAACAAGCATAGTTCTTAATACACTTCAATCTCAACGCCAAGTACGTCAGAAGACGGAAAGAGCAGAGAAGTAATTGCTAACCCATGGGTGGCAAATGGCCTTTGGGACTCCAGGCTGATGCCTGCCATTGTTTCCACGGTGATAACCCACTTGGGCCCCTTCATTCAGTGTTCCATGACAGCATGGCCTTTCCACTGAATGTGTAGATCAGAATCTATCCTAACCCCAATCTTCTATTGTAATGTAAATAGCATTATGATGGAGACTCTCGCCAATTTTACATGAACATTTATGCGTTTAGCAGACACCTGTATCCAAAGCCACTTTTTGTGAACTCTCAATTATTTTAAAGCCCGTTTCCCTTGAAATTAACTGCCTTGCTTAATGGCACAAAGGTGCAAATGGTCGGGATTTAAACATATACATAATAATAAGATATAATATACATACTGTGTAAGTTCTAGTGAGGAAAAATACACTGGACATGTCTGTAAAGATTCTCATTCATGGAAGAAATTTTCACGTTCTCTCGCAGATTGTCATTAGTGTTAAGCGCAATTGTCTTTGGGGGCGGTCTCAGCGTAAAAACGCTATATTGCCTGCAGAAAAAGTGAACTTTGCAGTATAGTTCAAAAGGGCTGTGAATTAGTCATGGGTGTGTTTGGGGCATAGCATGTAACAAACCAATAAGAGTTCACACTCTCATTCCCTTTAAAAGTCCGGCGCACTGTCCCATGGCGTATTATGATGCCGGATTATACTTGGCGAAATGTTTTCATGTGGAGAAAATGTACATGAGGTGAGGGCACGGGAGATTTACAGTATATATAACCATAATATGTACTTTCTTGTTTCTCTCTTTAAAAGTGTATTTTAAAAGTGTATTTACATCCCTCTGTGTCCGCCACTGGTCAAATAGCACGTCAGTTACTTGTTATTAATTCTCAGTGCTTACTGCAATCAACTAAGGTTTGCAAATATTATATATTTTATAACCATGGTGTAATGTATGTGAAGTACATTTGATGTACTGCTGATGAAAGAAGCAGCGTGTGCCTGCACTCTCATAGCACCAAGCACCCATAATATAGCCTTTGAACTATGTGCGAATGATTCCTGACCAGGTTTTTTTTAGTCAGTGGCGAATTCACATCTTGTAAAATAGCGAATTCGCGCTATGCCCCGCACCACAACCCTTCTTTTCACGTACACACCCGACAGAGCGCAAAGCCATCTGCTATCTTGACAACGTCTTGACAATTTCTGCCGGAAAAAAAGAATGATGCACTCGCACAAAATAGCATTGATAGGTTGCTCAAGTCGCGAAAGCACAGTGTGCCGTGTGCATCATCGGGCCCATAGTGTCTGAAGCCTGAAGACAGTTCACCAACAGTTCTTTCTACACTTGTAGTGAGTCCACTAGATGTACACCAAAAGGTCTACAGTTCACAATGAGGCCCAAAGGTCATAATGTAAACTACTGCTATTCCCATATCCAGTTAAAACTGATGAAAGTTTCTAGATAGAAAGTGAAATGTCTTCAAGCTCAAAGAGAGGTCCTCTAACAGATAATTGAACACTATGACTACACAGCTTATATTAACCCAGAGCAGTGGGCCTCAGAGGGTAGATTTTGTCATCCCCAAAAAGAGGAGAATCTCGTGGTTATTTTGACAGTCTTTCAGTAATTGAGTGTTTTGGAAACCTCTAAAAAAAGAGGAGAAGATTTCCAGGTTTAAAGTTGAACTGAGCTTTGAAGCAAAGCTAACATTCTGAAAAAAAAAAAAAAAACCTTAATCTCATCTCCTGGGATGACTTCAACACGTCAAAACCATCTCTGAAGATTGATTGTTTTTGAAATCTCACTTCTCACTTCTACCATGGCACCATGGTGAGGACAAGCTTTGCATATAATTATCGCTGAGAAAATCCACTGCAGGATGTGACTCTCAGGGCAAAATCAATTCCAAAACATCCTGCATGTTAATCCGCACCTCCTGGTTCTTCTGTTCTGCTCTGTTGACTGTGGCCTCCCCCGGAGATGAGCTGCGTGCTTTGAAAAATTATTACTGTCTTTCCGTGTCTGATCTGAAACCAATTCTCCGCAGGGCATGATCACGCTGAATGTGCTGTCTCTGCATGCCCTGCTGCCTGACCCTCCTCAACAGATGACCTTTGCTTGTGTGCCCATTCTGCTAGAACATATAGTGCCAGGAACACAAAATCCATGAATTGATTACAAGATAATTCTCTGACCAGAAGGACCTTGACCAGTGCTGGAGAGAGGATGCATAGCCATATGTGCTTTGATCTACCCATATGAAAAAGAGGTGGAAAAAAAGCGCTCTTCAAAAAGTGTGATTAGAGTGCTTTTAAAAATGCCTTTGTATGTACTGTGTGTACTATTTTAAACAATTAATTATGCTGTTTGCCCAGTAGGCTACAGGGTAATTTCCCAGAGGCACACATGATGCATTTCGATTACTTTGTTTTTATATACAATCCATGGTCCCATAGGTTAATCCATAGGTTAATTATAAGTACAATCAAAATGCGTTGTCACATTCTTTAAAGTTGATGGTGCATTGAAAAATACTTTCGTAAAAAACACTCTGTTTTTGAACGCAAGGGTTAGAGACATTGAAGGTGGGAAATGACTGTGTTTTCCCAAACAGTGTAGTGTTTCTTTAAGGGTGCATGCAATCCATGATACTGGTGGCAGATGATTCCTGACCAGTGGCAATACACGTCATCCACTCAATGAAATATCCATGACCTTCTCACAATGACTTAATGCTGTAATAGCATAAAGGCTTTTCTGCATCCATCAAAACAAGCTGGGACAGGTGACACTAAAACCCTATCCGAGCCTTTTCCCCCCAGCATTACTGCAGCTGACCCAGGTTATAAAATGATGGATGCTCCTCTGTACACTGAACCACTGAATCCACAGTTTCTGAGAGCACACGCTGTCTCCCGTTTCGGCAGGTGGGTGTTTGCCTGCTATGGCTGAGTGGCCACGGCGTCAGAAAGGAAGACTGCTCATAAAAGCTGTGCTGTCACAGCCGTGACTGCTCATAAAAGCTGTGCTGTCACAGCCACACGCCATAAACCCAGGCCTGCTTTGCAGACCTGTGCCATGCATCACCCTAATGCGGCAACCTGCACGGTCAAGCAATGCAAATCAGGAATACTTGGAATATTGATTGACGTGTGGTCAGCTGATATGCTGGTGATTACCTTCTTCCTCTCGAGCCATCTGGTGTTAATTCAAATATGGTGGGCCGAGGCCAGGCAAACCTCCCCCTGGCTCAGGTGGCGTCAAAGTCGTTGTGGGTGTTGTTGTGATTCATGAATGCAGGTTCGGCGCTGTAAACATCTGTCAATCTGGGAGAGCTCCCGCTGAGGTGCTGACGTTGAGAGCAAGCATCTCGCCAGGGCGGCGAATGCAAAGGGGAAGGGATTGTAATTTGCATTCGTTCTTACACAGCGCTAAGCCTGGGAGCTGCACTGGCCTCTCTTCACACCGTGGAGCCGAGCAGGCGCTGAAACTCTCCACAGTCTTGAGGGATTTCAATAGTTTCAACAACCAGCCTTCAACAGCATGGAATATCTGGATAATAGGTGCCAAAATTACTTATTCATGGCTTACACAGCAAGAAGTCTGGGTAACAAATGACAGACATATCTCTGTATAGAGAACAGATGAACCCCTTAAAGCTAAGGCACTGAACTAACAACAATGTTTGAAGTATTCGGCTTATTCCATAATTCAGACGTAAGCATGAAGAATCCATATTACATGTCAGCTACTGGCATTTATTTCTAAACATTTACTCTTGCTGTGAATACTACTGCATGAGCAAGGCTGTAGTGTACTACAGACACAGTCTAACAGTGCAGTATGCAAGGGATGCTGATAATGACAGTCCGTAATCCCAGGTTGAACTGCTGGATTAAGAAGCTGTTCTCACAGAAAGAGGCAGGCTCAGAGAAGAGGAATGAGTTTAAAGATTTAATAGGTTACATTATTACAATGAATAACAAGAATGAAAGTCCAGGTCCAAAATATGCAGTCCAGGATTTTGAACATCTCGGCCTGGCATAGCAAAAGCATTTGCTAGCATGAGGGTATGTCTAGAGTTATAGGCTACAGAAAAGTAGAAAGGACAAGGGACTGAACAGGGATTGCAAGCAAATGCTGAAGAAATTAGATAAAAAATGGGTTAATGTCTTTATAAAAAAGTAATTTAACATTTCCTAACAACTTCTAGTCCTGGGTGACTGGGTCTCTTAATAGGCCAGTTTTATAATGAGAGTGGCAGACCTCCACTGAGGACGGATGTGCCTGAGCAACTCGGATTAACAAGGAAATGAAGGAGGCTTGAACAGACATGGAAATCCAATGAATAATAACTCTATTCGGCAAGAGGTGCCATCTTGCCATTGTAATCACTTTCCATGACCATGGAGCCCCACTGTTTCACTCACTCACTCTCACACACACACACACACACACACACTCACTCACACACACACACCTTGTAAATATCTAATTTTTCATGTATGTCTTTATTATATGGACACACTCATTTGTAAGCCAACTTATTGCAATATTTCAAACAGACGTCTTTCATGCTTGCTTTGCTTTTATCCAACTCCAAATGTCACTGAATTTATGTTTCATTGAAATCAAAGAGTTCACGTCATGTCACTCCACTACTCAATGCCTAATTCAAATTTCCTGTTTGTCAGTGTCAACGATTTCTTCCACCTTTCTCTTTCACCCTGCAGACATGTGCAGAACTCTTGACCCTAATATAATAAAGGGGACAGGAGGTCATCTGTGGCTTAAGCAGCGTGAACGTCAGCATGCCGAAGAGGCTGAACAGAAGGCTCTGGTTCTTGGAAATGGCCCCAGGGCCGTCGCAAAGAACTCTCCTGCCAACTGATCCTCTGTCCTTTCTGTGGTGAAAAATGGGCTTGTGGGTTTTGCTCTTAAGTGACAGATACCCCTGCAGGGATTCTATTACACTGATGGAGGGCCGACCAACAAATGCTATGTTCACCTCTTGCACAAGGGCTGCAGTAAACGTGTGTGTGTGTGTGTGTGTTGTGAAGGGAGAAAGCCAGTGTCCAGTGTTGTACCTGAACGCATTCATTGAACGAAAGTTCATGAACTCGTTCATAATTTTGGTGAACTTGAACTGAACGTACTGTATTACTCCCTGATAAACGATACCGTGAACGCGTTCATTTTGGTGTCTGTGAACGGCACGTTCACTCTTTTTTATGTTTGTTATTAAGTGTCCATTTCTATAAAGCCTATCAGGCGAAAACACACTGTTTAGTCCTATAGTCAAAGGTTACGTGTGCGCCGAAGTTGCGTGGAGCCCGAGAGCAATATAGCATTGCAGATCCAATTTGGCAACGATAGCCTCCTCCAGTGTCGCGTCGCATGCGTCATCAAAACATAAAGCAGTATGGAGAAGAACTCTCAACCGTCACGCATTGGACATGAGGAGACTCATGACAAAACTTTTGCTCGGTCTGCGCGCTTTGCCAATCCGTACGGTAAGGAATTGAGCTGCAAACAATAGTAAATACGGACGGCATTGCTCTCAATGAGCAATCTTCAGTGGAATGCTTGGGACTGTCTGCAAAGTGCAAAACGCAAACGTGTTAATGTCAATAACTTCACTCCCAAAGAGTAAAGAGTTACCAAAGTCACCAAAGCTGTTAGAATGTTCAGGGTCATATTACACCTCTTTGGCGAAATGTATGCTACCTTATACCTATATTTAAAGTTTTTTTTTTTTATTACGAATTACATTCAATAAACTTTGCTCTTATCAACTGTATATAGCAAAATCAAAACACACAATAGCCTCATTCTGGGAGTTTCAGACCATTTACTTTGGTGAAAAACTTTGCTCCAATAATTTTGTAGTGCCACCAAACCTACAGTAATCTTAGGGTGGGAAAATGTGGCTTAGTCTATTGTTAAAGGGATTCAATACAATAAATATCTCACTATAGTTGCACCAAAATCACTCTACACATACAATTTAATATATTTCTTATACTATAAATTGTCCCACTAAAAAAGAATATCAATAATTAATTACATTAACATTGAAGGCAGAGCCTTCCCCATTGTTTTAACACTTGTTTGTTGTTCAGGTTAGCTGAGGACGTGACTGAAGTGCAGATTTTATTTTTCAAAGCCGATGGGCAAGTTTGCACAGAATACTACTATAGATAGTAACTGTAAACCCTGTTTAGATAAGAATTAAAAATTGGATATGAAGCAACATTCTGTTTTTCTCTCTCACAAGCTCTCTCTAAAGACCGCTGTATTGCATTGTATTGCACTGCATTCTGTTGGAGACGGGCCGCGCTGCTGAACATTGCTCTATCTACCGCTGTTGGCCACGGTGGCACATTCTACACAGTTTGTTCGCCGTGTAATGACTAATTTTAGCATCCTAAACAGTATGAAATGCAGTGTTGTATAAAGTACCCAAATGTTCGACTTGAGTAAAAGTACAGATACCCTACCAAAAATTTACTTTGGTAGAAGTTCAAGTACTCTACTAGCATGTTACTCAAGTAAAAGTCTAAAAGTATCTAATATTTACTGTACTTAAGTAGGCAAAGTAATCTATAATTAAATGTACTTAAGTAATGAGAGTAAAAGTACAAGTAGGAAACATGTAGCTTACACCAACAAAAAAAATAGCAACACTGTTATACATTTTCTTCCATTAATTTGAATTTACTTGCAAAGCAAAAGGATAGAAACCAGCCATAATCATTTTTGTGCATTAAGTAATACATGTGATTTTGATTTAATCTAATTTCAGTTTTGTTTCCTCCATCCCAGAGTTTTAGATCCTGAAAATGTAGTAACTGCAGAAATGGGTGACCGAGAGAACCTTTTTACAGTATGTCACTCATAAGCCATTTAATCAGATAAATGACTATGAAGAAGGTAAATTAACCTAAAAAATTTGCCTGGTGTGAATTATTGTTTGTACTTGTCCAATGATAAATCAGCTTCACCAAAACACTCAGTTAGTCTACCACAAACTTCAATTCATTCTAATACTTGTAACTATACAGACAACTAAAAATGTAGTGGAGTAAAAGTATACATTTGTCTTAGGAAATGTAAAGTAATTAGTGAAGTAAAAGTAAAAGTCGCCAAATTCTTAACAACTCAAGTAAAGTACAGATACTCCCAAAACCTACTTAAGTACTGTAGTGAAGTATTTTTACTTAGTTACTATACATCACCGATGAAATGGATTAATTAAATGAAAAATGTTGCATAGTGGGCCTTTAAACTAAATAATTGCCGCCTGAGGCCGAAAAATCACAGTTCGCAACATACTGAAAAAAGAACTGAGATAGTTCATTTTTTGGAGCTGTGAACTTAGTTCATTTTTTTTAATTATGAACTATGAACTGAACTAGTTCATATTAAAATTTGTGAACTATGAACTGAACTAGTTCATGTAGAACGTGAACTTTCCCAACACTGCCAGTGTCAGTATATCAAGTATCAAGTATGATGTTGATATGGCTCCAGTTGACTGGTGGCAATTCATCATGAATATCATCAGTTTGATTTTAAAAAGAAAGAGACACACACACAGCACCCAAAAAAGTCATGCAGACACTGACAAATGTGTATAAATGTACACACACAATTACAGACATCCACTCATCCAAACACACACATGCACGCTTGCTGGTGAACTAGATTACTATCAATCATTATACTGTGCCTCCATAAAATCTTGTTGTTGATATTTCGATTTTCCAGCGTGATTTCTCTCTCTCTCTCTTTCTCCCTCTCTCCCCTCTCTCTTTCTTTCTCTGTCCCTGACATTACATGACTGACATTATATAAGTTCAGGAAGAGTGTTTTCAGTAGGCCCTACAAAAAAATAAAATTACCAAGAGCAATAAAGGCGAACAAGTCAAGCATTACAAATCAACAGCCGCTTGTGTCTCTCAAGAACAGCACTCCCTTCCAGCTGGAGCCTCTTCAGAGAGATGGTTCCGGAAGGATTAAAGAAAGCAGACATTAAAGGAGGTACAGCAATGGATAGACTGAAATTAACTTGATTTGTGTGGGAGACACTAAATTGATTGGTTCCCAGAGAATATGCAAGGACAGGGTAATCTAAGCAAAAATGATAAAAACCTAAAAAAAAATGTGGTCTAATTAGTGAACAGCACTTTCCCTTAAAAATCAAATGCTACTACATGCATACATTAATCTGGGGGGATATAACTGACCAAATTTCTTGGCCATGCTCCGACTGCTTTAATAATGCACATTTCTTTCAATTGCCCATGACTTGGAAACATGGGGTTCTCAGCCTTTTAGAGCGTTTAGATGATCTAATAATTTTTGTCAGCGATGATAACAAGCTTTGCTGCCATTTTATCAGGGCATTATGGAGCTTTGATATCAAAAGTTTTAGTTTTTTGTCTCTCTTTCTCTCTCTCTCTCTTTCTGTCTCTCTGTATGTTCGTGAGATCTAGTGTGAGCGAGAGAGAGAGGGAGATAGAGAGAAAGATCAACAAAGCAAAAGAGGAAAGATAAACAGTCAGAAATATGATGAGGGCAAGAGAGGGGCGAGAAAAACAGTCAGAGGCCATATGCCCTTCAGACTTAATTTAAAGATGGTGCCCTCCACGCCCTGCAGTGATGAGAATGCCGTGCAGCGTTATTGGACATGGTTGACCGACATCCACACAGGGATGATTTGCTGGCACTATTCTCTCTCCGCCCTTCAAATCCCACTAGGTTATACACATATAGGTGCGTGGTGTTTTCATCCTAATGCTTAGTTTTCCCAACTTCACTCGAGCAGTCTCCCCTAACCATGTCTTGGAGATTAGCTAAGGTCTCGCCATAGAGGCAGTCAGTCTCTGCGTAGTAACTGTATTCCCAAACGGGCAGGTGATTATATTCATTATTGAATCATGTGCTCCACAGCACCAGGCTCGCTGTTCCGTGCAGTACAGTCCCCACACCTGCTCAGTAGAACAAATGGCCATCATTACTAGTCATTAGCAGGTGATGTGACTGCGGCAGAGAGCCCGACAAACACGCATTAAAAAGGTCAAATTTGGCCAACGTGAAAGCCAGTTAAATCACGCTGTTGGATCAACTGATACAGCTTTGCTATGTTTAGCTTCAGAACATTTGTCTTCAGTAGTGGTGATACTAGTTGCTTGTTTTGATTCAAATCCTTTTTTGAAACATTCTATTCAACAACTGCTCAAGGATTTCACCATATCGTGAAAATAAGCTAAAGTATACCTTTTACTTTTATACTGTATTTGAACTGCTGATTTTAGAACCTGAACTTTTACTTTAGTAAGGAGGTCAAGCAGGTACTTATACTTTCTATACTTCTATATTTTACTGAAATATCTACACTTCTACAAGAGTATAAAGTGTGTAGTTTTGCCATGTCCGCGTAGAAACAAAATGTCTTGTACAGAATACCTGTGCAGATCTCCTAGTGTAGTAACCAGCCTGCCTTAGGCATGAGTAGAATTCAAATTCACTAATAGCAGGATCTTGTGCGACAATGCGTGCCCACACATCAGACCCCCTTAATTGCACTAATTAATGGTTCACAGATGGACTACAGGCATGGAACATCCCACCAGTCCAATTGACTCAAAACAGGTCCCCTCTGTCGCATTCATGCACAGATCTGTGAATGACACTTACTTAGGCAGCTGGTGGATGGTTTCCTTGGGAATATTGGCAAGGAAGGGCATTTGTAATTTGACACAAAAACACTGGCTCAGTCTGTTGAAGTGGCCATAAAATGCATAGGGTTATTATTATTGTTTTACGTAGGGCGTACGTGGGCATGTTTATTTAAAGACAGTGAAAGTGCTGTTACAGTATATATTGATTTTTGGTCTAAATGGGTAGACTGTGGGAAGCAGTGAGTGACGCTTAACGATGCCAGACATGACTGAGTGATTGAATGAGCTGCAGAGACCGCGAGGGGCTTGGCATCCAAAATGAGCAAATAAAAAAACACATAAAGAACTTTGCATTATGCATGCTCTGTTGGCTATGGTATCCGGCACATGAAATGAGTCTGTGTATGAGTGCATTTGTGTGTGTGTGTGTGTGTAGGTACACAAAATATGAAGAGAGAGATTGAAAGGAAGTAGTATCCAGCAGAAAGACAGTGGGTGCCAGTTTTTTCACTGACTCACGTCATCCAGTTTGCCCGTCTGCCTTTTCTGTCTAATGCAATTTGTCACATTTGCTTTTTCATGCAAAATTCTATAATGCACAACAATGCTTTAGAGCAGAGAGAGAGAGAGAGAAATAGAGAGAGAGGGAGGAAAAGAAAAAGTGTATGTGAAAGACAAGGTCAGTGAAATTTAGAAGAGGGAAGCAGATGCCACACTGAGGGGCAAGAATTTGAGCACAGCACATAGATAGACACACACACACAGACACACACACACACACGTATACACCACACTAATGCACACACACACATTACACAGATACACACAAATGCGTACCCACACGTACACACAGTGATTGCTACTGCTAAAACACCCAACAATTTTACCAGCTGAAACATTTCATGCTCATTGAACAAAAAAAAAAAAAAAAACACCGCAGGAACTCAGGCTGTCCTGCCTTCCCAGAGGATTCATCAGTCAGCAGTTTCTCAGTCCAACTTTAATCCCTGGAACTGTGTCCTTAACAACCTCCACCCTGAGTGTCCTGAGCAATCTCCCTGTCCCCTTCTTTTCTCACTCTAAATCTAATTTCTTTCTTTCTCTCTCTCCTCTGCTTTCAATCTCTCCCCTCTCTCTGATCAACCTCCACCCTGAGTGGCCTGAACAACCTTTCTTTCTCCATCTTTCTCCCTGTCCCCTGCGATGGTGGCGCAGATGGTAGAGGTGCTGTTCGGTAACCGGAGGGTTGCAGGTTTGAGCCCCACTCCATCTGACTACATCGAAGTATCCTTGGGCAAGATACTGAACCCCGATTGCTCCCGGTGGCAGGATGGTACCTTGCATGGCAGCCACTGCCACCGGAGTATGAATGCATGTGTGTGAATGAGAGGCATACATTGTAAAGCGCTTTGAGTGCTCGTAGGAGTAGAAAAGCGCTATATAAATGCAGTCCATTTACCCTTCTTTCTTGCTCTAAATCCCATTTCTTTCTTTCTTTATCTCTCCTCTGCTTTCAATCTCTCCCTCTCTTTCTCTGATCAACTTCCACCTGAGCAACCTCTCTTTCTTTTTCTCCCTGTTCCCTTTCTCACTCTAAATCTCCTTTCTTCCCCCTCTCTCTCTCCTCTGCTTTTAATCTCCCTCTCTCTCTCTCTCTGACTATTTCTCTCTCCCGGTCTCTTTCTTGTCTTTGTCTTTCTCTCTCAGTCTCTGGCTTTCTTTCTCACTCTGTCATTCTCTCTCTAGCTGTTTTCCATCGGCAAACTCCCAGTAGGTGCTATTTAAGGATTTTTTTTCCATATTGAGAGAATGTGTGTGATTTCATCACCTGGTTCACACACATGCTGATCTGCTATGCATATAAATAGATAGATGGATGGATGAATGCATAGCTAGATACATAGACAGATGCTTTCAGTATCCTGTGGGAAATCCTTAAAGTTTCACTACATGGCACACAAATAACATATGTAATATACAGTACATGTAAAAATACAGAATCCTACACACTACAAAAATAATGTAATATCCTATAGGGTCTATCATGTGTGACATTCAGAGAACCAAGTTGTTTTTGTGTGGAAGTAGTGTAAAATGTGCCAGAGGATGCTATGGTAACCCTAATCAATAAGCATCAGTGCAGTGCAGTGTAGACCCAAGCACACCAGTCTCTCTCACTCCTCCTCAGCGTGCTGTAGATCTGTACGCCTCAAGGGACAAAGAAGCTTCTCTGTCTGTCATTGAGGATGTCGAGGACAGGAGTCTGCCACAGAACATATTGTGTTGGTGTGCGAGGGGTGCGTTGTATATAGGAGGATGATGGCCATTTATGCAAGCAATATAACTCGAGTGGGTGTGGGGTTGTCCTTCGGCTTTGTGGCTACAGTTGAACCCCTGTGGTATATCTGAGAACAACCCTATGACCATCAGCGTTATGTTGCTTTATACAACAGTTCCGGTGGGCGGGTGGAAGAATTTGAGCCAATAATGAACAGTAAATCACAAGTGGGCGGACCAGTCAGTTTGCCACACACTAGTGATGGCAAGATGAGGCTTTGTTGAAGCTTTGAAGCTTTTCACCAAAATGTGTTGCAAAAAGGTTCATTTCATGAGGCCTCACTTAAGATTCAAATGCTTACTAAGGCCATCTAGTGGTGAATAAATATAACAGGAAAAAATTGCACCATGCTTATTTAAAGAAGTTTCAGGCACTTTCCCAATTGTGGTACATTTCTATAAATAGCCTACTGGTAATAATAAGCCATAATTATAGGCCTATAATTATTAATAATATATATTATTAATATGGGGGTGAAGTTATTGTCATGAATGTACAAATGTGATAAAGTGCTTTTGTAACATAAATGGGGAGCAGTGAAGAGGTGTTTTTGTAACTGGAGAGGTTAAGTGACAAAATCATGTCAAGCAATGCCTGATCCCATTCTTGTTTCCTGGAAGCTAAAGCCAAGGGATGTGCACGGTAATGCCTCAACATGGATGAGGTGTTGTTGCTATAAGATATCACTTTTGCACAAATTTGACATTTCACCTATGGATAGGCTATGTTGTATCAGTAAATTTAACATATGACGACATAAGCTACTGAAAATATCTTTACATGTTAAATAAAGCCGTCTAGTCCTTAAAACTATTGCATAACCCACATTATTGGGAGAAATCTGATCAAAGTAGGCTACTCCGAAACAGGCGAAAACCTCCTCTTTTTGTTCTTATTCATCTCCGTTGTTAGTCTTAGTAATGAACAACAAGTTGCAATAAACCGCTAAAAACACTTCTGAAAAACTGTCTCCAACCACGGACAAAACCCCACGAGCGCATATTCTTCGTGGGACATCTTTATAGTCGAGATGTCTCAAGGCCTCAAACATCACGTCACGTGATCTCTTCATTTTGACACACGCCTCGTTACAGAGCGTCGGCTAAAATTTACGCGAAATGCTCGAGACTTCGTTCGAAGTGTCGATGCGATCTGGCCATCACTACCACACACTAATCAGATTGTCAGTGATTTCCAGCAAGATTAATTTTGATGGCTTTAGGTCAATTCATTCATTTAGTCTCTGTGTTGTTTGTTGAGACATCTTTCTTGCAGAATGACTTCTTAAAGTTGCCATTTCAGATGCAGCTTTGTGTAAAAGAGAAGAGGCGTTCTATGCCAGATGTGAAGTTTGAACATTCTCCACTCAGCACTGTATTGAAACTGAGTGGTTGACCGCCAGCATGGCTAAAAAAAACGACATATTTCCCAGCGTGCACTATATGAAGAACTTCACAACTTTCAAGTGCCATCCATGTCATAATGCAGTATATTATTTTCCATAATGGAAAAAGCCCTTTCCCTCTCTCTCTCTTTCTGTCCCTCCTGCTCTCTCCATCACCTCAAAGGAGAAGATGCTTTCTCAATGATAGTCACACTGAAGGCACACACTGCAGCTCGCCAGTAATAACTCGATAATAACAAACATTTCGCAAACGCGGGCTTGGCAAATGTCACGGGCTGAAATGTCATCTTCACGTATGAACCTGGGACCAGAGCGCCCTGACATGTTTGTCAAGAGCCGGGAGGGCAGACGATGCGTTTGTCCTGCAATGTTCTTGAACATGCGGTTATCAAACTTTAATTGACCAGAAAACCTTCATATAGAAAAGAATAAAATGACCCCTCTTTATCACAAACCATTTGTAATGCAGGCATAAATCCATTTATTCTGTTCGATGCTACATGCTAATTTTGTAGCAGTCACAAGCCCCCTGGCAATGTGTTGCAGACTCCTGGAGACCCCAGTTTGAGAACCAATGTTCTAGAACACACTGAACCTACCTTGGGCTCACATGGGTGAGTAATTGGTCAGGGAGCTGTGCACATAAAGTCATTGGAAGCTACAGCATGTGTACACTGTGCAAGATGCCATTTCATGGCTTAGAGAATAGAACGAAGTTGGCCTCCTCAGAAGTTTTCAATTCTGAAAAAAAAAAAAAAAAACTTGGCACAGATCCAACTGAATCCTGTTCCAACACCAGTTGGAAGCAGATTGGCCTCATCCGTGAATCGTTTATCTGCATAGTTAAGCTGGCGCTCAACCTTGTCCAGCCAAAGTGCCTTCAGTATGCAGATAAGTTTGGTCAAGTGGACCAAGTATTTAAAGTTTGGTCAAGTGGACACTGACTTTTGTTAGTTGAAAATGTGTATTTTTTTACAGTGTAGAAAGCAAGCTCCTGCACACTGAAAATTGGGTTGGAAAATTGCCTGATGATGGTCATCTGATTAAAACATTGCAAAGTAAATTTTAACTATAAATAAGGACAGTTTGCTCGAGCTTGCCTTCTACAGTTCTTCCACCACTGACGCCAAAGAACACACACACCTTTCACAGTGCATACAATAGCCAGCGGCAGGCAGACAGTGGCTGCGTGTGTTTGGAGATGCAGCTATTTTTACATTTTATAATTTCCTGCAAGTGAGCATGTGAGTGAGGGTTCATTTGCCCTCGGTGAAGATTGCTTGGCAGTGCATGTTGCAAGATGTCATTGGCTCAAATAGATGAGTTGCAGTGCTGAAGTATTGAATTTTGTCTGAGAACCCAGGTAGATTTAAGTCCCATAATGCATATCTAATTGAACTCCAATCGTTTGATGCAGTTTTAAAACTCCATTTGGCACCCGGCCCACTGACCTTCAATTTGCATTTGATCGTTCTTTTTTCTTTTATGGATTCAGAATATGACAGAAAACGGACCTGCTCCTTGCCTTAAGCTACGTACTCTGAGTTGAAATGAGTGGAGCCGATCCAAATTCCATTTATCTTTTTAGAATGAATGATTTAAAACCTGTCTCCAGCCAGAAAATATATATATATATTGCCGATTTAATGCATGATTCAACACTGTGTCCCTGTGTCTTTCCTTCCCTGTGTCATATCACGGTTAATTTTTCATTTGCCATTGGCAAGCAGCAGAGAGATTGCAAAAACATATCATGGCTGATTTGATATCGATCCACAACATATCTATTTTTAATGCTTTAGACTATTACCCACGTGCACTCAATCAATAAAAATGTGTCTCAGGCGTCAAATACATTAGCCGGAATATTACTGAATGAGGTCTGGATCTGCACTGCAAATGGAGGGCCATAAACTTACACACTAAATACATTAAGTACAGAAGGTCTGCTGTCACAGAAAGCAGCGCAAGCTAGCAACCTCAGTTTATCCCAAGTTTTAAATGAGTGGTGAAAAGAAGCAGTTCTGCACATGTGCCTGTGTCATCAACAACCTTATTACCACCTTAACGTAAAATTATATGATATACATACATGTAGCAGTAGAATATTTTGTGCTACATACACACGCCATCAGTGGCATAATGCAAGTATACTTGAGGCCCCCCTGCAGCCACCAAGAGTGCCTCACCCCACCAACCCCCCAACCAACACAGGAGTGTGAATCTTAACTGAACTGATTCGATGCATTAATGATTCACATGAGCAATGAGCACAATCAGCAATAAGATACCACGATTTCCCCACCTACTGCAATGCAGTGCAACACAGTACACATGGATTTAACACAATGAGATACAGTGCGATACGATACAATACGATACAATGCAGAAGAATAGTATTGCAAATATAGTAGTAGGGACTTGTTTTTAATTTCTTGGCCTGTAGTGTGAATCACACTTTTAACAGGGACAATTGCTGGAAGCAGAACGTTTTGTACAGAGTTAAGAAGACTCGTGAAAAATGGTTTTGGGAACGATGTAAAAGTAAACTACTTCAGATATCCTAAGATGCCCAGTGTGCGTTATCGGGAAACCGGGCCCAGGGTACTCTCCATTAGTATGATGTGTTGTGTTTTAAACTAGGCTATTAACAAATGTGGGATACTATTAGTTCACTTACGAGGTGTTTTAGTAGCATTAACGTTAGTGCTCTATTCACACCATGCGCCGCTTCAGATGAGAAAATAGGTTGTGCTCCTTGTATGTTTAATCGCGGCACAGCACATTTAACATGTTGCATTGGATTTCTTCATCAGTCATTCACGTTTGTAAAAGTGTTGCCAAACACCATACTTGAACGAAACCACAGAGTGTATCCACTTCTAACATTACGGTTAGGCTACCGGTACACTAAGTCTGTTTTTAAAAAAAAAGCTTGCTGTGTATGCCCCAACAAAACTTGCGCGAGATGAGTCAGATAGAATTGGCCAATGACGGGCTTGAGGAGGAGAACGCAAGCCTGCACTAAATCAGTTAAAAGGTTAATAGATATTAATCCGTTTTTACGGATGCAGAGATTTTTACATGAGATAAATTTCGAGTTTATCCGAAGATTTAACCAATGCACACTTCTGACACCGATGCAACGTTGTCTATGTTCATATGTAGCCTACCAATACAAATCAGTATGAATCTTTCCATCCCTAACGCACACAACCACACACCCCATGTTAATGTTAAAAAAAATTAAAGCATATCCTAGACAGACTCTTTGTTCTGCTGTTTCTGAGCACCACTTTTATGTCTGGTGGGTTTCATTCTTAATGTTGGCTAATGTTAATATGTTGACTGCTGTTGACTGATTAGCAGGGCCCCTGCAGGGGAGAGCTTTACGCCACTGCATGCCATAGAGTTAATTACTGTTTGTCTTATGTATGAATGATCTGATTAATCCATGCGGCTGATTTGAATCATATAGATTAGTTTGTTTGGGGATTAGCAATAAACTAAAACATGGCCTGTTTGTTTCCTATATGCTGTGAGATTCATGGGTTACACAGTCCTACCGCTGTTGCTGAAGCTGTGTTTACATGTAAGCGTGGTTGATGTGTACCCTTTGCACAGGCAGGATCGGATATGCACTCTTTACACACAGAGTTGTGTAATGCTCGAGGAAAATATAACTGTTGACATGATTCGGTGCATCTGTTAAAGGCCCACTATGCAACATTTTTCATTTAATTAATTCGTTTCATACTGTTTAGGATGCTAAAATGAGTCATTACACGCCGAACGAACGGTGATGAATGCGCCACCGTGGCCTATAGCGGTAGGTACAGCACTTACAATGTTCAGCAGCGTGGACCGCCTCCAATAGAATGCAGTGCAATACAATGCAATACAGCGGTCTTTAGAGGGATCTCGTGAGAGAGAAAAACAGAACGTTGCTTAGCCCCTCTTTAAGGCACTGAAATATTGCATTGACAGAAATACTCCTAACTTCCATTGTGGCTAAAACATTAATCAGAATCACTTAGGACATTTAGAAGATGACATATATAAATACATTTGTATATAATATTTGGTATGCATGTGTTATTTGTAAATGAATTATCATTGGTGTAAAAAGGTTTATTATGCTGTGGTAAACTTGGGTAGTTTTACAAAGTATTGTAACATTGAAAAATAACTGCACCCGTTGTTGTGACCCTGTTGTGAGCATGTTTTGAAAGAAGCCATGCGTGTACTCAGACTAGGAACTTAAGGGAAAGACTGACTAAAAAAGGGGGTGTTTTTTTTTTTTTACTTACTTTACTATAGGCACTTGTTTCAGGCACCAAGATTTACGCAGGACATAGTTGATTATATATCAGTATCTACATTTGAACTTTTTTCTTTGCTCATTTCTGGCGTCTTAGAACAGAACACCCACACATACATGAGGCATCACCCGTAACTGCAGGCTAAAGTGTGGGTTACAGAAAATCTCAGGGGTGCCTCCAAATCCAGAGAGCCATTTAGAAATTACTACAGCTAAATTTAAACAGACATTTTGTAGTCTACAGTTTGAATATCAGAAAACAATATCTAGCTTTTTGTATCAGCGTAATCATACTCAAAACTATCAATGAAAAATGGAAGTCTGATTGCAATTTAGTTGGCATGTAAAACATATTCAGTTGGTTTATTATAACTAGCCGGTTTTTCCCTGAAATAATTCTCGCTATGTTCAACACAGGAGATGTCTTGCCTCAGCTTTGTAAAGCTTCCAATAGTTTTCTCTAAATTTGTAAGTTGTCCTGTGATGTCTGGTCCAATGATGTTAAGTATGTCTTCCTTCTGCCTGGGTGTCATTTTGAAGTATCTCTGGTGTCTCTCTGAATCCAGTGCCAGCTCTTGGACCAAGTTATGATAGGCTCCTCGTAGCTGGCGTCTCTCCTTCAGTGGGTGGACTCATAAACGGCCTCCTCCCTGCTGTCTACTGTGAGGCAGGAGAAGGGCCAGCTAGCTTTCTGTCCATCTGTCAGTCAGCATGTGCTCTCAAGAAAGGGATGAAGCCTCCAGTTTCACTTGGGCCTGGAGCCTATTGGTTATTTATTTAAGCTTTAAACTTCATACCAGACTAAAGAACTAATTTCTAATCTGGAAACATAGGCCTATTAACATTCTCATTGGACTGGGGAAGAGAGGATGATTGAAAACACCAAATGTTTGATGGCTGTTTCCCATTTATACCCATAATGGCAGCTGATTAAATCCTTGGGAGACTATGATTGATTCTAAAAGACCACTGTGATGTCTGTTACTATGAAGTTCCCAGCAAATAATTCTTTGAAAGTTGTAGAATAAAATATAACTTATCAAATCTGAGCAGTGTTTAATGAAATCACACACTTTAATAGGGCATGCTTTATTCTCATTGAGATTGCTGGCAAATTGCTGCTATGGCATGCGGTGCATCACCAATATGACTGCGTTGACAGCACTGCCCAATTAATATGAGAAGCGAGGCGAACACTTCATGTCAAGGAAATTACAGATGTATTTTATTTCTTTCTCTAGAGGGTAAGGTCAATGGGTCATGAACCCCCAGAAACACTAATACAGAAAAAAATCATCCTTTTAGATGTAATTCCAAGAGGGCCGTAATGTAGTAAAGATCCTTCAATAATGACGCCTACTAATAGTTCCATGGCAACAGGGTTCAACCAGAAAAGGTACTGTATGTAAAATGTAGGTTGAGCTGTAGAGTCATACACTGTGAATGTGCAGCATGATCTTAACCACTTTAAAACCTTCACAATTCAAAAAAAGCCATACATTTGCAATGCATGAGAGAGAATTCACTTTTAACTAACCTAAAACCACTTCAGCTATGAGACAACATTCTACTTTCAGCAGTTGTCTACGTTCAACAGTAAGACCATCTGTGTAAGACGTCATCAGACTAGCACCTCTCTGCTACTGAGGTTTTTAATATGCCTGTCAAGATATTTGCCAATTTTTAGATCAACTGTTAAGGGAGTCTTTCCAGCATTAATTGATTCTCATTTAATGTTTATCCTATGTTTTGGAAAAAGAAAAATGTCCTTAAATCACAGCCTGTCAAGATATTTCTTTCCTTCCTTTCTTGCAATTGCTTTCCGATAGAGAATCGTAATCTTGTACCCCCCCAACCCCCATATTCTCTCTGCAATAAAATATGAAAATGAATGAAATACTAAGAGATAGAGTGTCTAAGGAAAAAAAAAATAGATTGTCTATTTGTACAAATATGAAATAAGGTAATAAAGAAGGCCTTTGAGGTGTGCCATTGTACACAATTCATGAACGAGGTGGAGGCGAAGGGCTTCACAGTGCCAATGGGGTTGTTTCCCCCACCTCGTTAATTAATTCCAGTCTGGCCCTCGTTAAATTATTTCCGATGGCACATGTACATGTGTTTGGTAATGTTTATAATGTACATGTGTGTCCATTTAGGAATGTCAATGGATGTCTCTATCAAAATCTTATTCCTTTTGGATACACAAGACGGCAACAGAAAAAATCAAATGGTTGTAAATTGTGCCTTTCAAGATATTAAATATCAGACTGAGTTGGAGGGAGAAGTTTAGGGACCAAGGGCCTTGCTAAGGTGTGTTTTAACTTAAGATGTGTTTTGCACACACAGGCCCAAAAATGGCAATGACAGATTTAGAGATGAAGCTTGTTTGACAGAGGGTACCAACAGCTAACCTCCAATCTGGTGTGAAGAATGGCCAAATGGCCCTAATGAGTTACTGGGATGGTGTAAATGATTCATAGAAGAGTAAGACTGTGTAGAAAAAGGTATAATTACACAATAATAATTGGAAAGTCATAGAGTAGACTATCATTATGGCGATTATATTGCCAGAAACCTCAATTTAAATATAAAACACACTGAAATAAAGGTGAAGGTATTGGAATGACCCTTAAAAATAGCTTATATAGTAGGTCCTGTAATGCTATTACATGATTATTACATGCCACCAAACACACCAGAATACACACACACATACACACACACACACACACACACACACAGGAGCCTGTACCTATATATTTTGTCACAGCATGCACACCCCTTCAGTATCCGTGGCATCATCTTCAGTTTTCCTCAGTGCAAACTGTCCTCCCACCTCTTTGTTCCGCTCTCGCTGCCTCTGCAGTTGCTGCTTAATTGTCATACGTTTAGAAAGATAGAAACTTGAGGCCTAGACATGTTTCTCTCACTCACGTGTGCCTGGTTCGATTACTCTTGATAGGAGTTAAATGAGAAGACCTCTTGGTGAGCACTATAATACCCTCCATCCATGTACTGCAATTACACTGTATGGGGCAAGGCAAGCCAAGGCAATTACTTTAAAAGACTAACTGACAATAGCAAGGCACGTGGATCATGAAAATTTGCTTTTCTTTGTAGTGATTTTTTTAATGCTTCTGTTATGATGGTACTACTCTTTAAATCTTTACAGTATGTAGTAGTATGTTTTACTGAAAATTTGTATTTAAAATACAAGACATTGCACCACCAGTCTTCAATCTATAGACAGGATGAAAATTTGAGCCTGATTAATAATCACATGTTTAAATGCCATGACATTGCATTAACACAATGTGCCTTACTGTATGTGACCATACATAAGTATGTGATATTAACTGTATGTAATAAAACACTAAGCAATAATTGCTTTAAAACATTTATAAAAGAATTTAGAATAGGTTTTTACATTCATGATGGACTAAATCTTATGTTATTGCTATGCGTTAAACCCAGTGGCAGCTCTCTATGCTGCACTGATTAAAAGTCCATTTGCTGGACTGCAGGATGCCGTGGACTCCACACACTCAGCCTCCAACTAAAGAGCTGACGCGTAAACAGTCCCCCACTGTGAGGATGAGACGCTTGACAGACTCCTAGGCCAGCTTCTTGAGTCTTCCTTTACTAAAACAACTTCATACCCCGACCTATTTTATTTAAATCTGTAGCCATTTGTTATGCACTATATCTTGTGTTGTTTTCTCCGAACCCCCTGTAGCACTGAATGTAAAAACATGTTGTGGGATGAATAAACTAAGGGATAAGATTCAGGAATAAATCCTGATTGTGAAAAAGTTAAATCTAATCTAATCTAATAATGTTATTGAATGTGAGGCAGACATTTTCTCATCTATTACATGACTAACAATTAAAGTTATAGATAACATGACATGCCTTTGAATTATTAGGATAGATAATAGCTCCCATGAAAAAAAATGTAGTTAATTTGTATATAATCGGGTTGGTTAATATGGCAATGTTCTGTTTGCTTTCCTTAACAGCAGTCTGTACTTATCAACAGTCCAATATAAAGAATTATCACCTGGAGAAATGGAATATTGATTTCTGATTGGCTTAAAGGGTGTGTGTTAATTGGGTGTGCTATTATACGGAATTGATTATTGGGGTGGATGCAAAAGCTTCATGACGCCAAAGGCCTTAGGTTCATTTGTAGTAGGAGATACTGAACGAGACAGTGTATAGGATACCAAAAGTTAATACATGTTTTGGGATGTCTGATTATGAACTTTACATCACTAAAACCTATAGTAATGACAACAGTCATTACTGTGCCGTTACACATAAGTTTTATTACATCTGCATTGGCAAGTTTTTTGGTTTATATCTCTTGCATACGAGACCCTGGAATGTTGGGAAATCCCACTGAAGTGAATGGACCCTTTTTTAGTATTAGACACTATTTTAGTATTTAACACTATGGACGTAAGTAACATTAAAATGATCTTTAGTGAAAATTATTTCACTCCTCTGGGTGGGCTTTGTGCGTCTGTAGTCGGTGTTACTTGGCTTTCCCTCAAAGAACAGCAGGAAAATAGGCCAAACACGCTGCTTGAATGATTTTTGTTTTAAACCATGAATCATTCAAATCATAATTGCTTCCCGTACAGTAAGTGTTTCCACAGTTTTAAATCATTTTGGACCAAAACGGGTCAAAAATCCAATGCGCTTTTTTTTTTTTTTTAATAACTGCTATAAAGAAAAACAATTCAATTTCTGGTAGTTCCACCATAATATAGAAACCAACACAGACACATAGCCTATAGAGAGAGAGAGAGAGAGAGAGAGAGAGAGAGATGTACAGTACAGGTGTTCTGTTCATAACAATTCAAAATGCTTTTTAACTTTGTCCACTCCAATATCCTCTCTATTTCTGTGCATCCGCTACCTTATTAACTACCATGGGAGTAAACAATAATCATATTCATCATTGTCATTCCAGCTCTTGCCCAATGCAATGAATACATTCAGAACCTATAACATGAGATTGGAAAGGCTTGTGTAATTAATGTAAATCAGCAGAAGCAGTCTGTTCCAGACTGTCTTCATAATTTCCCCCGGCATTTCACAGAGTGCCTGGGATACGATATTAACTGTGTTGAGGTGCCATCAGGACATTATTACCTGCATGTTGTGAACATCCGATTATGGCAATGTGCATTACCTAGGTTTCAGATGAAGACTCTTTCTGTCTTGTATACACAAACCTCATTTGAGCATTATATAAATAAGTGAAAATAACAATGTTTAAAATTATTGCACAAAAAATGTAAGTAAACATAATGTGGAGTTTTTGGTATCGAAAAGCTTAAAACAGAGACAAGCTATTCAGAATGAACAGATATGATTTTTATGTCCATTGTTCAAAGTGAATTTAAAAAGTTGATATTTGTCCCCATCATTGTATTTGATGACCAAAATACTGTAGGATCCTTTCTTCTGATGCTTTGGCTGGTTGTTGTGGAGTCGGGGTCAGTAGATTAAATCGTAGCGTTTCTGGGCATCCAGTAGATGAAAAGAAAGACTTTTTTTTTCGCGCTCTACCACTGCCTCTCTTTTTGATATGATGCTGCATGGGAGGTGTGTGTGTGTGTGTGTGTGTGTGTGTGTATGTGTGTGTCTGTAAGGGTGTGTGAGTGTGTGTCTGGTGTTATTGCACAAAATCTGTTTTAATGGGAAAGGTTTCATAACATCCCATCTTCAAATGAGCAAGTCTTCTGAGAAGACCCTGCCTGACCTGTTCACTAAATGGAAAAAGAAACATTTCTTTAAAAAGCAGGTCAGCATCAGTGTGTTTTGGCCAGATTATTAGACCTTTGGTTTCACACTCATTTGTCAGTGTTACCGTAGTGTTTGCAGTAGAAGGAAGCCACACTAATTGGAACCACTAACTGCTCCTGGAGCTGAAGATTTTGAAATTTTTCACTTTGGCCTTTAACAAGCTTAATGCTCAACTGCCACACAACCTTTTCACCATATTGCCCAGCCTGGATCAGACCCAGATCCTCTAATTCCAAAGTTCCATATTCACCATATTACCTGGCCCAGTTCCATAATGCTTTACAATAATGAAATATAGGTTTTTAGACCTATCTGGAAATCTCCCAGACTGCTGGTAGATTGATGAGATTTCATTCGGAAGTCCTATCGGAGCATTAGCATTATCCGGGAAGCCCTGGAACTTTCACCTTTCCAATTCCACAGGACCTGCTGGGGAGACAGCCAGGACAGTTGCCATGGACACCTGCTTCAAGAGCCCGTGCATCTCACGGTTTTCTTGGGAGGGCATTTGCACAGGCAATCAGCCAGGATGTCCTGAGGCAGTCTCTTCCCCCTGACATTTAATTAAAGGGATAGTTCGGTTTTTAACACATTAAGTCCCTTTCACGGGTTGTCTAAAATGCAATAATGTGGTTGACATCGAAATTTTGACGATTGCTTCTGTCTCGGCTATTTGGGAAATGTAGAATCGCCTCTACCTGCCTTCAAAATGGCTAGCAATGGGCATGTGTTGTTTCTATCCTTAAAACACTGGTTTTAAAAAAGTGCTACTAACCATGTGGTTAGTGGTGCTCAATGATGTTCCAAAACATGTATCGTAGCGAAATAAAGCTTCCGTCATGTTTTATTTGGCACTTTGTTTATATGAAGGAGCAAATAGATCCATATGGGACTTACAAAATGGCAAATAAAACATGACAGAAACTGTATTTTGCCACGATACTTGGGTTGGAACATCAGCAAATGCCACTAATCACTCCATGAATAGCACTTTTTTAAGACCAGTGTTTTAAGGGTAGAAACAACACATGCCCATTGTTATCCATTTTAAAGGCAGGCAGAGGCGATTCTATATTTCCCAAATAGCCGAGACAGGAGCAATCATCAAGATTTTAGTGTCAACCACTTTATTTCATTTTAGACAACCTGTGAAAGGGGCTCAATGTGTTAAAAACCGAACTGTCCCTTTAAGGTAAATAGGGCAGATATTTATCCTAGCAAGGCACAATCAATGCATGTCTATGTGTTATTTTAAAGCTTTTTAAATGTAGAACGACCACACAGGGATAACAGCCCCTGAGTGTAGCTAGTGTGTGAAATGTATAGTGTAGCTAGTTAGACAGAGGACTGAAAAAAAGGGAGTGAAAGAGAAAAAGGAGAGAGAGAGAAAGTTAAACATGCATCTAAATGAATACTTCTGTCAATATTTGATCACACCATGGCACCCTCTCCTTATTTCATCAGCCATTCCATCTCTCTGGTGTGAATGTGACTGCATAAATATGAATAATAAGCAGTTGGTTTGTCTACTTCTGTCTCGTGCCGCCGGGATTTCTGCTCGAGATTTTCAGCATGACACAAAACTGTTTAATTCCCTCCACAGGGCGCTGTTATATATCGACGTCTTGTTTTGCACAAAGACCCCTCTTGAAATGTCAGTGGGCAGTGTTTCTGAGGGTGCACCTGTGCTCGGGTGCACGTCTACTCAAGCTCAGAATAAACCAGCTCAGTGTTCTAGGTCAACTGTCTCGTTAAGGTATTTATCGTTATGACAACACAAACCATCAGGAGAGTGATTGTGTGAAATATAGTGTTTACAGATCTGGTGTGTGTGTGAGAAAGAGAGAGAGTGGTGTATTGCCGAGTGGTGAGGTGGTTTTGGAGGCAAGTCTAATGATTTGTTATTAATATGGGATAAGATAACATATCAATTCTTTGCCTCAATACCTCAGAAATGTCTACACTGTAGGTCTTTTACTGAAACATTAGCCAACATTTCAGGCAATAACCCTAGGTTAGGTTCTCCTGAGAGAGCAGCAAAAGCTGTGCACTCCTCTGAGTCCTGCCAAGTACCTTGAATAGTCCCTGCTTCACAGAACAATGAATATTTGCAGAAATAAATTAAATTCTATTCAAAATGTGAAAAGTATATGATCCATATAGCAATGTAGAAGCAACCGATTTGTTCCGTGGAGAGTAAGAACCAGGATAGGATTCCTTTTCCATGCATAAGATCTTTTCCATACATCTTCAGAATTGGAATCAGTTTTATTGGCCCAGTATACTTACATACACAAGGAATTTGACTGCGGTGGGTGTTATGCTCTCTAGACATGCAACAAGGACATCCATCATTGCACAAACATTGTCACGGTTGGCCTCGAAGAGGCAAGACAGAGACCCACTCGCAGGCTACACAGAAACAGGACTTTATTGGACACGAATCACTAAACAGACTTACAGGCAGGGAGTGAGTTGGCTGGAGTTGAGTTGGAGACAGACGAACATAAAACAAACCAGCGTGGACACTGAACACGAAGACAATGACTGGCATCGGTGTGGGGAAAGACATGGGTTTAAATACACAAGGTGATTGGGGAAACAAGACACAGGTGAACTAAGGCGGGGTAACAAATGAGGAGATAATCACATAAGACATTGCAGGTGAAGGGGTGGAGCTGGAGAAAAGAGCGGGAAGTCAGGATCACATGACACACCAGGAAGTGATTAAAACACAAGCACATAGTGAAACAGAAGTGAACACAGAACAGAAAACCCAGTAACCATAACATACATACAGTGTAAGAGGTACTATGGATATACAGTATGATGGATATCAAGACAATAGACAATTTACAATAGTCAATAAACATAGACTACTATCAACATGAAATTACACTAAGAGTTTCAAGCCCTTTATGCTGAAATCTTAAAACTCATTCTCAGATGTGATTTGCCTTTGCCCTAGTTTGAATTTGAATCTGCCTTAGAATGAATCCAAGTACCCACAATCTGTATGCAGGTCAAAGAGGGTGGTCTTCATAGATTTATGGGATGGACTTTTATGAAATATATACATGGAAGCCTGCGGGCAAACAAACAGATCCCAGGTGCTCGTAAACCCCAGGAAGCCCAAACATAAAAGGTTAGGCGTAGACCCTGCTACCTGCAGTGACTTTTAATTATGAAACGCATCTTCATATATCCTAAAGGAAGGGAATTCGGAAACACACCCTATTAGAGTGGGTGAATCAAGACATCCTTGTGTGTGACAACTAAATTACTGTTACATGTAGGCCTACTACATAGTGTTACAGCAGACATACTTAGTCACTGATGATAGGCAGAAACTAAACAATCATAGTGCCACCTGTTGTGCATATTTTGAACTGCTCCTGACAACAGGATGGTGATGGAGGCTTTTCATCTCAAATAGCTATTCCCTGCCACATTCATAATAAGTATCCTATTATTATTATTACTACTACTTTGCCTGCAACTACTATTTTTTTATCCCTAAATCAGACTGACTAAAACAGGGGTGGGCAAACTTTTTGAGTCGTGGGCCACAATGGGTTATAACATTTGATTAAGGGGCCATGTCAGGAGCAGACAGATATAGTGTTTGTGTGAAGTAATATAAATGACATGTAAAGTCCATTATATTTCACAGTTTTGGCCTTAAATAGGTAGTAAAGCATGGATATGCAGGGCTTTTTAAAAAAAGGATGCATTTATTAACAGCAGTTTGCAGACATTTCAGGGAAAATACTAAATAAAGGTTTAATAATGTTATTTAATATAATTTTGAAACATTTGGCGGGCCACATTAATAAGCCAAACGGGCCGTATATGGCCCCCGGGCCTTAGTTTGCCCATGCTTGGAGTGACGTGATTGATCCAATCAAACTCAGGAGAACAGCTACTATAGTCCTATGGTTTGTTTCTACCTAAATAATAAAATCATATAGCACAAAGATATGTCCAGATTTCTAGCTATCTTCTACTACTAATGTTATTTACAGAACACACTTCTAACTAAACTAACCACATTTCTGAAACAGTTACACTATCCTAGCATGGACAATAGGTGGAAATAGCCTGCTGTATTTCTGTTGTCATTTTCACACCTTGACTTATAGAGCACCACTCATGGTTGTGCAGTGTGGGATCTGCTCTTGGGCTTTTCTATGAAAATATCCTGATGTTAAGAAGCCATTTTGTCATTGGTGCCATTTTGGCACCCACATAACCTACACGCATAATTCACATATCCTACACACAACCCAACATTTTTGTGATTCTTTGTGGTGTGCAATGTACACGCAAATTTTAGTCTGTGTGTCAGCCCTCTGCTTCTCTGAGAAAAAGAGAGACTTCAGTTTTCTATTTCAAATGATTTTGAGCAAAATGTTGCATGCCCTATAATCCCAGCCAATTCCACCAACTGTATGGATATGGCAACACTCTAATCCGGCTGCTTACATTTAGACAATGCAATACATGGAGCACAACAGTCTTAAATAATCAAGAAAGTTGTGTATAAACAAGAAAAAGTGTAGTGAGGTGTTGTTTAATAAATAACATGATGATTAGTACAGAAACGTAATATTAAAGGCCCACTAAGCAACTTTTTTTCAGTTAATAGATCCGTTTCATGTTTAGGGTGATGACATGAGTCATTACAAGACAAATGAGCGGTTTAGAAGGCGCCTACAGCACTTACAGCCATAGGAACCGCATTTGCAATGCTCAGGAGCAGCGCCCAACCTACAATGGAATCCCAATGCAGACCTTCAGGTGGGGGAAATTACTATGCAATCACTATAGCAATCAATATGCATACGCATCCAGCAAAAATCAGGATGGCGATAGCTGTAGACCAGGAGATTCAGCATGACGGAGCCAACAAGAAACGGTGAATGCCCATGTTTGTGGAGACAAGGAAAAGATCTTGTGACGGTGAGAGGAATGTAACCAAAAGTTTTATACTTAACATGATGATTAGCACAGAAACCTAATATTAAATTACCTATAATGTCATTAAATGCTTTACAGTTTGTCATCAGCTTATCCTTTTAATTAGTTTCAATTAAAATTAATATAAATTATATATATATATA
>JAGFZM010000831.1:379619-442984 GCA_017657215.1 Limnothrissa miodon | reverse complement strand
GGGGGGGAGGGCTAATTACAAAAGGAATACACAATAATACAAGGCCTAATGTGCACAACAAGCGCTCCTGCGAAAAACACAACAAAAACTGTCACGTTGTTTACATTCATTCCTGCTAAACCAATTTGTACATTGTGTTTTGCTTTTTTTAATTAATTATTGCATCGTAATATATGGGCCCCAGCGTTTGAAGTTGGGTCATGTCAAAAGCCTCAGGGTGAGAAAAATGCATCAAAAGTTTGGTAAATAATGGGAGTCAATAGGGGCTATGGGAATACAATCAAATCTTTCCAGACGTGCCTTGTCAGTGGCGGAGATTTTTATTGTATAGACGTGTACTATGTATCTTGTAATAGACAAGTGGAATTATTGGTCCATCAAAATTTTTGACAAAGTTTGATGGAAAATAAGCGAATGCGCGCAAGTTCGATGAATGGAAGTCTATGGAGCACGTAGTGCCAATGTTATGAGCAGACTCTGGACGTTTCGTCCGGATACAGTGACAGCGGTAACTGTAGGCTATATAGACTGTATGCAGAGTACAGTTTTATTGCTCCCAGTGAAAAACTTCTGGGTGTGGTGTCAGCCAGCCCAATATTCTGCCATACAGAAGTTATCAAAAAGACAATCGTGTCTTTTGCCAGTGCTTACCCGCAACATCTCATAACATTATGTCATTTTTGTGCAGTGGAAAGTAAACATACTTTGTTTCTGTCTATTAGATACTATCACGATTTATACACTTATTTGTATTGATATACTGTATTTATCTCAGCATTATATTTTTTATTTTCTCTTTTAACATCCCACATTTAAATGTGAATCGTGTGCTCTTATTGCCTGATTTGACTGCTTGTTTTACCTACTGTCTTCTGCCCTTTTTAATTTAATTTGTTTCATTTAGTTTGTAGAGCACATTGAATTGCTGCTGTATAAGAAATGTGCATTACAAATAAACTGTCTTGTCTTGATTTTGTGGATGTAATTGCACACAGATAGGGTATCTGAAAACTGTTATGAAGTGCAGGGTAGTTATGAAGTGCAATAAATATCTTCAACTTCCTCCATGGTATATGGCAGTAAGGTAGGTGCAGAAATCACTGACAAGAAGCTCATGCAAATACTCTCCGTGACTCGTTCAGGATTCATGGTTGCGTGTTCTGGGTGGTCTGTGCATGAACAAGTTTTAAGTGACATGTGATGTTGACTTCCTGACCTCCAGTCGGGGAAGCCGAGATCTGGTATCGGCAATCCATTCTGATCACCTTCCCCAGTCAGAGTGAGCCAGTGCAGGCCTCTGGACCTAATGCAATGTGACAAACACAAATGAGGAATGTTCTAGTCAAGTGGTAAGGCTAATCAGGAGTGTTGTGTTGGTGCAGGGGATAATCTGTTACATACCATGGACTACTAGGGATAGAACTGTGTGTTCAAACAATATGGGCAGACTTTGAGACTTCATTCTGGAGCTCAGACGCAGTCTCTGTAATCTGTTGGAATTCCTTGGACCAGATGTTTTAGGGAATAGACAGCAGAGGGCGCTCTCAGTATACAATCAAGCTGAGGAGAGAACAACCTGCTGCCCTGTGCTGTGACCATGACACTTGTCCTTTTGGTCTTCTTTTGCCGTTTAAACATGAAACACTTTTGAATGTTAGCTTTTAACATTCTGTTAAACATTAACTAGTATTAAACATGTATACATATACGTATGTATCTTGTCCATATATAGTAGTTTTAGAATATTTCATAGCTATATAATAAAACATTATGACCAAATATAACAATTCATAATTTAAGTACTACAAACTTCTGTGAATTGACATGGTTAATTGTTTATGAGAGAAACCACATTTGGCAGTCTGTGGGTGGCCTCGAAGTTTAACTGACAGGTGTTCTGGGTGCAGAGTGCTGAGTTTCCACGGCGACAGCTAGGTGACCTCGTTCACTGCATTTCTGACCTAAGTAGACCTTTAGAGGTCAGGGTCATGGACTAGACTGACCTGCCCAAGGCAAAAGCTCAGGGTCACGTATGGACCCTCCTTACGCAATAAATAACTATGGATGGATACCTTGTGGCTATAACATTCCTTTAAGCATTGGTATGATGACCATTTGCTGGACAAAAGGTCAAATTCTCAAGTGCTGCTTTGCTGAAAAAAGGTAGCTGGAGGCTATTTTACTTTCTGACAGTTGAGAGGAGCAAGTTCTTTTTCTTTTTCAAGGTCAGTGCTTAAAATGTCACAATTCTGAGGTGTAATCATCTAGCCTGTGCTACTGTGTGTGCTTTGCTCACACATCTGGGGTTTTGCCGATACAATTTTTTTTTTTAAGCTGTGGTTAATATCAAGAGAGTAAGTGCATGCAGTGATATATAGTGATCCATAGAGAGCGCCCTGCAGCATAGGATCCTTTCATACTGCAAAGACATTATTTGCATAAGGCATTTTATTAATTTAGTGGTAGACTGGTGCCTGTCTGGTACGCCATAACTAGTTTCTCTATTGTTTCCATACAATATGGGACTTAAATTAAGACAGTGGGTCAACTCAGGAAATAAAAGATACACATCTGCAAATGCCTCTACAAGTTCAGTGCATCTAAAAATGTCTGTCTTAATAAATGCTAAAAAAAAATTTGTTGTCCCTGTTGCTCATTGGTTCTCTTTGCTGTGAAGCGCTATGAGACATGACTTTTGTAGAATGAGCTCTACCATTAAATTTGAAATGAAATTGAACTGAATAGATGAATCAGTATGAGACAGTCAGTTCCAGAGCTGCATGTGCTGCTGTGCCATGTGACCCCAGCGCTGTAGTCCTGTGCTGTGTGTTGTCATGTGTGCTCGCTCTGGGGGCATGCTGAGCTCTTTAGTGACCCCCCTGTGGCAGACACAGGCAGAGATCACAGGGGCTCCTACACCATCCTGCCAGGGAGAGTGGCAGCCGTGGCCCAGAGGCCAACACAGAAGCCTCCTCTGCTGTCTCAGGCCTTCCAGGAAGAAGCCCATTCTCTCCCTCTCTCTCACACACACACTCTCTCTCTCTCTCCCTCTCTCTCTCTTTAATTTAACCATGACTTAGTCTATTTTTACTATTTGTTTCCCCCTTTTTTATCCGTGTAAAGCACATTGGGCTGCCTTATGTATGAAATGCGCTATACAAATAAATTTTGCCTTGCCTTGCCTCTCTCTTTCTCTCTCTCTTTTACTTTCTCTTTCTCTCTCTTTCTCGTTGACAAGACAGTGCAGGGAGATTGTGAACATTTTTAAAAAGTAAAAAAAAAAAAACAACAACGTTGCATAAGATATAATGTTGACTATCTTTTCGGAGTAGCTTGCGAGATTAAAATAAAAAAGGGTGGGCTCTGCTTGGTTAGGTCTCTCACTTGCTTTACATGTTGATGGTGTTAGTTGTTTTTTTTGTTGTTGTTTTTTAAACAAGACTAACTCATAGTAATTATGGTAAGCCATTGTTATGTTATGTTATGCCATTTTACAACATCGATCAACTACAGAACCACACATATAGCTGTAAACGTACTATGGCTGTCAGTCTATGGTAAAGTGTATCGAAGGAAATGCTGTTATATAAAGTGGCCTAATTTATTTACACACATACAGTGTAGACATGTTGTTCTCAAATGCAACACTATAGTTGCATGATAGTTTGTTTTTCCTTTGAGAATGTGGCCACCCGGAAAATTAGAGACTCATTTGGTTAGAACGCAAAGCCCTGGCACAGTTTGTATTTCCACAACAACATTCCACAACAACAATTTAACTCTGATATTAGACTTTTTCTCCCAGTAGAGGAGAGAGTTGTACCCCACAGTGACGTTGATGAGACTACCATGGTGTATGCCATAGCAGTTGTGCTACAGTATGCTACCAGCCTTATATTAGACATTGCCAAGGATGGAATGCAAAGCATGGCGGTAATTGGCTTTCACATGTTAATGATTGCACTAGTCCTCAGGCCTTTTTGCAAATTGATCAATTATAATAATTATAAATAAATGAAGAAAAAAAAGAGAGAAAGACATGACGCACAAAAACTTGTTCTCTCACTCTCTGTCTCACACACAAACACACAAAGTAGCAATACAGTTCTGCACATGTGCATTCTTACACATGACCTTTGTAAAATGCTTCAGGTGTGAGTTGGCCGATTGTTTTTCTGTTAGGGGCAATAACCCCTTTTCGGTCTCAGCATTGAATTGTGGCCAGCACTTTCTCACACACACACACACACACACACACCCAGGGACATATCCACAGTTGGGCTAATGGCTGCCTCGCTAAACATGGTCGGTTGAACGGAGCACTTCTCTTTCCCGTCACAGCATTGGAGCTCACCCAGCTGAGCAGTAAGGCCTGTCACTTCAGTGGGTGTGAGCAGCATGAAACACGCTCCAACTAAAGCAGAATGAGAGGCAGAGAGAAAGAGAAAAAAAGAGCAAGGAGGGGAGAGAAGGGCCTGGAAAGAGAGAGAGAGAAAGAGAGAGGGAGAGAAAGAAAGAAAAGAAAGAGAGAGAGAGGATTGAAGGAGGCTGCTGTTGCCACCACCTTTGCTGCTACAGTGCCATTGCTTACTCTGCTAGGGTCAAAGGAACCTGCCGGAAATCTCTCACAGATGTGATCGCATGACAGTCCAGTGACAGCTTATAAAAGCAAAGTCTGGGACACTGATAGAGCCCCCCTGAGACACCAGGCAGAGGGAAGGGAATGAGAGAAACAGGCACATAGAGGGAGAGAGAGAAAGGTCTTACCTTAAAAGGGAGAATGTGTGGGTTGCTTTAGCCATAATAGTTAGGAATGCAGCCTAGTGACCTGAGCACCCTCTGTGCTTTTTTAAACACACACACACACACACAGTGTGGCTGGGGGTGGGTGGGGGTTGGGGGTATCCTATGAGACTGAAGCCCAACTGCAAATGTGTGGATGTCTCTCTCTTTCACTTTGAATGAGAATATGTGCTTTTTATGAGTTTACCAGTGATAAAACATCATGGGACTATAGCATGTCATGTTGAGGGATTAATAGCTATAATTTACAATTATGACAATTAAACAATATAACTGACCTTTGACCTGAGACTCTCCTGTCTGTAGAAGTTCACTAAAGCAGGCAAGCATTTGCGAACAGTTTTCAAATCCTCGTTGGATCTTGGCTAAGTATAACCAACAAAGGCACACATAAGGCTATGAACAGTAGACTGGAGCCACAACTTTAGCCACTAAGCCTTCATTATTCCTTTCCTAGACCAATTCTTTTGAGTTCACAATCTCTTTTGTAATGTCACACAAAAATCGATCAGATTTCACTCTTCAATGCGAACATGTTTGCGGTGAGCCTTGACTTGTGTTCAGTGTATCTGAACGCACCTGCTTTCCATTGAATGACTAGTTTTGGTGAAGAGAAGACCCAGTGCTGAAAGAGTTAATATTCTGCCATTCTGCCAAAAATTAAACCCCTGTGACATGCTGTGGTGCTGACAGCAAAGTGTGCAAATCAAAGGGAAGTGTGGAATATCAAAAAGGCTTTGGGAAGAGGAACTAGGATTAGCCTTGGGGAAAGACGAGCAAGTGTGTGTCTGTGTGTGTGTATGTGTAAGAAAGAACGAGTAAAAGAGAGTAGTTTTTAAAAAAAGACACCCATGCACATGTATTCATCTATGGGGTACAGGGTACATCCCCATGATAAATTAGGACACTCATCTATCAAAGAGCCTCCCTCTGTTTCACTGCCTATCTTCTGAAGGCCACTGTTGAGACTTTAGAGGAAATTCTGCAAAGTTGACCAAAGCAGTCCGTTCAAACAGTGAGGAGACCAGTTCAAAGAGTGGGGCATGTCTTCCTACATTCCGCCTCATCTGGAAATGTAAATAGGAAAGACCTGAGGGACGGCATATACAACGGCAGCAGTGTTGTGTACGTGCCTTTGCACGAAAGTGGGACACTGGTGTCTTTCTCCGAGCCTGTTTGCGGGCAGATTTGTTTTTTAGACACTGCCACACTCCAGCCTTCGAAGGCTCCACTCCGCGGCGCTCTGTTGTGTCTCTTTGTCAGCAAGCATGCATAATTCATGGTATTTTGAGTGCGAAGGATGCCATAAATTAAAGGGATTAGTTGGCAAATGTTAGCCGTAGCGGCGATCTATGGCCCCCTCTCCCCGTGTCTAGCTAAATGCTTTGCACATGGATTCCATGTTTCCTTGACTGGCAGAGAGAAATCCAATGTCTGGCAGTCGGAAGGATTACAACTGTACCACTAACATGTATTGGAAATGCAGACACACACACACACACACTCTCTCTCTCTCTGTCTCTCACACACATATTCAGTAACGCATATAAACCTTCACACACTATAAACTGGTATGTAAACCACATTCCCAGTAATCTATACAGCTCACGCTTTTGTCATAGTTTGTTGTTAGCTATTTCCACATTTAGTAGTAACATTAAACAAAGGTTATTTCATTTAGTGGTTATAAAAACAAGTTCCACTGAATTAGATTCTAACACCAAGGCATATTTTAGACTGGAATGGAATGCGCCTTGATCATCACGCAGCTATGTGTGACTTGGAGGTTAGAAGCAGGAACACCATTGTGGGAGGTGGCCATCCCGCAGTAGCCTAAGCAACTGCAGTGGTAAGGTGCTGGTAGTTTAGGGCTCTGTTCCACATCAACCTGCCCCTGGCGTGACACCCTTTTCTGGGTTAACGTGAGACCTCTGGCCCCTTGCTGTTCTCCGCCGGCACGTGCGAGCGGAGTCCCGTCCCAGTCCCCTTGGAGACAGCCAACAAATAAAAGTCAACACACAAGTGTGCATCTGGTGTGCCTAAGTGAATCTGTGTGTACAAGAATGTTTTCCCCTCCAACATGGCCTCATGGTGTTTCTTGTGTCTGACTCTTGTGACAGACTGTTAAACTTCTCCATGCCATGTGGAAAATTCTTATTGCGAACATTCTTGTTGTGAACATTCCAGTTGTAATTCGCTCATGTAGCATGTTCTAATTCTGCCATGTTGTTTTTGATACTGTGTGCTGTGGACTACACTCTTTCTTCAATGTTTTTATCTGATTCTGTTTCTCATTCTCAGCTCCCCGGTTGGTTTGTGTTTGTCCTCCTCTTGGATTCATACCCCTGCCATTAACAGCACAGGGCCAATCTCTTGCATCTTGCGGACGAGGGTCTTTTTGTGGGTTACTCTTGCAACATACACACACTCTTTCTCTCTCCTTCTCCTTCAGTATGTACTGTGTGTGTGTGTGTGTGTGTGTAGGTGACTAATATTTCTTGGTGTGAATGCGAGTAGTGTTATACATGCCTGTGTGTTTGAATTTATGTGTGTGTCTGCCTCCACATATTAGCAAATTTCCATAGCTCCAGAACAAAACAGATATCAGAACATGGGTCAGCATTCCAGAAGCTCTCCCATTCATAAAGAATGTAATATCTTGTTACATTATGGAAAGGAAATAACAGTTGGATATTTCCATGTCGAGGATGGCTTTGTCTTATTCAACTCATTCAGAATCATTCAGGGGGAAAGGCAGAGTTCATAGCCAGTGAATGCTTTGTAGAGCTACTGTAGGTGCTATCATAATTGTCCAAAATGGGTAAGATTAGAATAATTAGGGGTAAATGGATTATCCTTTTACATTTGTGTTGATAAAATAATGTCAATGTTAGTAAGGTATTAACACTTCTGAAAATACACCCATGAACCCCCAATGGCAGTAGAGATTATGAACAAGCAAGAACAAAACACTTTATTACAGTAAAGGCCTGGCGATTTGATTGAGTTCGTGTACCTGTTCATGTAAATAATGTTTTATTGCAGTGGGGTCAACCCCATTTTTATCATGGGCCATGTGAGACATTATGGTGTTCCTTAGAGGGCCACCGTACCACATCAGAAGAAGAATAATACTCTTTTGATCCTGTGAGGGAAATTTAGTCTCTGCATTTATCCCAATCCGTGACACACTCAGCACGCACTAATCCCGGCACAACAGCGGCGCTCGGGGAGCAGTGAGGGGTTAGGTGCCTTGCTCAAGGGCACTTCAGCCGCTTTCCACTGGTCGGGGTTTGAACCGGCAACCCTTCAGTTACAAGGCCGAAGCGCTAACCAGTGGGCCACGGCATCATTCAATGTGTTTCACTGTACTTTATTTTGCTTTACTTCTTTCCTTCATTCCTTGCGTACAAAGTGCGAGCACTTCACCTCAAGCTGAAAAAATGCATGTTTCCATCAGCACCGGTGCTAATGCATCTGTGTCCCGGTGCATGGAAGTGGACCTCCTCAGTGTTTAAGGACACAACTTAAGCACATTTCCAGATGTTAAAGGTGAGAAAACCTAGCCTGGAAATCTAGACGTGCCCTACGGGTGGGTTCTGCTATGCTGGTATGCCAGTGGCTTTTCTCCCATGAATGGGCGGACCAATAACATCACACTATCCTTGCACAGAGTTGCCTAGATATACCCAGGTATCACAGTGGGTAATGTAATGACTTTACAATGTCATTGTCCAGTTATCAGGGAAACCTGCAGGTTATTAGAGTTCACTCGCCAAATGTGATTAATCACATACTGTATGTAGCAGACAGAACATAGCCAAAGACCTACAAAACGCGCAACCATCAACACTGCAACTGTAACACCACATTATACACTGCAAAACGTTACACACTCTGGCACTAGTGGTAGCTTATCTGGAAAGACAACCACTGATTACACACCCTTGAGCCCAGTCTATATGTCATATACATTTTTTCAAGATATTTTTGGGGCTTTTGCCTTTAATTGTATAGGACAGTGAAGAGTAACAGGAAACAAGTGGGAGAGAGAGACGGGGTAGGATCGGGAAATGACATCGGGCCGGACTCAAACCCGGGTCCCGGATTCATGGTATAGCGCCTCAGCCAACTGAGCCATGGCGCCCCGTCATATACATTTTAATATACATACAGAATATACATTTTAATGTTATAGTCTGTGCTTGTCCAGCTAAAGAAAACTACTTGCGCCTTGTGACAGAGACAATTGGGTATAAAAGGTGTGGGAGACAGAGGGACAGGTGATGGAGACAGGTAAGTGAAGATCAAGTGTTTAGGCTTGTGTGTCTGAGGAGCGAACAAATGCTGGTATTAAGTAAGCTTTGTTGATGGCAGATGCTCAGCTCTGTAACCCAGCGAGAGGGCAGCTGTGGAAAGGTGCGGATCACATGGTGAAAAAAAAGGATAATAAGATAAGCCTCATGCACTCTGTGTTGGATGGTGTTCCAAAGACTTTACAGAATGTAGAACCTTGTGGTGAAGAAACTACACTTGTCGTGCAAGACACAAGGATAATAAAACAATCTTTGAATGCTCACGCTCAGTTTGTGTTTATGTAAATGAAAAACTGCTGTGTTACCCACTGCTTCATACAAGAAATTTCAGATTTGAAATTGGATACAGTACATCACAGATTTTTCTTGTTATTGAGAGTGTTTACTTTTGGCACTGGTGTTATAAGTGTGTTTGCTCTCTCTAGACCTTAATGTGACAAAATCTTGGGTTATTATGTGCTCAAACGTTCAGAGGAAAGTGCCTATATAAAAAATAGATGTAGTATTTCAATATTGGAATTCTTTTTTTCTGTCTGATACACTGAAGAGGCATGGGATAATGCTCTACCTGCTGTATTTGCTCATGACCTGAGCGTTCTCCCATGGGGACTAGTAAATCAAATGAACTTCCTATTAAAATCTTCCCAGGTCTTCCCCTTACCCTTCTACTACAATGGATTCACTATGCAATCCATTCCTGTTCAAGACAGAGTTCACATTATTCCAGGGCCGCCGCTTGCGCGGGGCGGAAAAATCCCCCTCGATTGAGTTACGCTTTCTTTGGCACCTCTGAGCCAAGGCATATTCATCACAATATCTGACAGCTTCACCTTATTCCTGGAAACAGGAGAAGCAGCCTGCTCTGAGCACAACCATTTGGCTAGAGGAAGTGTTGTTTAGAAAATTCAGCTCATTCTGAAAGCGAGTCCTATTTTTCTCCAAGGGGACTGGTGCTTCTTTGATCTAGGGAAGATGGACTTGTGCTGCTACTTGACGAATGTCGCCTTGTGTGCTCTGTAAGGTAAATATGTCTTACAGTAAGTGCAGGGCCACTGACAGAGGGCATTCATTCCAGCCAGACCAACTGGCGAGGAGCACAAATTGTCCACTGGACACGTACTTGTCCCTAAAGCTTTTAAAGCATCGTAGGCATTCTTCCTGTGCTCTGCCCACATGGGTTCAATCAGTCATCCACATCCCTGTTCTTTAAGTGCTGTTAGTAGGTGTAAGAATGATGGGCATTTGGAATTTGGGAATTTGAAAATGTGTTGTGTGACTTTGTAATAGCAATTGTACCAGTTCAAAAAATGGTCTAATGGTAGTAATAGTGTTCAAGTATTTTGACAAAGCAATATAACTAACTACATTTGATTACTTTTGAATTACTTTTCAGAGACCAGGCATGTCTTTACCTTACGGTATTGTACTGATTGCTGTCAGAATCCTTTCAAAAAGCATCAGTGTCTAATTTCTCTACCTCAACCCCCTTTACTGATTACTGTGAGATCATGCTGAGGTGAGGCAACAAACAAAGCCTACTAAATAAAACATTTGACAATCAACCTCTGAGGAACATCAATGGATAACTGTTGCCTATTCATGCTGCTCGCTACAGCTAAGCCTGTAACATTGTTGTCTCTATGTGTATCTGAGCCTTCTTGCAACTGGAGCTTAGGCTACTTGTAGCATTAGAGCCATGTTTTTGCAGAAGATATTCAACTGAAATTGTAATCCTGAATATTTCCAGAAAGTAATTGTATGTAACTATATATTTTTTTTCAACATAGTGTAATGTATTACAAATTACTGATGTTTTGTATTAAAAACACATAATTGTGTCACATGGTACTTTCTAATCACTGGGCACAACATAGACTGAAAACGCAAAAGAAAATGACACCTGCCCTTTTTAGTTAGCATTGACTGTCGTTTTGCTATTTGTCTACATTGCACCTAATTTGGTCAGTCTTATACTTACCAAAAGCATTCAGCAATGTAAAACAACAGGGCTAGGTGTTGATTCACTGTGAATAATCCCTTTAAGTTTGCGCTCAACGGTCTCTATACATCTCTTTCATTGGCTTGCATGTCTTGTCTATGTAATGCACAGAAACTACACAATGGCAATAGCCTGTAAGCCTGTACTGTATATTTTCCTCTCGTGTCCCACCCATGTGGAACCAGATGGCTTGATCTCTGAGAGAGACAAAGAAAATAAACCTGCCATCTCTCAGTCACCATCCATCTCACTTCTGCTCTTCCAAAGTGCAAGGGTGAATTTAAACAACGGAGTAAGTTTTTTCTTTTGGCCATTTATCACCTCACACTTTTGTCTGCAGTAGTCAGAGGATGGTTTGGAAGAGCTGACACCATCTGAAGTTTTGCTAATCCGACTAAAACCAATTACTGTGCCCTCATCTCATTGCTCTCCGTAGCAACCAGAAGTGTTCACAACATGAGATCACAACATAGAGAACAATGGTGGGTAACCCTTCATCACAAGGGTACATGGAAATACTGCATTAATCATAATACGTTTATGCTAAATATATACATGAGTAATAATTATTCATTAATGTTTAGAACTCAATGAGTCATATATAATTTACTATCAAATCCTGGTTATGGAATATTGACATCAGACTCCGGAGGGTGATATGCTAATTAAACATGACTCACTAATGGATCATAATAGGGAGCCGAAGTCTCCACCCCTTCCGGTCGGCCCATGGGACCTAAGACCGAAAAAAAAATGAATGGTAGTAAATGGAGAGATAAAAATTATTTTCTGGTCCACATTGCCTTATGTCCTGAATCACACATATGATGTACCCGTTTAAATTAAAATGTAAAATTTAAATAATAATTAATGGTGTGACTTTCGATTGTATTTGTCGTGTAATTTGTGAATCATTTGCTTGTAAAAAAAACAGTCGTCAGTCGCAAATCGGATGTCACAGCAGAATTTCTCCCTGCACACTTTTAATCACTGTTCGTTTCCCCATCAAAATGTCGATATCTTAACGTTATCAAAGTGTTACCACAATGCCAATGCTGGTTGCTCTTTCTACCGATTTCCAGTTGACAAGAAAATTAGAAGAAAGTGGATGAAACTTTACGGGAGTGGTGGCTAAGGTAAACATTAGCTAACATTAGCTGACACCCATGCTATGTCTGATACTGTTGAACAGGCTAATGTTACTATGGTGACGTGAATGTTATGAGACAAGCGCTGTAGTCCGCAACCTGGTCTAAGACAAAACTTAAAGTAACTTTTGCTGCAGTTTGAAATTTAGTGCTCTCTAAACGTCAGTGTGTATTTTTTAAATTCACAGACAATATATGTGACATCCATAGCACATTTCAATCGGGACCAGAAAATAGCTTTTATCTCTCCATTGAACGCCATTAATTTTTTTTTTCGGTCTGAGGTCCCATGGGCCGACCGGAAGGGGCGGAGACTTCGGCTCCCTATGAGAGTGCATTTGGAGCTAATGTGCTCAGATTTGGAAGGCAACATTCCTTGTCATTGAGAATATTCCATTATTTATTAATAAATTGTATAAATAAGTATGTGTGAAGCAGGCAACAAAAGTGAGTACACCTCACAGCAAACATGCCCTAACTGTCAATGTTTTGTGTGAGCCTAGCCTTTAGCCATATGGAATGCACCAGAGCTGCCCAGGGTTCCACTGTAATCCTTTCCACTGTTTCATCTTAGAGCTGGTAGATGCTAGACCCTCCTCACCAGGGTGCCAACACACACACACACACACACACACACACACACACACACACCATCTGAACCAAACAAGTTGAAATGCTGTAGGCCTAAGAGCAAGTTCCACCTCTGTTGTTAAGAGAACCAGAGATAGAAAAAGAGAGAGCCTAAGAAAGTCAAAAACACATCTGTGCTAAACATGCTCAATTGGATTATCACCTTTTTCTTTATTGGATTATCATCTCTTTCTGTATTGTGTGCTCAGACGTCAGCGCATTAGCCAGCCTCTGCTGAGGTATACGGGCAGCTCAGGGTTGTCTTGGGTCACATGGGCTTACTGCTCTCCTTCATCCTCTGCATGATAAAACACATCTATTTTCTCCCATCCCGCTATAGAAAGACCCACCAGTCTTTCTCTATTTCTGCTCCTTGTTTCTGGGAAGACTCTGTGACTAGGTAGGCTAATAAAAAAAGCCAGTGCCTAACCAGAGAGACCACATGAAGAGATATAGAGTTAATACAATACATATATTTCAATACATATGACATCATATGTTTTTAAAAGGATGATACTGAGATACAGATGCAGAGTCTGGCTACACCTTCCAACGTGCTTCCAATTCAGTGATCAACTCCCCACAACGCTAGTTTGGATTTGATGCCATTGTGCTAATTGTCTCCAGTGGAATTTTTACAGTGTCCAATCAGCAAACAGAGAGAGGTGTTGTGCATGCAGTTCATGTCAGTTGAGCACTGATCCAATCTTTTGAACTTGAATACCCCCAGCAAGCAGTAGTTTGTCCCGTACAGTATGAAACAAAGTGTAGAATGAAGGGCTGGTTTTATTACCAGGCTGACACAGAGGGACTTACATTTTGTGTGTCAACCCCTGACTAATTGTTTGAATTGATGGCAAAAAGTTTGAATTGATGGCACAAAGTTTGAATTATTTTGAAGCGGCTATTTGAATTCTTATTTCCAAGCACAGCACAGTACAGCAACCTCAAGCTCCACAAATTGCTTGCCATTCCTGAGTCTGACTATACATTTCTTTTCCAAAAGACCTGAAAGCTCATACATACCAGACCACGCCTGAGCACTTCTGGACACTGTCATTAGCCCAGTAATGTAACCGAGCACGCACAAACACAGTCATTACCTTGATGGCACGTCTCCACCTGAGAGCATCAGTCAGCGGCATCGTCTGAGCAGTGATTTATTTACTCATGTTTACATCTAACCCCCCAGGGGGGACTTTCCATCAACTGGACGACTTGCAGGAGCGCTCGCCATTTTTGCCTGTCTCAGTGTCTATGCATTCATGGCCCTTGGCTCTGGGGAGGTGGTGGTGTGTGTGTGTGTGTGTGTGTGGGTGGGGGGGGGGTCTTGGCAATGCTACAGGCAGGATTTGAGTCGCCCCAGTGACTTAAGAGAGAGAGAGAGAGGGAAAGAGAGAGAGAGGCTGAGAGAAAGGACCAGGGCTGCTGACTGATTATGGAAGTGCACAGACTTCTTTTAGAGATTTCAGTTGGTTGACCACATTTGTGCTAGAAAACAACAAACAAATGCAGCAAATGTTTTGCACATGACATTGGGTATTTAACAAACACATTCAGATGCACTCACGTGGAATGTGGCATGCAAATTGCCCACTGTGTTTACATCTTTCCTCCACAATAACAGCCTGTAAAATCGAGCAGCATTAAAAAGGGGAATGAGGGGATTGTGGGATATGGTTTTGGTGTTGAATCTGTGACACTTCAAAGCAAGAACAAACATTCAACACAGTGACATAAGCTTCAATTAAAATCGCTATAAAACTCTTTGCATTTATCACTGGGCTGTCCAATTTACTGCTTGCGTAAGAGGTGGTTTGGAGAATAATCTCCCCCATTTTTATGGATTTTCATCCATCCATTTTCATTCATGCTTAGCCAGTGAACTCACTGCTCTGCTCTGGTCTGTGGGCCCAGTCCGCTGCCGTCCTCCATCGGATCAGCAGGGAGCAGCTGTGCTGAAGGGACAAGAGAACTCTCAGGCAGGGGTCAGTGAGGCTACAGGCGTGGGTAATTACAGCTGTCTGCCCCTAACCCCCCTCCCCAAACCACCCCACTTTGGTTCCTCCCTGGGCAGATAGATAGACACACACACACACACAGATATGCACGTGAAGGGTACACAAATAGACAGAGAGCCCTTTGAGAGCATTACTGGGTCAACAACCTTTTATCACCCCAGACTTGGTACAAGATGCATCGCATTGTGTTGAACAAAACCCAGCCCGTGGGCAGTTAAGTTTTACAATGCCACCCTCAAACTTTTCTCACAATAGAGTGTGTTTGTGCATTTGTTACTTGCCGAATGTGTTGGTGTCCTTTGGTTTGTACGGGTGTAAGGGAAAAACATGAAAGTGTAAATGTTTGTGTGTATGTGTGTGTATTTATCTTTGTCTATGTTTTTTTGTGAATGTGTGTGTGTGTGTGTGAATGTGTTGGTCTGTATCTGAATATGTGTGTGTGTGTGTGTGTGTGTACACACTCACCCATGTGTATGTGATTGAGTGAGGGTCTACCATGACCCTTGCTTCAATCAGCTGATTTATGGCTGTTCCTGTGTACTTGTGTTCCTGCCCTGGAATGTCGGGAATGCTGCTGTCCCCTCCTCCTGTCCCATTCCCGTCGGTCAGCAAACAAACGGTGCGGGCGTCTTGTTTCAGAGTCATGATGAACTGATCTGCCGCCCCTGCTCGGCACACACCACGGAGCAGACCGGCCCGGAACGCCAGGAATGCCAGGGGCGAGAAAAAGAGCCTTTCACGCGCTTTATTTTCCCTAGTTGCACTTTCCCCCCTCTCTCCATCTCTCTTTTCCCTCCTCCCTTTCTCTTGTACACTTCTATTCCACCCCACACTTCTTTTTTATCTGTCTGTGCTCATCTATTTACCTTAAATGGCTACTGCAACGTTAAAAGGAAAAGAAAAAAGAAAAAAAGTCCTAATTTTATTTAAATTTATTTGCTTCACATAATAGGATACGTGTACTCAACACTCCTGTAGCACTGTTAATGAAATAGTATAAATATGTACATGAAAACATTTGTCAATAAACTTTTGGGAGAAAAAAATCACACATATGTATATCTCAAAAAAGAAATATTATCATAGTGTTATATACTATTATTGTATTGTGCATGAAAGCATAATCAGTGTCCACACTCATCGGACTCTACCCTTTTACGTCTACATCTAAGGTTGGGATTTTTTTCCTAAGCACACAAAACAACCTTTTGCACATAATTGGATCTCAACATAAAAGGCACCATGGCTGCATTGTTGCTACTTTGCGTTAATGTAATCATGCTGTCCCTTGGCACACCAGTGAGTGACACAAGAGACAAAACAAAAATAGACAGAGCAAGAAATTACCCCAAATAGCACTCCATTAAGAACTAAGGGTGAGGATAAAACTCTGTGAAATTTAAAAACAAAAAAGGTCTGCCCTTGTCCTTGTCCTTTTTTTTGGTTAATTTCCCCCCAAAAGTCAAACATCCGAGTGCCATACTATTTTCCATTGCCTGGTTCCTGCCAAACGTCTCCATCCGCTGCTACCATGATTGTGTAGTTCATGTAATTCCCTTTCCACTCTCTTAAATAGTCCCTGTCGATTACACCGTGATTCTAGGTTGGGGCTTGTCCATGATATTGAGAACGTCATCCAGGATGGAGGGCCCCAGGTCCAGCTCCAGTGAGAGCAAGGAACCTGTGATTTGGCCCAGGGACTCCTGTGAGACGCTTTTCTCTTTGGACAGCTCAAAGTCAAAGTCACACATACGACCTTCCTCCACGCCGCTGTCTCGGTCCGCCCAGCTGCCGTTGCTCTGTTTCTCGGAGAGGATGGTGTCGCCGTTGTAGAAGCCGAAGCCATTGAAGATGCCGCTGCCATTGCAGTTGCTGCTGATGTTGTGGTCAACACCGCCATTGCAATTGCCGTTGCCATTGTAGATGCTGTTGCTATGGCTGTCTTCGATGATTAAAAGCGATGACGCAGGTGGTGGAGACGGCTTCTTCTCAGAGCTGTTGTCAAAGCTGAGAAGCTTCCCGATCTTTGGAGTGGTTTTCTTCTTGGGTGGTGGTGGCAATGGCTTGTCGGGGGTCTCCACCAGGTTGATGGAGAGGGCCGGCCTCTCCTGGTGCTCCGCAGGTGGCGGACTGGGCTCGTGGCCGAACATGGTGATGGACTGCAGGAGTGAGTCTATCTGCAGGATCTCCAGGGCGCCACCATCAACTGTGAGATCCCCTTCCTCCCCTTCCTCCTCCTCCTCTGCCTCCTGTCCAACCCCAAATACAGGCAGAGGGTTGGTCAACTCCTCGAGGGGGTCGTCCAGCGGGTCAGAGAGCACCGGGAAGATGGCGGACGAGAGGAGCGGCAGCGTGAGGGCTTGGCCATTGCCGATGGTGGGCAGGGAGATGGCGTTCTTCAGCACAGGCGACGGCGTCTCGACGAAGGAGGCGTCCGAGGCGCTGTTGGCACGCAGGAACTCGCTGTGTGTCGGACCGGTGCTGTACGACTGGGTCCGGGTCGCCTCGGCTTTTCCGGGCAGGAGCTCAAACCTACCCTGCAGGAAGGACATGTCCCCGAACGTGTCCCTCACGCCACCTTTCCCGATGTGAATTGTGTGACGGAAGTCACCCAGCGGGGGGCTGATCATGTCCGGGGACAGGATGTCCCGCAGACGACACTTTTTTCCCCTCTTGGTGGGGTTCGCTTTCAGGTAGATGGGCGTCTTCGCCGGCATTTTTACTTACTCCACCTGTTTGGTCTGGGTTCTTGAACCGGAGAATGAAAACACAGACGCTCCTCAAGAGGCAAGGACTCTTGTGCTGCAGGTCAGATCTTCAATGCTGACGTCTCCCTTGGGAGAAGCTGGAGTTACATTCTCAGACACTCCGAGGCTCTCGATTGGTCAAACCTCTGCCCCTGAACCCGAAAATCTCTGTCACTGTTGGCAGTTGTCGGAAAGTAGGATTCTTACCTAGGCAAACAGACAAAAAGAGGAAAGAAGGCCATTAGAATGTTGTCTAGAATTCCCAGAAGAGAGGAATTTCATGCTTTCTATTGTCTACACACAGATGGGGTTTTCTTGCATTATTCAAAGTGTATCAACAACATACAGCAAAAAACATTGGGTCTTATTCACCAATTTCTCCAAAAGAATTTTCTTAAAATTAGTTCTCAAAAAGATTCCCATGAATACTAGAGATAAGATAGCAGATAAGAAGACATTAGAGGATACAAGAACCTTTGTGAAAACTACATACAGTAAGTGGGGGTTAAGTTAATATTTCTTTGCTGAAGCAGTTATTGAATAAGGCCCATTATAGTTATGAGGTATCAGTGTTCTTGTGACTTTATTGGTTGTATCAGGGGAGATGTTGCATTGGTGAAAACTGATGCCAGTGTCCCATTGTGCATTCCATTCAGTGCTTACATAATACACTCTTGGCTTTATCTGAGAGAGTAAGATTTATAGTTGATTCCACAAAGTCGCTTTCTCTGATCTGTTTCATTTGATAAATGCTTCCTGTCAGTCAGAGACTCTATAAAGATATGTTATTATGCTGTGCCATCGAGGAGGGGGACTTAAGTCTGTCATTGCATTCAGAGCATCACTCTTTCTCTCTTTCTCTCACGCACACACACACACACAGACACACACACACACAATGACACACACACACACCTGCACACAAATACATAACACACAATCAGTACATTCAGAGATGGCAAGTCTTACGTACAATAGAAACATGCATAGCTCTAACACACCACTGACACACATTCACACATTTGATCAATAACACTTGGTCCTGACATGAGTTGAGGTAGCAGGGGATGGAACACACATGTTTGTGTGTGTGTGTGTGTGTGTGTGTGCACGCGTATGTGTGTGTGCATGCGCGTGTGTGTGTGTGTTTGCATGTGTTTGTGTGTGTGTGTGTTAGTGCTAAAGTATTCAAGGCTATAAGGGGGTAAAGGGCTCAGGCATTCCCCTAAAGACCCCCCCCCCCCCCAGTCCCCTTCCTCCATACCCAGCTCCCGTTTTGCCTGTGCTAATATGAAACAGCTGGATCCCAGATTGGCCGAGGGGAAAGCGCAGGGGGCTTTAGTGGGATAAGGGAGTGGGGGCCTCAGGGGAGAGGGCTACCGCCCAGACACGCGATGCAATGGGCTGACAGAGACAGAGAGAGAGAGATTGAGAGGTGGGGGGGGGGGGGGGGGGGTGGGGGGGGGGAGCGCCCAAGAAAGATGAGGAAGATGGATGAGGGTTAAGCGACAAAGACGGAGGGAGGAGAGACAATGAGTTTTGAACGAGTGAGAGAAATGTATGTGCACGACTCAGTGTTGAGAGGAAGAGTTAGAGGAGGGTGGAGGAGTGATATTTTTAGGGGAGCATGAGTCACTCAGGAGAGAACATGTGAGAGAGAGATAAAGAGAGAGAGAGGGAGAGTGTGTGTGTGTGTGTGAGAGAGAGAGAGAGTGAGTGCTCGTTGCCCATTTATAGCCATATTTACTTTTGAGAGGTCTTTAAGCACTGACCCTCACCGACAGGCTGCAACCCAGCACAAAAGCAGCGGCAGGGCCAAGTCCGCTCAAAAATGTCAGCCTGAAAAAACATCCACATTCCTCCTGCAGAGGGACGCGGGCCTCTTCTCTACCCCCATCAGAACTCTCTCTATCCCTCTCTCTTTCTCTCTCTCTTGCTCTTTCCTTCTAGCTACCTTTTTCTCCCTCACCTTCTCTCCTGCCTCTGTCTATCCTTTTTCTATCTCTCATCTCTTCCCTCTCTCTATCTCTCTTTTTTCTTTCTCTCTCTCTTCCCCTCTCTCTCTCGCCTCCTCTCTCTCACTGTTCAGGCCTGTGCAGTACAGTAGGGCTTTGACTACAGTAGAAGGCTTTGACTGGTCCTCAGACTCCAGACACAGGATAAGGAAATAAGAAAATCGGGGGAGATGGAAACATGTAACTCCCAGGATAAACACAGACCGAACGACTGGAACTCAACAGGGTCTAGAATATCACAGAGGTTCAAGGTCACCAAAAAAGGTTCTGACGCAAATTTGTATCCAGTGCAACATTACAGTGCACCTTGTGTTTGATTCAAAGTCGAATCCACATTAGTCAAACTGAGGATGTGAAACTCCGCCAGATATCTTAAATAAATATTAACTGTATGCAGTGTGAAATCCATTACAGTAATTAAGGGGTAGAGTATCAATACCTCAACAGCCAGTTGCAGTCATTTATTGTCATTTCAATGCAAAGCATTTATCAATATTTCATCTTCATCTTCATTTGTTGTACTGAATGTTGAGTGTCCATACGTGTCAGTGTATTCATACATGTCTGTATATCCAGACATGTTTTGTACTATAGCCTGCAGCATGATTTACTGTGTGTATACTAAGCTGAAGGGGGGGTAATTTTGAGAAGCCCCTCAAGGGGAAATACCAGGCAGCAGCTGATCTCAGACCAGTTCCAGATCGGGTGTTGATGTGGCCCAGGTCTGCTTTGGAGCCCACAGCTATCCACATCGCATGTAGGGCACCAGTTACATTTTTGGATGCTGATGCTTTTATAAACCTGTCACTTGACTAACACCATGGGTTTATATATAGGCATGACAAACACGATAGTTGGGTGTAGAATGTGTGTGTGTGTGTGTGTGTGAGAGGAAGAGAGCGAGAGAGTGTGTGCACATGTAACTATGCCAGCTTGCACCGGAGTGTTAACTATCATGAGTGTGTAGGTGTGTTGGTGAGAGGCTGGCTGTGAATCCCCAAACACCTGCCTGCGCGTGTTTGCATTAGTGTGTGTGTGTGTGTATATGTGTCTGTGTGCATGTATGTGTGTTTGTGTGTGAGTGTGCATGTGTGTACAGTATGCGTGTATGTGTATTTGCATGTGTGTGTGTATACTGTATGTATACATGTATGTGCTTTTGTGTGAGTGTGTGTATGTGCCTGTGTTCACTTGTGAATGTGTATGTGTTCCCTTATGTGCATATATGTGTGTGTTCAGTGGGTGTGCTGTGAACCCCGTAAGTGAGGAGGAGTGGGGGGGGGGGGGTGAAGATTAATTAGAGGTGAGAGAAAGACGCAGTGCAATCACTAGTGCAACATTATCATGGGGAGACACGCAGTCACACAAGAGTTAAAGCTACCGCCTGCAGCACGCTGTCTTCACTGCACCAAAAAATCTCATCCTTCCTCCTTCCCAAACGGCCATTGTTCTCTCTCTCTCTTTCTTTCTCTTTCTCTCTCTCTCTCTCTCTCTCTCTCTCCACTTCTCACACCATCCTTTTATAATCCTTTTCACAAATTTCAACAAATCACACGTTCCCCATCCCACCTTTTCTTTGCATGTCGACCTTGGTGGGTGGTGTTAGCGGAGCGTCTGGAGGGTGTAGGGGGTGGAGGAGGGGGTTGAGTTAGGGAGGTGCATGCCAATGCTCCAGCTTTGGCTGCGTGCTGCAGTCAGTCCTCATGCCCATATCTCCCACAACTGATTAAGTTCCTCTTCTCTTCCTCCATGTGTCATTTCATGCAATCGCTTTTTCACATTCCCTCTGCCTCCCCCTCCTTCTCCCTCTCTCTCTCTCTCTCTCTCTCTCTCTCTATTTTAACACTCACCATGTTGTCATCTCGCTGTCTTTCTTTTTTTTTTCTATTTTTGTCTGTGGCTCAATCTATCCCAAACATACTCACAGAAACGCACACACACACACCCTCTCTCTCTCTCTTTTTTTTTTGCTCTTTGTGTCTCTCACTCTCTCAAACACACACACACACACACACAGACATAGACACGTGCAGCACACATTGGAAAGTCTGTCTCCATCACTCTCAAACACACACACACACACACACACACACACACACAAAAGCACAACGGAAGGTCAGTAGCGCAGACTGCAGAAGCCTGACCCAATAATTGATTATCAGCTGAGGCACACATCCGGACAGGCTACCTGCTGTGCCCATGCTCACACATACACATACAGACACACACAAACACACACACACACAAACACACATTACTCCCCCCCCCCCACACACACACACACACACACAGACACCTACACACTGGTCAATCATTCCAGATAAGATTATGCTGGTGTGAGTGAGTGAGCCTCCCTGTTATTTCCTGAGTCGATGGACTGCTGTGCTTGCACAGCACTGACACACTGATCTCCATTCGCCTCAAGGTCACCCAGGAGCACTGCACACGACCGCACTGCTGCCTCAACAGTCTGGTCATTAAAAAGAGATAGCGAGGTGTGTGTGTGTGTGTGTGTGTGTGTGTTTAGCAGGCAGGACATGTGTGTATTTAATCCCATCCTTCCGCTAGCTGTCAAAAGGGAACATATCCTATCCGGAATGCTCTTCTCCCTTTTTTTCTCACAGGGATTCAATATCACCCTCCAATCAAGATAAGGTTAAAATCAATATATAAAATAGCGAACGAGGCATCTCGACAATGTCAGCCCTGTGTATGTGACTGAGCAGAGAGAGACAAGGAAAAGCTTCAATGACATTCCCAGATGGGAGCGGCATCCCGAAAAAGGGGTGTATTTGAAGCGGAACAGGTGTTGGGCTGGTTTGGGATCTGTGCAAGGCCACTGGGAGGGGGATGGGGGTGAGGATGGGGTAGAGGTTGGGGGTGTGGGTCTACAGTATATGCGTCGCGTGTTTGGCCTCGATCTGCAAGGAGTGGTACACTACACTGGCACAGAAGGAGGGCCAGACTGGCACAGTGGCACATTTAACATCCGGCGCGGCGCCATGAGCGACGCCATTCCAGAATGCGGCCAATGGATTTATTTACATCTCCAGGGAGCGGGAGAGAGGGAGAGAGAGGGGGAGGAAAGGAAGGAAGAGGTGTTGAAGGAGTGAGGGAAGGGAGGGGAAGGGTTGGAATCCTACTCTCATGCCTCTCCTTTAGGAAGTGCTACCGGATTCAATCATCGAGAGTGCCGGATCAAGCCTGGGTGTCAGTGGGTCACATCTACCCCCTCCACTACTCCACCTGTGTACAACTGTCCCTAGGGTGTGTGTGTTTGTGTGTGTGTGGTGGTGGGGGCGTCTGTGTGACAAGCGCCAACACAGAGTGTCTGGAGCTTGGATCTGAGCCAGCGTCTTAGAAGAGAGGGGCTGAGATCAGGGGCTGCGTTAGGAGGGCCGGGTGGGACGTGTGTGTGCGTGCGTGTGTGTGTGTGGGGGGGGGGGGGTTGATTGGTCGGGAGTGGTCGCTGTCGCCATCGCCTGTTGTTTTGACATGGCGGACGGCTGTCACCGAGAAACGGCGTAATTGAATCACGTGCAGGGCTAACTGGGTCAGCGTATTATTAGTGAGCTGGGGCAACAGGGCCACCAGTCTAAACAAGTGCGGTGATGACATTCTCCAGTTTGGTCCCGCAGTATACAGACACACAGTGGATGTGTTTATCCCCATGGCTGCTAGGGCGGCCAGAGTTAGAGTCGGAGCGGGAGCCATCTGGCTGCCTAGGCCCTTTGCAGTGAAGGACTTTTAAGTTTAGATCTGCGGCGGACGCCGGCTTTATGTTCTTCTCCCGCTGACCTATTTCAGACACCAGCCTTGTTTGGCAGAGACGGACCACACCGGCCGTCCCTGTTTAGCCGTCGACGTTTGCTCTTCCTGTTTGAGATGGAACTGGCTTGAGATGGAGCTGGGTTGAGATTCCTCCACCATCTGTTGACTGTAAGGGCCGAGGGGGAAGTCGGGTGGAGCCGCCTGCCAGCTACACTGGTTGTAGCTCTCCTCTGTATTCTTGAGTCTTATAGTATAGTCAGTCAGGGTTCTTTTTCCCTAAAGATCAACCTTAAAGGCAGTTTGTGTTAAACCTGCCTACGGTCTATCACCCTTTTTCAGTATTGAGCGTACCCTTAAAAAGACAAAAAAAGAACAAGACATTCCCTTTTTGGCCTTGGAGAGAAAAAAAAAACTGCTGCCAAAAATGTCTAATGTTAACCTTTGAAGCACTCTGTCCCCTTTACACACATTGGTGTGTACTTAAGTTACATAGTGAACCCTTCAATTACACAAAGGAGCATGGCTTTTTCTCGCAGAGGCCTGAAGGATGGGCTGGCACTCTGGTGGAGTGCTAGGGTGGAGCATGCACATGTGTGTGTGTGTGTGTGTGTGTATGAGAGAGAGAGTTCTCTGTTCTCAGCACTACAGCACTCATTTGTCATGTCTTCTGCCCACTCCGTCTCCCACCGTCCAAACAGAAGACACGCTCGAGTAAGCAAAGATGGACGGCTTCTCCTCAATAGCTTCTCTTCCTTCTTGTCTCATCTCATCCACCTCTTCAGTGATTTTTTTTTTCAACTGCCAAAGCTGGAGTGAACTCTGTGTGTGTGTGTGTGTGTGTGTGTGTGTGTGGGTTGGAGGGGGGTAGACAAGGCTCACCAGGGTTTTTTGGCAAGCATGTCAGTAGAGTCTTGTCAAAGTGAAAATGTGTCTCTTGAAAGCGGCAGGGGTGTCGGGTTGCTCCACTCTGCCCTGTTCAATCCCTTGTTGTGCTGTGTGAGGGAATTTGCTCAACATATGCTCCCAGCCTTGTTGGACACACACACACACACACATTTCACACATTTCTCGCCTAGATGCCATGTGTAAATAATCCAACAACTCAGCCATTGAGCTCAAGACAGAGAAAGCATGACAGACACGCTATGAGAAATGGCCAAGGATTCATTGACTCTCGGAAACCAAGCCTATTTACACACACACACACACACACACACACACACACACACACATACTTACATTAATTACATTTAAACACTGAGAAGATATGTCTGTTTAAGAACATTTCTCACTGGCTCAGATATAAGAAATCCACTTGCCATGTTTGTTTGTTTTTTTCTTTTTTAAATAAAGGAAACACACTGAAATTCCACTCAATCTCAGTAATTGACTACAAACCACCAGCAGCAAGCATGTTACAGTAGCTGCCCATTCCTTGTAATGAGAATGGAAGACGGTTGCTATCGGATTCAATAAGACCTGCTGGAGGTTCCTTACCTTGTGCAGCTCCTTGAGGTTAATCCCACTGCCTCTGCTTGGCTCGCACCAGCTCCAAATGAAGTGGAGAGTGAGCGTGTTGCAGCCCCCCTCCTCTCTCTCTCTCTTTCTCTCTCTCTCTCCCTCTCTCTGCCCCTGAGGGTGCTCTTTTCAGAGGACGTCTGCCGGACAGCTGTTTTGGAATTCCACTCAGCTCGCGGTGCTCCAGAGTCGCTCGCTCAGTCCAACGGTCGCGTCTTCTCTTCCCTCGGCTCTCGTTCGGCACGGCACCTGTGCCTGTCCGTCTCCATACACAGCCCCTCTCTCTTTCTCTCTCACTCTCTCTCTCTATTTCTCTATTTCCTTTTTCCCTCTTCTTGCCTCTTCTGTTTCCCAGGACGCTGAGGCGACCACTAAGCGAGATGAAAGCCTAGAGGATGGAAGGGGCTGCTATGGCGTGCTGAAGGGTGTGTGTGTGTGTGTGTGGCTGTGTGTGTGTGTGGTAGAGGAACTGCAGAGGATCTGTTGAGCGCTGGGTCTGGTGTTGCTTCTGCTGCTGTTGGAAGCCCTGCCTCTCTGAAACAGCATGCCGTTTAAACAGTCTGAGCAGAATTTCTCCCTTTCTCTCACCCTCTCTCTCTGTTTCCCCCCACTTCTTTCTCTCTCTTTCTCCCGCCCTCCTTCTCTCCCTCCTTTTGCTTCTTGTAGCTGCTGTTCTGCCTGGATCTGATAAAAACAGCTCTGTAAATCTTATAGGCAGACAGAACACTTCTCAGTGACAGAGGACAGAAATCTCTCACTCTTTTTTCTCTCTCTTTTCCAGATCACTCACTTCTAATCATTTCATCCTGCACCCGTGAACATGCTGAACTATACTGTATATACACACACAGGTCCTCTTTAGTTGTGTCCGTTGCCTCACAGACTCTACTCCTCCTCCACCCCTGTGCATTGCATCTAGTCCAGGGGTGCATATATAGAGATGGATGAACCGAGTGAGCTCGTCTGCCTATTTAAACGGGTCGTGAGAGAAACAGCAGGGCTCTGTCAGACTCATTACAGCCCATCATAACTCTCATCCCGCAGCACAGCCGTTAATGTGTGTACACACACACACACACACACACACACACACAAATACTGTTTACACACCGGCACAGACAGAGCGTGGCATAGCTTGGCGACTGCATCAGCCCGGGGCACCGTTCACTGTAGCATTTTTAACACGTTTCTGATAAAACAACGGATCGTGTTTAAAGAGTTGAGCCTCACACTGTGTATACATCATGAGATCAACAACACCCCCAAGGGGGGTGAATACCAACCTGTACATTGGCTCTCCTTCACACACACACACACACACACACACATACACACACACTCTCCCCTCCCCTTTTTCGCAACCTTCTCTCCTGAAAACAGGTTTCCATAGCAACCCATGCTGCAGTGCTGGAGCGCTCCGAAAGATGGATAGGGATGGGGGAGAACTTCGATTGTACCCAGTCTCTCATTTTATGTGTGTGTGTGTGTGTGTGTTTTGCTTATATGCAGATGTGTCTTATAGGTGCATTGATTCCTATGATGATAAACCTATTGACCTGGACTGCTCCAGCTGAGCTATAGAGCCATTTACAGGGACCATATCCACCTACACCTGCTCTTTCCCTCCCAAAGCATTTCACACAGACAGACTCTCCCTTCATAATCCCATTTCATCCAACACTGTGACCAATCTGACCATGCCGTCTAACGGCCAAGGGTGGAACCCTTAATGCCTTAGCAAACATCTCCTCCTCTTGCAGCACTGAAAATTGTGTTAATGGAAAAAGGGAGAGAGAGACAGAGAGAGAGAGAGAGAGAGAGAGGCTGTTTTGACACCCACTCTTTTAGCATAAAAAGAAGAAAGGGAAAAAAACAGCTGAATGAGAGCCTTATGGAGAGCTGCAGGCTGAGTCGCGTTGGGGCGGGACATGCATGTGGGCAGCACATGCTCAGGGAGAAGAGAGTGAGAGATGTCATGAGGGGGGCCTGAGGGCTAACTGCTACTGAGACCTCTAAATATAACCACCACCACCACCCAAGCCCCAGCCCCCTCCCCCCATCTATAGAAGGCTGCTGATATGCCACATAGACACCTCTTGACTAGACTGTTTAAGTTGACGACTGTTTTCACAAGATTTCTTTCTTTGCTCTAGAAATGAGATTTATTCATTTAAGGGATTGTGAATTGTTTTTCTTCTGGAAGGAATAACAGCCTGCCACGTCCATTTGATGTGAATTTGGGTTATCTTATTTCGTTTACTGTGCCAGGCAACACAATTTGTCAGCTAGGCCTAGCTTGCACAGTCAAGAATGACAGTTAAACATCTGGGACCAAGCTTTTGTGATAATGCAAAGATAACATCCTTAAGAGCGTCCAAAACCTCTCTGTTTTATCTGTTGGAGGCATGATAATTGCCAAGCCATTTGTTGCAATAACATTTTGTAATTTGGGAAATATTTGCATAGCTGAAAATGACTCTGAATGAGACTGTGTGATTGAAATCACACCATAATAGGGTGAGATTCGAGGTCAGCTCGAACTGAGAGCAGAAATAGCTTTTCATGATTCTGCAGAAAAGTGGCCAGTGCTGTTAAGCTTCCATCATATTAATGTCTAATTTTTGTCGAAGACCTCTCTCAGACCAAATGATTGCTGTCTTGTGTGCGTCACTGTACAGTTTCCTCAGTGGGTCGGTATATTATGTTGAATGTTTACACACCTGCTAGAAGTTGGACAACTACAAGTTGGCCATCTAAGGGAATAGTAAATTGTCTCTTAAATTTAGCCTTCTCTTTTTTTTCTTTTTCATTTTTTTTTTTACCAAAGCTTAAATATCTTTAACAATCATTGAAGCTTTTGTCAATGAAATGAGAATATTCATCAGTGTTTTCCACATTAAGTGATTTATTAACTTTGGCTTGGTCTCTCTCTCTCTCTCTCTCTCTCTCTCTCCAAATGCCCATTTTAGGACTGAGATCTTTGTTCTCACTAAAACAAGATTCTGGCCGAGCATGATTCAATTAGCATAAAGACAGCTTCATGAGACAACCATATTTGCCCATTTGACTGATATAAAGCCAAAGCTTTTCAATGAATATAAAAGAAAACATTAAAATCTTTGAGCCAGGTTACTTACTGATACAGGGCTGTTTGTTGAGCCTGTTCAGATTTCACTTGGACTTTATAACCATCCTTGATGATTGTTATTGCAGCGTCCAACACTGTCTGCCCTCTGAAATGGCTTCAGGCTTCAGAATAACACTGTACACAAACTGGTTTCTGTGTGAAACGCCAGGAACATCCAGGTCATTTAAGGCTGCCTAGCCAGGCTCTCAGTGCACACACACACACACACACACACACAAACACATTTCGAGAGAGCTGTGCTGCTAAGAAGTTGTGTTTTTCCTGCATTTTCAGACAGGTCTGTGAGGGAATTCTTCCACTTCACTCATGTCAACGTGCTTGTTTTGGCCATGAGAGGTTGGACTCTGTGCACAAGTGGCTCCTTGTGCATGTGTGGCCCACGCAGGCCGAGTGAGTTCTCTCCTGAAGTCCTCAGAGGTGACAGCGAGAGCATTCATAAGCAAGTCACACATTTTCCTTGCATGGGGCACGCACAATTTTCCCGAATATGTTCACATTTTCCCACATCCCATCCCTTCCTTTTCCTTCTTCACCATGTGTTTTGGACAGCCACACACAGTTCGACTATTAGTTTCAACATGGTTGTATAACTCTCTACAAGTCTCCTCTGAACTGCCCGGGGGTTGAGGCCCTGCTAGCTTGAAAAACATCTCAGGCACCGTGTTAGGCAGACAGGATTTGGCTCTGATTTTTGTTTTTCAGTATCTCTTGAATGGCCATGAAGACCTGAATGGCCAAGATGGAGCTGAAATGTTTTAGCTGGCCCATCCCTTGTTCTCACAGGCAGAGCTATAGTGTCCGACTTTTGGTCAAAACACAATCCTGAAACAGGGCTCAGATTCTCTGTCAGTCTTGAAGTCGCTGTAATTTTGTTTAGATTGTAATCCAGCCCCTCAGACAGGCTGCTTCCTCCCTACTGTGGTGGCGTTGTGGAATCTGTATCTGGGATACTCATTGAATTGCCTGTGACTGACTGTCTGTGGGTCGGGGGTCATTACAGTGTGAGGCTTGCCATGCCCGCCTCTGGTAAATTGAGTCTCAGACAGAGCTGGCAGGATGTGAGGTCGGTCGTGACGTTAGCTATCTCTGCGTCGATTCCTTCCTCCGTGCGTACATTTAACCTCCATTTTTAGTTTGATGAGAAGCAGTATCACACCTTTGATAACACCTCAGATCTTTTTTTCTCTTTCAATCACTCTCACTCTTCTCAATACTGAAAAGGGGTATTAACAAACATGTTAAGAGGTGATATAAAGTGGGTGTGTGTGGGAGAAAAAGAATCTCTGCATGTAACACCATATGCAATAAGTTCACATGTTGTTCTGAGACATTTAAGATCACCCAATTCATTCTGTTTCCCCTGAAAAACCGTTTCAAGACAAGAATGTAAGGAATGTATCTAGCCAGAGGAGCTGTTAAGAGGATGTAATATTCTTAAAATAATATCACAGTCACAACAGAGACATTGCCGCTCGTCATTGCGCACATAAAGTCAGGGCTGAGAGATGCAGAGCTTTTTTTATGAGCTGTTTTGATTGCTGCCTGAGGGGCTACCTGGGGTGGCTGTGTGAACACACTCATTTATCCTTGTGACAGAACAGCACAGGGAAGAACACACTAAACCAGAACACCATGTTCTTTTACTTGAAGGGAAGAGTAAGAGACAAGTATACGACAAGAGGTTATTTCCCTGAAGTTAGAAGGCCGTCACTGGCAGAGGTAACTGAAGGACAGACATGGGAATGGAGGTCCCATTTCAATCGCTTTATTTAGGTTTTCCTTTTTGTTTTTTAATATGGCTGCATTTTCAATGACGTAATCGACGTTTTCATATACTGTAAAACCAAACATGCAATTGAAAGGTTGTAAACATGATTATTGTTTCTTGCTTACAGTGATTATGATGGAAATTCCCAGGTGGCGATTAGAGGGACTAATTTTAACCGGGGGGGGGAGGAAGTGGGACCTTCTGCGGTTGATGCGACAGGACGGATTTAACTCTAAAATGAGCTCACTCTTTTCTGCTGGTGATGACACCATGATGTCTTCCACACATCCGCCAGAAAAGAAAGAGAGACAGAAAGAAGGAGGGAAAAAAAGAAAAGCAAAAAAATGATCCAATTATGGATCGTAGGAGGAGGAAGAGTTGTTCCCATAGGCTGTGCACTTGTAATCAGATTGCGGTTGGCCAACGGATCCAGTCCCTTGGTTGCCCTGAAAAGCAACCACAGAAGCACAGCTATATTTTCCGGGAGGGAGAGAGAAAAAAGCCATAGCTATCAGCCATATTACAGACTAGAGAGGCCGGTTAAGATAGACCCAGGCTGGATGTCACACAGAGGCCACCTCTGAGCCCTTATTACGTTTCAATCTCCCCCTTACAACACAGCAACAAAACCACTTTGGGATTTAGACTTTGACTGCAAAACATAGATCTAGACTTGTGCAACACACAGACTTATCTCAAAACAGTCTCCTACAGGTTGTTACACACTGACCAAATTCTCCAGACAGTCAAACTGCAATGTTTACTCACTAAGCAAAATACTCCCAATGCCAAGTGTCAGTTATATAAACATCCGCAGGGTATTTGACCAAGATTAGTATCACTTGACAGACAGCAGGGACTGTTTTGAAGTCGGCAATTCTCTGTGAGCTGCCTGGGACCCGTGTTAAAACCTAATAGGTTAGGGAAAAAAATACTTCTTGGGCTTTTACATTCTCACATTTTTATATAGCTTGGGGTTAGGACTGGTGTTTTTTAAAGGTGAAGTGCCATTCACTCTCGATTGATTTACACCTTCTTGAAGCAAAGCTCAGGTCAAGGCCTGCTTCTCATTAGGGTGACTGATAGGGTCTTGGGTAACATATTGGACAGGCCTGGAATTGTAGGTATGTCAACATGGTTTCATAATATTCCATGAGCCCTTCCACCATCTGATAAACGGCAGCATTTTCAGCTGACCAGCGCCAATAAACAGTAATTACTTAACCATTATCTGATCATGCCCAGCATCTTCCCACCAGCTCACAACAATACTGACATAGAAAAACATGGTCAGTCCTGACTGTAGTTCTCAATGTGCAGCCTGTCCAACACGCAGCCGACATTTAGCCGAGCATGGTTTCATGAAGAACATTCCAGACGACGCTCCCTGGTTTTCCAGTTGATATAAAAACAGGCCGAGTTTACACAGTATTCCACAGGGACGGCGTGTGTCACTCCCTGTGGGACTTCCGGAAGATTCAACCACCCTCCCCTAAATCGGTGCGATCAGTGTTTAGCATTCCAGAGACTGTAGTCAAACTACCATGAGAACATGAGCTCCACCATTTCAGTGACTTGTTTTAACCTCAGGCTCTTTTGTAGCAGTGTTGACATGCACCTTCTCTCGCCCTGTGAAATTCACTGAACGTTGTCTGTTTACACAGACTATAAACAAGTCTCTATCTGTTGGTAGCTATTAAGGGAGAGATGTGCAGGAGTTTCCTTTTAACCTGGAGACCAGTTTGCATTTATGAAAAATGGCACACTCACTCTAGCGAGAGCAAACTGCTATGCCCATACAACCCCTCTGACCCGTTTGGGAAGCCTTATCTCCTCGACTGGTTATCACAGCAGAGCTCGTTATCGTTCCTTCTCTCATCAGACTCCCTCGAGACACTTAGGCACACATTACTGGGAATCTCCTGGCCTTCCCTCAAGACAGCTCTTGCACTGGATGTTTTGCTAACTGAGGGCGCTTGTTGATGTTGTTCTTCTCTGTCATGCGTGTCTGTGTGTTGTGTGTGTAGACTCCTCTTTCTATTCTATCCCTCTCTCTCTCTCCCTCCGTCTTTTTTTCTCCCTCCCATTGAAGGCCTGCGCTCCATGGATGGAGGCTCTGGACAGCTTGATTTAAACCCACTGCAGCAGCACAGAATAATTTGAACACATTGGAGTCTTCTGCTTGTCGGTATGGTGAGACTCATACACTTCAAGTCGTCACCCTGCACATGAAAGGAGAGATGTCATCTCAAATAACACAAGTGGTTCAAATTTCAAAAAACCCCACCACTACTAAATTCCTTTGAATTCAATGTGTTTTGAATTATAATGTCTGACTATACAAATTAAACATTTGTGCTTAGACAGTCATGCTACCCACCCCCCCCCCCCCCAACAACCCCTTCCCCTCTTTGTGCGTACATCTGTTTCATGTCTGCTTGCGTCAGGAGTGGGATTAATTGTGATGGTATTCGACCCTTTTATAAACACTGCACGCAGTGAACATCCCCGTACAGGACCTTTAGACCACAGAGGAGAGGACAAGCTAGAGGATGAGAGAGAGAGAGAGAGAGAGAGAGAGAGAGAGAGAGGGGTGGGTGGTTAAAGTTGTAAAACTTGGAAGGATTTGCCCATGAGCCTGATAGTGAAATAAATAGTAAATTCAAATCCAAAATAGTGCTGATAGGCAGAAATAAAGTAGGTCCATTAATTTGTTGAAATGCCAACTTTTTTTCTGCCTCCAAGGCCCTCCAACAAAGCCTTGAATTCTTAAATCTTCAGGATCCTTCCTACTTTAACAGTAAATACAAGAAACAAAGAAATTGAGGTCCATGAATAGCAAAACCAATGTATTACATATGTTGCCAGTGACTGGATTTTAGAAAGTATGCAACTACTAAAATATACAAGGTCAAATGCTATTTTTTCAAATTACTGTAAATGACCAGTCATTTTCCTACTGAAAATGACATACAAACAAGCAATCACACTCATGAAAGAGGCTGAATGAGGCAGAATCAAGTGGTACTCTGTGTGTGTGTGCGTGTGTGTGTGTGTGTGTGTGTATGCAAGAGAGACAGGGTGGGCTGGTACGCATGCCACAGATACCGCAGGACCTGAGATCCATTCAGACCTACTGGGCGTGTGCAGGAGAGTGGAGACACGGGGTGCACTTGTGGCCAGCGAGAGCGTGTGGACTGCCTGGCTGCAACTGCCAGAACTGAGATCTCTGAGGGGTCCTGGGGGTTGGGGGTCGGCCAAAGCCAGATAAAAGTGAAAGGCTTGTAAACACGCTGTATTATATTGCACAATCATGATAGGCCTATTAAAAATCGGCAACAGTCAATTACAGACTTCATTTTTACAAGACCTGTGAATGAGATGAAATACATTTATGTAAATAAAAAAGTAAGAATTTTTCTAGTTAGGATTTGAACAAGCAGGAAGCTGTTGTTTCTGTCACCCACTTGCGTTGGAATAAAATGTGGCCTTTTGAAGTTAGATGTAATTAAGACTTGGTTGTAGAGGAAAATAAATAGAGGAATTATAGAGGAAGATAAATAAAAAAGGAATGTATCCACATAATCTCATTTTTAATTAAACTAAACTGATTTTAAAAACTATTTAAACCATGATTTTGCATGGTAAGTATATCATAGTTCAGTGTAAAATGATTAAATATGCGAACTGTCAGTAGCACTATTAAGTAACTGTTTTAGATACCGTTGTGTTGAACATCTTTCAGAGGTGCTCAGAGGTAAAGGTCTTTATCAGTGTGAGAAACTTAGTGAGATTTATGGCATCACGTGTTAGGACAGGGTGCTGTGTGTATGTTCCAGAGGCTTTCCATGTCAAACAGAATGTTCTTCCTCCACTCATAGGCTGGGTTTACTACTGCAGAGAGATGGAGATTGATGGACGTGCTCTTTCGGAGGTTATGTACAGAATGCGGAGAGGATAAAAAAGACTTCTGTGGTAAAGGTCATTCTTGGGAAGGCGTTCAGGTCCTCTGGAATACCCACCGTAGGTGAAGGAATTCCTTTCAGAAGAACTGTTTCTAGTAACGGCAAAATACTTTTAGCACAACTAACTGTAAAGTGTATTTTAAATATAAAATAATTTAAAAATTTTAATAGTATGTATATGTTTGTCTAACCTAACCCTACTGAGTTTATTAATTAATTAATGCATAATAACCTGCATGTCTGAGGTGTGGATGTTGCAACACATCTGGGCCCCTCAAACATTAATTAGGACTATAATAATAAAATGTTCCATTGTCCGTCAGTCAGAAATTCCTCCCTACAGGATGAAAGAGGACAACATTCTCGTCAAAGTTTGTCCTGTCAGGAAATGTTGTATGAGTCTAAAGACCAGGACAAGTTGGTGTAGATCCACTAACTTTGCATACCACACAAAGATTGGCATTAGTCATATTTACTGCACCTGACTTGCAATTATGCCTATCAGCTTCTGAGAATTTGATCATGATTTATGGACAATGCCACACTATCCCTACATTTGTTTATTAGCCCTGTCTATAGGCATATTCTCTAGCGAGCTGGACTGTATTTCCAGCTCCTTTCCTACCTTCAGACAGCTAGCTACTGGTCCAGTTTTCCATGAGTAGGTTTGTCAGTAGGCCTACTACACTGTTTTGCTAGAAGAATCTGATACTAACAAATCTCTTTTCTGATGCTCAATTTGTTCTTTTGGCATGCATCAGAGTCATGAGCGCTGGTGTTGTCTAAGAATATCTTTTGAAGTTCAACCTCACACAGATTCCTAGGCTCCACTGGGGCACTTTGCCTCATGCCACTCAAATGCATTTACCGTGGAGATGGAACTCAACACAGAACAAGCTTGTTGTGCAACACAGCTGCTTCTGTTAAACAATGTGTCAACAGCATTTCCTAATTTCTCCTGCCAACAACATTTTCTTCTTGCTGTAATCAAATGGTAGGCGCGGAGTGCGGGTGGTGAAAAATGGAAGGTGGTTTCTAAAGGGTGCAATTACACATGAAGACATCCAGATTTAAGTATTTGCGCAATATGTCTTTGGGGAGGATCTTGCTTCCCTCTTTCTCTCTCACTCTTTCTATCTCAGACAGAAAGCTCTTCGCTTTTTGTTACCTCATCCCCAATCCCTGGTCTTTGCTGTTCTATTCGAACCACATGGGGCTGTTTTACGGTAAAAAAAAAAATACCCACATACCTGAAATAATGTTGCATAACACCGCACTGCCTTCACTGTTGCATTAGAGAGAAAAAAGACGTAAAAGAGAACATTTCAGCTTCTCATTTCAGAAGCATTAGACAGTCTTGAGTGTTGATGTACCTGACTGGCCTAGACTCCCTTCACCAAGCCCTCTATGATAAACAGTCTCCCCTGGCTACAACATATGAAAATATAAAGTATGAAATAAGCCTTATGTCATCAAACAGCATGGTTATGTGTTTTATTGTCTGTCTTACATGCCATCTTGGATGGATCTCTGTACATTTTACTGGATGTGTAAAATAAAATAAAATACATTAATATAAGGCCTTAAAGGCATTATCCGGAGTGAAACAACACGTAACTCTGTTGATTCATATTGCTAATTGCTATCCATAGGTATAAGAACGACAGATTTTCATGCATGGTAGACCGAGTAACGAAACGGCAGCCAGCGCTAACTGATTAGGGCATGTCAGTTTCGTTTTCATATGCCCAATATGCTTAGCGTTAGTGGCCAGTTCGTGAATTCAGTCTACGTTGTACCTACTGTTGTCATTCTGATACCTATAGACACCATTCGACAGCCTCAGTCAACAGAGCTACGGGTTGATTCACTCCGGATAATCCCTTTAAAAACAACATGTTGTGCAGTAGATCAGTAAACTAAAGCATTTAGTTTACCTTTGGTCTCTTTCTGACTTATTAATAATAATTACAGATCCCCGCTGGGGTCCTTTGTTTTTTTTTTTCCTCTTTCACCTGCAGCAACCCTGATTTTAAGCATTTCATTAAATAATTAATGTCTAACTATTAAGTGTTTAATCTAATTTCTAATATCATGAGCACTATGATGTCTAACGACATGTCTAAGTACTAAAAGTACTAAGTAGGACCTTTGTAGTGTGGGGTAGTACCATATTGGGATCTAAATGTTTCCAAACATAACGCCTCTTATTGTTCCACTGAGAAAGTTAACCCTTTAGCGTGTTTTTAAAATCTGTTTAACCTGCAGTTTTAATCTACCGGTTTCATCTACCGGTATTTATGTACAATAGGTACATTTACATTTATGCATTTAGCAGACGCTTTTATCCAAAGTGACTTACAAAACGAGGAGGTACTAAGAAGGACCTCCATATAGAACCTCTGTATTGTGGAATAGTTCCATATTGGGATCTAAATGGTTCTTGAGTGTTCCTCTGAGGCCGCTGGGAATGGAACACATTTGGGATGAAGAGGAGAGCGCTCGCTAGGACGTCAGGGGACTGTCGTTATGGGACACATGAAAGGGAATCTCTCAGTCGCTCCCATGTGGTTTGAGTTTCACCCCGTATGCAGATCAGTGGGGAATCGAGTGGGGGTGGGGGACCGTGGGTTCTCTGCCGCTCCTCCTGTCACGCACGCATGAGTAAATCATCGCCGATAGGAGATAAATGTGCTGGCTAAGACTCACCTACCACTCCATCATATTCTGTGAGAAGTCAGGCAGTCCTCTGGTTTATGGCCCTTGCTACCAATGAAAAAGAACGATCGCATACAGAAGAGGCTCAAATGACATAGGGCCGGATAGTTGATGTCTTTACCAAACTTTGTCTGTCACAAAGTGGACGTTTACATGAAGTGCACTATTGTCACTAAAAGCAAGTGGAGCATTCAATGAATGTTTGATGAAATTATTTACAGGGAAATCCACTGATGGTGAAATATTTTTAAGACCCATGCTTTTTCTCTTTTAATATTGGCAACACTGAGTTTTTTAGGGGTTTATTTATAAACCTAAAGGCTTTCATTTATTTTCCCAGTCCCATAAACAATCAAAACTCAAAGAACTGTTTCGCTTATAGAATGTTAGACTCATGGTCTAGAAGGTTCCAATGCAAAGGAAATCAGGTGCTTTTAGAATAGGCTACCCGCTATTACTAACACTGACTGTATTGTCTTGATACAGGCTAAAGTGCAATAACGTTTTTGGTGACACGTGTACACTGACATCATTTTCAAATTCAGTTTGATGGCATTTGGTAATGTGTGCACTTGCATTTTCACTAACCACCCAAGCTGATCCACCCATCACTCACTTAAGTAGTGTTACTTGGTAAAGCTTTCACAGTAACCTGTGCGTGGTCGTAAACTGCGCTGATTGGTTGTAAACTAGAACGCCATAACACTTGTGGATGGACTGATGAATGGTAGGATATTACCTGCGCCTGCACCTTCCATTTCCCACACATTATCATTGGCTGTGCTTGATCTGCTGCAAGCTCCAGTCACTCCCTGTCATTGTTGGCCTGTCTAATGTTTATCTGGCTCAAGACGGGGATGTACAGGGTTCTCTGTGCTTTGGACAGAACTTCCAGTGGATTGTGACTCACTCTGGAATGTGTGTGAGTTGTTACGCAAGTGTTCCCCCATACATTTCATCTACTGTATCTGGCATGGTCTGTTCTCTCAGTTCAAGAACTTAAACGGTGATCAGGCTTCTGCTCAAGTGTGTATGTGTGTGCGTGTGTGTGTGCCAGCCCGCGTGCATGTGTGAGAGTGTATATATTCACATTCCTCCTGGTCGAAATGAGTGGCTCATGTCCATATAAAACAAACCAGATGCTTTACGTTGTTTTTCCATGACCCATGCCGTATGCCATGTGGTTGGCACGCTCATTACATTAGCCCTGTCTGCATGGCTTCATGAGAAATGCTCAACATTGGATGACACCAACAGTATCATGTCCTCCAAACCTTTTCAACCACCCCTGTATTCTGATTCTCTCCATTTCTTCATTCTTCTTCTCCCTGAGTGGTGTAGCTGTTCACAGCTGGGGACTCTGTGGGGGAAGAAACAAACAGAAAGAGTGAGAGGGAGAGAAAGAGAGAGGGGTAGAGAGGCGGGTGACTGAAATAGCTGAGGGTGGGTAGGCCAAGCCCTGACCACTGGCATGCATAGGGAAATAGCCTTCACTCTGCTGGCAGGGATATGGTTTCTGAGCACACAGAGGCTCTCAGAGTCACACAGGCCCACATGCAAGACCCTTGGTGCTGCCGCTGGTGCTGCTTCAGCCTCCCCACCCAGCGCTATTCTGGGCCTCACTTTGGGTGTTTTCACCCAACCACCACGTAGACTGAACACAGTGACAAAAAGTGTGTGTGTGTGTGTGTGTATCAGAGAGAGAAAGAGAGAAATGAAAAGTGTGTGTGTGTGTGTGTCAGAGAGAAAGAGAGAGAAATTAAACGTGTGTCAGAGAGAGAAAGAGTGGGTGACAGAGAAAGAAAGTGAGAAAAAGAAAAAGAGAGCAAAAAAGAAGGAGAGAGAGGTCTGTGTTCATATGTGTGCTTTGGGGCAGTAGTGGGGTGGGGTGAAAGAAATGAATAATTTATTGTAAAATAAGTTCGAGTTGAGACCTTTGTTGATGTTCCAAGAATAATGAACAGCTACTCATGTCCAGTTTTCATAGGTTTTCCCACTCCTGATCTGTTTTGCTGGGACACTTCCCAGGATTTCTCTGTGCGTACTTCTAAAGGGGTTCTTGTAGTATTCCATTTACTGTATTTTCATAATAGATATGTTCTCACACTGAACTTAAAAGGATGTGTCCTTATCAGAAGCAAAAAACAACCACTGAATTATCCAAATACCCAAATGGAAATATTCAAAAGCTTCCACAATGCTGTTGCCTCACACTATGAGATGTAAAGAAAAGAGCCTAAGTGATAACAAAATACAACCCCAGTAGAAAAAAGACCTCAAGAACTTCAAATTACAGGTCACTGCTGGACACACAGGGATGAACTAGGCAGACATGACTTCAAATCCAGGTGCTTAACGAGAGGGCCACCAGTAATACTGACTCTGCAAGTCTCCAATGGCTTAACTAAAACAGAATCTTTCTGTGTGCTTTCTGTCAACAGTGGAGTGGATGGGTGTTTGTAATGTCTAATTACACTCTGCAAACAGCCCAGCCCTGCACTAAGGAGACATAACAACTCTGAGGAATTACTAAACATCCAACTAAAATTACTCCACAATGCTCTTGAAGATAAAGCACAATAAGCTAAAAAACACACAGCACATTACACAAACACACTGAAATATATTTACAGTGATCTGTCTTTGAAACAGAATTATTATTTTATTATTATTTTTATCTGACACAAATGTATAATGACTTACTAGAATGAGAGTTTTACTGTTTAAATGTTTTGAAAGCAAAAATAATAAGATCAATTCACGTTATTTTACTGGTAATTATGTGTTAACAGAGGCAGCCTTTGTTCACAACCACTGAAGGAGCTTGTTGTTTTCTCAAGTTTTCATACGCCACCTGCTGGTCATTCCATGGCGTGATTCCAATTGGCGTGATTCCAATTTATGGAATGTTCTACACAATGTTGGCTGACATTTATAGTTTTTAGGAGCAATATCATAGTATTTGGAAGTGAGTTTTTTTTTTTAACATTATTCATTAATGTAAAATTATTGGGTTAGAGAGAAATTAAACACACTGAGGTTTTATCTTTTAGTGAAATGAAGAGAATATCATATAAACTCAAATTGGTTTCATACATTAAACAAAAAAATCTTTGATGGGACATTTATGATGACTACATAAAGTTGACAGACATATCTATGCCATTTACGTGTCTATTTACGTGTCCTTCTACAGTACCTTCATTTGTACACATAGGGGTGGGTTACATCACACATTTGTACTTTCCTTAACCAAAATCAAGTTATTGTGATACCGTTGAGGGCTGCATGCATGTGTGCATTACGCAGTTTGTGCAGTGAGTACGTGCACACAAGAATGCTTCTAAAAGTCTGATAATCTGTGTATCTGTCTGTCATTGCGTAGTGTCACTGCAGTGTGGCACGTACTGTCTCAGTAGGTCAGACACAAGTTTGGCGCAAGCACCAGTGCTCTGTCCGCTAATAACCGCTGACCCTTATAAAAATGCTGCCAAGCACAAGATAAGGGCTCCCCAGTGTGTCATACAGTGTTATAAGGGCTCAGGGTCAGGCAGCCAATACTACATTTCCCAAAAGTGCCAAGAAATCAGTTCCCTCACACTAGTGTAAAATATAGCACACACGATGCACAAGAATGCAAAATATTTTTAGCTGCTTTATAAATGTAATCAAAGGCCTTGTTAAATGTTTAAAGCCAAGGCCATCACATTAAGAAATCTCAGTTTTCAAAGCTGTGACTTACTGTTTCCCTTGTATCAAATGAAGTAGGCTTAACATCTGTATGGGGTGCTTATGCTTCTATTTGCTAGTCTGGACCAATTGAAATGTACTATAATAATAATTATTAAACCCTAGTATATCCTTGCACCAATTTCATGCATGCAGTATCAACTGTCACCAGACAAACTCTGGAGCAGTGTTGCTCCTGATTTTAAGCACACACCCGTGCAATACAAATGTGACATTCATAGAATTCAATATTGTGTTTGATGACTAATTGATTTAAGTGTATGGACTTATGTGTACGCAAAGAACTTAAATGGACTCAAAAAATGTTGCATGTGTTTCACAAAATTCTTGTATTGTCTTAAATCAATCAAAAAGGCTACATGTAACTCTGTTAAACCCCTCTCTTAGAATACAAGCAGAGACTCTGCACCATAGACTGTATATAATAACCAGTCTATGCTCTGCACCAAAGATTCTATAGCGTAGCGCTCTAGAATCTTTGCTCAGCACTAACCTAAATAAAATTCTACTCATTTCTATTATCCATTTTGATCGTTTTTATTTATGCTATGTGTTATAGCTTCATGTTGTAAGAATGGGTGGCCTTTATTGCACCTTAATTTTCTTTTTTAGTAACTTTAAACAAGGGATAGCAGTTGGCAAGATATTACAGAATAGGGGTGGTGTCAAAGAACTTCACAAGGCAAATGCAGAGTAAATTTCCACTTATCAGCTGTAAACAATAAATTCACTTTCTGTAAGCCTACCACTCTAATGAACATTAACAGTGATTAACTTTTTGTTCCCTGATACATACACTGTTATACACACACTTACATGACACATACACTTTCTGCAGAGGACAAATGCTATCATTTATTTATGAGATAAAAGAGAAATCGGTGTAATAATTGGTCCATATGGATTGATATAGCCTACACCAAGTTTCTCTTTAATTAATGGTTGTGCAAAGTGTTGTGCATTGAAGACTTACTGACATCTAAGTTAATACTGTAAGAGAAAACACTTCACTGATATTATAAACAGTAAAGTCCATTTGAGATTTCCAAAACTATTATCCTGGCCTACTGACTGGCGAATTTGAGAAATTGTCTGGTTGCCAGTTCGACCCTGTGACGCAATGGATTTTTTCCCCCCTCTGAAATTCCGTTATTCGTCGAGTCTATCATCAATCGGACAAAATGTCTTCTTTTTTTTCGAAAGGTGACAGAGCAAACAAAGGCATAGCCAGTGTTGGCATATCCCTACTACCTTGCAAGACTATCCCACTACCCTCGAAAGTCCACAAATTGGTTTCTTTACCTCGTACCTAACCTTTTCCGTGCTAAACATAGCTGAGGGGTTAAAAACAATTGTACAGCAGTTTTAGGACGATGAATATTAGGCCAACATTAGCATTTGCCAGGCTATGAAATAAGTGATTGCATCCATTGCTCTATCTAGTCACGCGCACCTCAACCGCTTTGTCTGTTGGCCAAAATGATTTGCACAATATCAGCGTTGCGTGTAAAAGATGTGGTCACACCACCGCAGCTTCTTTGAGCAACGTTTGGTGGGCACTTACCGCCACTTAACCGATGACAAATCTCTTATTGAAAGGTGTGTAGGCCTACATTCAAATTTGCCACATGGAGTGCATGGAATGGTCAGACATGGTTACTAGTGGTTACAAGAAGATACTGAATGCGAACTGCAATAGAATCTTGCTCAGGTGTCACAGAAACTTTGATGTCACCGTTTCCAAGGGTGGGGCGCGACCATGGGCGCGACGACACAGCCATGACCTCCCTAAAGGCAAAGCTGAGCATTTCTGGCGAAAAGCAGCAGACAGCCCCTATGGACACACCAGTTATGTAAACAACGTGAGTTAAACATTTTATTTATATGAAAAAAGGTTGTAATTGTTTGCAAACAAACCCAATACACATAGTAGATCCGACGTGTTTTGTGCTAGGCCATCTGTTGCCATGTTGTTACGCAGCCCGTGGCGGCCCATCTTCATATTGAATAGGCCTACTATAGGCCTACTAAAGGCCTACCTAAAAGGGTACACGTAACAAATTAAACAGCCTAATCTACATATTTCCTGAAAGACAACAAGCTGGAGATATTCAGTGTGAATCAATCCATGTAGCTAATACATATTAGAGCACAGAAACTTACCTTCAGTTTCATTTTCCAGGGACCCATTTAATGTGTGCGAATTTCTCTCTCTCTCTCTCTCTCTCTCTGTGTGTGTGTGTGTGTGTGTATGTGTGTTGGGGAATTGTCTTGCTCAAAGACAATTCAATGGGGTTAGGCAGAACAGGGCTTCAACCACAATACTGTACGGAGGGTCTGGACATTCAGTAATGATAAACAGTTGTTTGGTGGATGTGTTTAAGTTTAAAGACATTAGACCAGCCCTGCAAGACATACTGTCTTGACTAACGGTAGTCTAGATGCATGCTTAGAAAAGAAGTAGTAAGGTATCCTCCCAACCCCCCCCCCCCCCCAACCCCAACTCTCTCTCTCTCTCTCTCTCTCTCACTCACACATACACACACACACACACACACACACACACACACATCAAACACAATTTTGAGCAGTTGCTGTAATGCTTGTGCTACACACAGTTGTTTCAAAAGGGATGTCCTCCAGCTTGAAGGCTTTGACCTGACAGAAGTGCGACCATGGCTGAATGCATGCTTGTTATCAGCGTTATCGGGCCTATCTATCCATGTGCTGGGTGGTGGTTGGGGCTGAGCCCAAGGCTGGTGGCCTGGCCTCTTGTGGGTGTTCCAATGGCTGTGAGCATGCAGGCTGGGGGCTGGAAACAATACGCTGTACTTTAGGGGAGAAGAGCACAGAGAAAACGGCACGTAGGCCTAGTCATCAGTGTGCTGCCCGTGGGAACTCCCCCGCATCTTCCACGGTTTCTGATTTCCACCACCATTTATTCCCTTTTTTCCTTTGACAAAATGGAGGGGGGAAGAAAAGATGTTTTTTTTTTTGCCATAAGAAATTCGAAAGCATGACCTAGCTGTGTTCAGGGCAATTGCAAACATTCTGAAAGACACCTCTTAAATACTTAGTCTATGTCATGGTATTCAGTGTTCAGGCTTGAAGTAAAATGGAGGCAGATATAATTGTATACTAGATTGTTCTTCTGATAAGATGTCCTAAAACGTGTTGTGACAAAATTAAGGTGTGAATATAGCAGCTGAATGAAAACTGGACTTACTTCGAGGACAAACCACAAGGCCACAGTATTAAGATAAATATATCTTAATATATGGGGGGGGGTTGAGGTAGCAGTTCTTCCCAAAAACACTTAAAGGCACACTGCTTTGTATCTTTTTCAAAAACCTCTAATCAAATGTGCTCATGTGTTCATCAGAGCATCATTCGTTCAAAAAAAAATCCACAATATGCCACGGCTCCATACATTTTGTTCTATATCGCTGTGCCATAATGGTGGCTGTGCTTGTATGTTACTTAACCATTCAGATAGAGGAAATATATTTCTTGGAGGAGGAATTAGTGTGAATGAGTGAGTTATTTTGTACAATTTTTCTTTTGTCTTCCCTCAGTGCAGTGGTTCACACACACGCACGCCTGCACGCACACACACACACACACACACACACACACACACACCATGCCCGCCCCATCACACGCACTCAATAAAAGTTATAGGAGTAAAGAATATATGCGAAATAGAGTTTTATTCAAAGGTACAAAACTCCATCAGAGAGATTGTTGTATTATCAAAATCTGTTTACGGTAATTGATGAAAAAATGATAGTGAATTTTTCCTTGCCCCTGTTGTTCATTGGTGCTCTTTGCTGTGAAGCGCTATGAGAGATAAAAATTAAATTAAACTGAAATGAATTGATATTGAATTGAATCTTTTAACAGCATATAACAGTAATTTTCTAGACCTCACTTCTACTTCTCAAGTAAACACCCAAAGCAATCTGCCTACTCTATTCTTTTTCATACAATTCACGAGTATAAAATGGTGCTCCTCTAGAATCCTCTAGAACCAATAATCAAATATGTAACCTGTGTGGTGTGAGTGGCAACACTGATTTAGAGTTAGGCCTCCATTACTGGATCACTGATCATCATGAATGTGTCATAAAGTGTCTCACTAATCTAAAAAATTTGCCTGGTTTGCCTTTAACAACTGTTGTTAACATTCATAAGAGAAGTGTACAGAGCACATTGTCCATCATTTAAATTTTTATGATCACAGTAGACCTACAGACAGATAGACAGATAGACCCACAGATAGACCTACAGACCAGATCGCTAGTGGTTCCTCCTAGGTAGATAATAGGTTACCTTAAGGCATCAGGAACTCTTTTCAGAAACTAGCCTAGAAAATTTAGCCTACACTACTGTCTTCTTCGTCATTTCACTTGCAAAGTAGGCCAGCTAACAGAAAGGCAAAGACACCATTACTTCACCCTGCTGTGGTCGGGAAAGGACAGAGATGTGTGGACTGACAGCATAGTTCAAGGTTGATCAGATTAGACTAGTTCTTGTTTATGCAGTCCTCCATGCCACATTGCACTCAGTGCGTTGGGAGAAAACAGTCAGGATCAAGTGAACATCAGTAAGTTCAACTTTAATACCTTTTCTATCCACCCTGTGCCCATGTGTTCAGACAATAGACCACTTGCTACAGTGTGGAGCATTCCTGACACATTATGCCTGACTTGCTGTTCATTTACACCATTTTACATGCAGTGAGCTTATGTTGTAGTGTCTAATGGCTAACCTATAGGCAAAGGATCTGAAGGAATAATCCCAAATTGTCAGTTCTAGCCTACTGCTTTGTGTGGCAGATCATTGATGCATTTGAGAGCACATCTGCTGACTATTGAACCAATATTTTTTAATTAGTAACCTTTCAAAAATATACAAGGCCAACATTTTGCAATGATTATTTGCATGCATTGTTGACATGGTGGTGATGTACTGAAGTTTAGGGGCTATGTCTACTATTATTTCTAATTCACATAACAAAATAATTCACATATAGCCTACATATTATTATACTACATACATATTGTTACTGCTTATGTAAAACAATTACTGTCAGCTGCAGCTCATTTGATTGTTTGCTTGCTTTTGCTGATTTGGTCTCATTTATAGGCTGTTATTTTCAATCCTAAAATTTGTGGTTGGCCTAAATCAGGTCTAGCCAAACTTTTCTGTCCACATGCCACATACTAAAAAAAAAAAATCTAATCTGCCGGTTGTCAATGCAAAATTTAGGGCACCAGTTCTTAACCAGGTAGGCCTACAAATGGAGGAGTAGGCCTACTGCATTTTATATCTGAAAACCCCCTTGTAATCTGTAAGGAGTTAAACTGGTATTTAACTCATTCATTCTTGGAAATACGTTAATGAATGATAGTGATGAACTTTGCCTCTTTGTTTGGTGCTTTATGGTTTGGTGCTTTGAGGTTAGATCAACATTTTTTTTTATCTCCAATGCAGTCTTACAACGATTATGTGGCATTAAAACAAACGGCAAACTAGAATTTTGTCGTTTATGTACATAGAAATCCTCAGGTTACGTTAATCCACATCAACCACTTTTTAGTTTCCAGACAGACCATGCTGCTGAATCGCGACAATGCGCTTTCAAAGTGTAGGAACCTTTCTCACATAACTTTCCTGACAACGACGGAGTATTTTTGGTGTAGCACAGAAGCTGTCAAACATCTGAGACTATTTCCCTGTAAGGACTGCGCTTACATACGCAGTAAGGCATTTTTTTGTACTCTTGAAAATGAATAACATATACGTTATGTGATTAAAGCAGTAGTGACTGAAGTCGGACCATAAAACATGTTACTGACCGGGAATTTGTCACGTTTACTATCGACCAAATCACCTTCAAATTAAGTTGGGATGTGTGTGCGTGTGCATGCGCCCGAGAAGGTGTAACGTTAACGGTAACCCAACGTTTCATAAACAGTGACAAGTTTGAAAGGGTAAAACAATCATCTAAAGCCATGCCCATTTTCGATATCCATTGAATTAGGAGCACACAATGGTGGTTAAATACCCCCGATACTACTGCTGCTACTACTACGGTAGACTACTACCTGTCTGGTTAGTATCTGTAATCTCATTAGAGGTGTTTGTCACACACTGAAGAGATTGAGAGGACACGTCAAGTATAGCAAGTTAATCCACCTCCGTTTCACCCATATGAAAACTCCTTGTAACACGACGGCCTACCGACCGACGAACGGTGCGGGTTTCTGTTTACGGTTGTGCAGTCTTGTTTGAAATGGACATTTTGGTCGTTTTTATTAAGCTAGATACCTGTTGTACCTGCACCTGTGTAACCTATAGTTAACCAGTCAACTTAGTTGGAGACCATGTATATTACTGAACATAAATGAATGCATGGAAGGGTAAGGTCACTGTTGTCCACTGAAGCTCATTTCCTGATACAGACCCAGCAAAGACTTATATCATTGCTGTCCTGCTGTTGTTAGTACATTTTCATTTAGTGCTTTAGTAGATGAAAATTATTTTAAAGGTGATCCATGATCTAATTATTTTCTCTTAAGCCTGGATGGATTGAGGGCAGCAATAATGTTGCCATCGTCATCTGCACTAGTGCGGTCTTTTTTTTTTCCCAAAATGGCAGATGGCTCATGCAAAATAGCTGGTGTTACTCTTGCTCTAACTTGCTCTCACTTTGTCTGCCACAGGCTTTCGGGATGTCTCAGTCCGACAGCAGAGGGCTGGTGCTGGGTGTCCTGGCTGGGGCAGCGGGCCTGACCCTGGCTGTGGTGTGGTACCAGAACCGTAGGGCCAGCTCAGGCCGGATGGTTGCCCAGGAGCTTTACCTCAACAGCAACGACCGGAATGTGGGGGCCAGCATGAGCGTGGCTCTGGCTGGTCAGAGGGAAGTTCTGGAACGCCTCGGAGCTCTGATTCAGTGTGTCTCTGAGCTGAAGGAGGAGGTGTGTGTGTGTGTGTGTCATGCTTGAACACTTCTGTATGGAAATTTTATGTTTTGGTGGGAAATCTTACATTTTTGTAGGCTATATCGTATTACATCACAGTGAATCATTTACATAGTTCTTACCAATTTGTTTTATGTTTCCCTAAATAATTTCATCCCAGTGAATCATTTACGTAGTTCTAACCAATTAGTTCTTTTCTTCCCTAAATAATTATCTCAGTCTGGAACATGACAAAAGCATTCGGCTGTTTGTCTAGCAGTCTTTACAGCTTTGCCACTTCACCACCTATTTGGAAACCTATTTGGTGGTGTTTGGGGGGAGAGGCTGTTAACTGGTATTCTCCTGCGACAGGTGCGTGCTCTGAAGACGGCGCTGCCACTCCTGCAGGACCATGTGCGTGACGAGCTGCAGGGCGGCTCACGGCGAGGCGCAGACTCGCGCAGAGTCACTCCCACTCGGAGAAGGCGGACTGCAGGGACCTCCGCCAGGCATGAGGGACAGAGCTCCGAGGAAGCCGAGAGCGAGGGCGGGTGAGTGTGTGTGTGCGCGCATGCGTGTGTGTGTGTGCACTTTGCAGTGCCGGCACTACGGCCAGAATCTGTGTGTTCACCACACAGCGTGGTGCAGCAATGTTTTTGGTTCCTTTTTTTATTTAGAAAGCATGCTACCAGATCAGACTATGCACATCACACATGTTCTACAAGGCTTCTGTAAGGCAGCTCCTTAATGCTTCCACACTGCCTGCTTGAAATGGAAACAAATTCAGTTTTTCTACGCATGCCATACACAGTATAAAACATAACCTACTATCTGCTGAAAAGCTAATCTTGGCACCCTCTTTCTCCTCAGATATAATCTCAGCATAATTTCCACTTAATATACATCTTTATGTTATCATCTGTTTACCTGAACAGTCCAAGGACACACATGTAGCCCAGTACTTTTGCAACTTGCCTAGGGCTTAAAGTCACAGGTGCCATTTGATGATTAATAATGAGCACCACAGCTTTTTGAAAAACGTATTTAAACACCTGGGCCTGCACAGTTGTAGCCTGTGCTCTTTATTTAACTGCAGTGTTTAGCTTTACAGATGTGTAATATTGTATAAAATGTAAGTTGAGTAAGGTTGGGAGGTCCAATGCTGTCTTTAAGAAACACACACACACACACAGATTTAATGTAAATAAAGGAGACAAATATAGATAAATTGCTGTAATCCTTCTAACGGGTCAGCATTTATCAGACCTACTGTGTTCACTCAGTCCCCTCTGTTCCTGTAGTAATGATATTTTCACTCATCCCTTAGATCTTAGTCTGAGTTAATCAGAACCGTTTTATCATTGTCCTGTTGATTTGTTGGCCAAGTCACACACACACACACACACACACAAAGACACACACACAAGTAAAGCGAGGCGTTTTGCACGCTCAGTCTCACGGGCCCTGACTGAGAGCTTCGGTATGTGCTGTCGGTTTTTACTCAGTGGAATCCTGCAGCAGTGCATGACAACTCCTCTCCTCCAATCCTCTGCCAAATACCTTGGTCACATGCCAGGCAGGAGTAACATCAACACAAGATGACTTTTCACAAATGAAGGGTTATTCCAGATAGAGGGAAACAGTCCATCAGGGGGTAATGAGGAGTTAAGGCTTTTAAGGATAGCAACTATTTTAAAAACATGGCCTCAATCAGTAGCTTTACATCTCATAATTACCCTCATGCATTCATTTGTTTGTTTGTTCATTCATTATTTCAATCATTCATTCATCAATCATTCATTCATTATTCATCCAATCATTCATTCATCAATCATTCAATCATCAGATGCTGTGTTTATATAACCAAATTTTTTTTTTAGTTTCCTAGCCCCTAGAATGAAGACATGCATTACTTGGTGTCTATTGGAAACTTAATGAAGCAGGTCTGAAAAAACAGGTAGTGTTCCCTTCATATAGATGTACTACAGATAGGAAGACCTTTATGTGGAAGTCATGTTGGAAGCGTAGGGTAGTTTTGCAAATCTCTGGTACCGTTGTTGCTGAAGCAATAAGGATTTTGTCACTTGCTTACTTCATCCTGTCGTTGGCATTACATGTCTACTTGCATTTTTGCTGTTTTCAGTTACCGGTACATAGATTCTGTTCTGAGTTGCAAAAGACCACCTTTCTTTTTTAACTAATGAAATGATTGTGTTATAAAATGGGAAAGTGAAGAGAAGTGCAAATGGAACGGTTATGTACGGTTATGGCTTTAGGTAGAGATTAGTGGGGATGTTTACATAGGAATTGCTGACACTGTATAACTTGTGTTTACAATTGAACAGCTATGTGCAATTATTTTGTAACATGTCAGCGTGTGGTGTGTGTGTGTGTGTGTGTGTGTGCTTGCTGAGTGCTGTTTTGGCGATCGGTTCCTGGGGCTTGCACACGCTGCCGTGACATGCCTCCCCACTAGAACTCTCCATCTTGTCCCGACATGGACAGGCACATCGGGGCCGCTTGCCCACTGGGGGGCGGAGCCTTCACCTGGATTGACTCCCTCTGTGGCATTCCAGCACTGTTAGTCTCCTGATCAAAGCCTGTTCGTGCTGTGTACCCATGTACCCTTCTCTCTCTCACACTCACACACACACACACACACACGCACACCCACAAATAGGGGTGGGCAATATAGACGATATATACCGTATGCAATATGCATTTGGCCAATGATAGAGATTTTGGGTCATATCGGCATACCGTGATAGGCTCATTGCGTCTCCACAACCATGTGAAAAAATGTTGACCTGTAGCTTCACCTTATTGATAGCACCTTTTCATTCTTACAACGAAACTGTGTAAGAGCCTATAAATTGAACAGCTACTGCCTGACACAAATGCAGCTTATCAGTTTACTTCTGTGTGAATTTGAGAGTCCAATATAAACACCTCCGAACGATGACTAAGCAACTGTTGTACATATTGACTTTATGCTATGGTAACCATTAAGAAACTGTTATGCTGTAAGTTACACACCAAAGTATACCGTGATATATATCATCTACCGTCTATGGTTCAAAATATATCGCAATATAAATTTTAGACTATATCGCCCACCCCTACCCACAAACACTCACACAAATACACACACACACATACATGTACACACATACACACAAACACATCTCCTATCGTGTCACACACACTCACACACACCTCCTTTTGTGTGACACCCACACACACACACACACCGCTCCTATCCTGTGGACACAAAAATCCCCATGCTGCTGGTGGCGGGCAGGGAGGCCTGGAGCAGTTCTGGATGTCAGTAATGGATGTCAGGCTAATGTGGAGTGCTCCTTTCAGCTTGTGCATGTATGCGTGCATGCTGAGGTATACGTGCGTGCACAGGGTGTTTTTGGCACCTGGACTTGTACGAGATATCGGTTGAGGTGTTACAGGTAGAATTTTATTTCACACAAATGACTTGGCCCCATCTTGTTTTTCTTTTTCTCAGAGCAACAAAAAAATCTCCAAACATACCTGTGGTTTGGCCATCAGATGACAAATTGCAGAATGATATTCTGCACCTGTAGTGGATTTTTTTTAATAGTTGAAAAAGACCAAAGATGAGTCTTCAACCAAAGTATGTTGATACTGTGCTACTTTTAATTTGTGAGCATTGTTTTGGCACACTTGAAATAAAACAATATACATGTTATTATTAATAGTAGTATTAATATACACTGCTCAAAAAAATAAAGGGAACACTAAAATAACACATCCTAGATCTGAATGAATGACATATTCTTATTAAATACTTTGTTCTTTACATAGTTGAATGTGCTGACAACAAAATCAATTGATTGTCAATCAGTTTTACTTCTTGAGTGGACAGTTTGATTTTAACAGAAGTGTGATTGACTTGGAGGTTACATTGTGTTGTTTAAGTGTTTCCTTTATTTTTTTGAGCAGCTTATATTGCCTGATCAGTGAGTGTGCTGTGATGATTTTGCTCTCGCAGTCCCTCTTTGTTTACTGGTGACAAACGCAAAGCCATTGCACATGTCTTCTTCTCAGTCCCACATCGAGAGCCTGCGTTCAGTCTTAAAGGCCAGATCAGTGGGCCTGGAACCCAGCTACACACCTACCTCAGGTGGGTAATTATCAATCTCCACCCAGCCGAAGCTTAAAGATCCCACTTTAAAGGATGGAGAAAATTCCAGCCCTTCGGGCAGTGACTTGGCCCGTGATTTGCCTGTGAGACGATCCCGCGGTGGAGTTGAGCCGAGGTTGGGTGAGGTCAGACCCACACTGCCTGAGTGCATTGGTCCTGCCGCTTGCCGTTTGACCTGCAATCTGATGTCCTCATTGAACAATGGTTCCAGGGACCACAGAAATGAACACGGTCTGATATTGTAGAACATTCAGGAAAGTGCAAAAAGATTCTTGATTTTAATTAATGAAAAGTGATCTTGGATTACCTGACAAGTTTTTAGTGAAATACCAGAGATTAAATTTACTTCTTATAATTTATGAAACATAAAAGTCTGAAAGCTTATGTCAAGCTAGTCATGCAGGAAAGTGCAAAAACAGGAAAGTGCAAAAAAAAACCCCTCCATTTTAATTAATGAGAAGTGATCTTGGATTACCTGACAAGTTGTAAAACTTTAGTGAAATACTAGAGATTAAATGTACTTTTAATTTATGCAACTTATTGGTCTGAAAGCTTATGTCAAGCCTGTCAGGCCAGACGTAGAATGTCAGAAACTGATGAATCATGATGGGGACAAGGGTTGTATGATCAGGCTTGCAGGATGATATGATCAAGTATTACAACTCACAGAAGCACAGCGGACTTTAGACTTGGCACAAGTGGATTAGTTCAGACATATGCGGTAGGTTCATTTGGCTACAGTTTTAGCCCCGTATTTTCACATTCCTGAAGCATTAGCGTGATTAACTCGCTGTGCGTTGTCTTTCTTCTGGCCTGCCTCAAATCAAAGCTCGTTCTTGGCAAAAAAAAACTGTGGAGATTACTGCATGTTGATTCATAAAAATGCAGTGAGGGAGAGTGAACTGTGCAAACGCCAGAGTCATCCGTTGTCTTAAGCCCGTCAGATTGTCTGCAGAGTTTGCAGACGTCTTAGACCGTGACTGGCTTTTGTGTTTGTTTTGTATGATGTTCTGTATACACAGCAATAGGAAATATGTTTAAGTATCTGTCTTTCTCTATGTCTGTGTGTGTGTGTGTGTGTGTGTGTGTGTGTGTGTGTGTGTGTGTGTGTGTGTGTGTGTGTGTACCTGTGCATATGAGTAAATGGACATGTGCAGTGTTTTCTTCTGTCCTCTGCAGTCACATTTGTGTGTTTGTGCATCTGTGTGTGTGGGTGTTTATGTGCATCTCGGACACCTGCTCTTGGTTGATCAGAATTGAGATCATTCGATTCTTTGGCAGTGTATTTGTTGTCTCTCTCTCTCGCTGTCTCTCTCTCTCTCTCTCTCTCTCTCTCTCATCAGTGTCTATGTGTCTGTCATCGTCCTTCTTCCTCTGCCATCAGTCTTTCTCCTGTCATACAGCGGGCCCAACAAGGTCTGTTTTTTCTTTCTTTCTGTCTTCTTTGGATGTTGTTTCTTTAACAGCCTTGTGTCGGAACTCGTAAATTCCGTCGTCACGGCTCCCATCCCAGTCGAGCTCCTCCGCATGGCCTTCAGGCCTCAAGGCTGTCATGACTTGCATAACAAACATGCCAATGAAACAAACCTATTTATTACCAGTGAAGGACATTTGTTTAGAAATAAACTGTGATTGTTTATTCAGAGGCAATCAAGGTGTGTCTGTTTATGTGTAGAATGTTTTTATCGCTTCTTTTGTTGTTTTTTAAGAGAAGAAGATACAAGATGTTCATCCAGTGAATTAATGCTGGTATTTAAGATGTCAACATAAATCCTCGACTACAGTGTTGTAGTAAGGCAGCTGTATTATTAGCGGTATAAATACTAGAAACTTACTGCAGCAAGTTACAGGTATGTTTTACACTCAATGTTCAAATGTTTGACAGTGAATGTTTTGTCGCCATCAGCAGTAAGCAAGACTATAGCCACAGTTAATACGCACAGTTAATTATAATGCCGTGTCACATTGATGCACAGTATATCAATAATACCTACACTAGTTTTATTGAGCGCTTGCATTGCTGCCTCTTAGATCATTCATTTACACTGAAATACGAGAACTGGCTGAAATCGTACTCTTGTCAAGCTGCTATAATTTATGCCCCTGTGAGCATGTGTCTGTGTGTGAAGGAGAAAATGAGCAAGAAAGTGATGGAGAAAGGAAACGAAAAAGACGAGTAGTGCATAATCTCGTCATTTCATACGTTTATTGGTCTTCATGCATCATATTGTTGGAGAGCTGCTGGCATTTTGGCGCAATGTGAATGCTCAGTCAGGGAAAGCTTCCCCCGGTCTTTTTGACAATATGTTATTCTTCCGTCCTCAAACACAAAGGAGTGTTTTGTGCCAGGACGAGACTAGGCCAAGACGCTGAACTTTAATGACTTTAATGATCCCCTGCCCCTCCCCGTGGCTTTTTCTTTCCCAGGGCTCAAAAGCATAACTGACTCGACCTGGTGAACGAACCGCTTGCCCACACACTCAGCAAGTTTCTGTTTCCTCAAATGACAAAAACACAGGCCTCATTATTCGCCTTGTCACAGACCCAAATTCTAGTGTTGTTTAGTTTTGCCCAGGGTGCTATCCTTCTGCTACACCAACAGGGGGCAGCACACCCTCCTCCCCATTCAGGGGAGTTAAGCTCTGTGGCTCTGTACTGATGAGGCTGCTCAGTTCTTAGGATGCGATGTGGAAGTGGACTTTGTTTTGGGGGCAAGCCCTGTGTATTGGACAATGCTAGTGAGGATGCAAATATGCCATACTGTATGAAAGTCGAAGTCCTGGTAAAAACATATTGTGTATCTTTTGTAACATAATATGGTTATGGTTATGTTTTTTTGTTTTCAGGTGATTTTACCCAAAGCTAAATTACTAAATGCACTATGGGTCTGCTTGGGCTTGGGTGTTTCAGTATTCAGGGATGCACAAAAATGTGATAAATGTGAAAAAAGATAGAGAGCACCTTCAATAGGTGGCGCTAAACCACACAGAATTATTTGTTTGGTCAACGCTGTTTGGATGGCAGCAGCTATTATTACCCCCCCCCCCCCCCCCCCCCCCACACACACACACACACACACACACACACACACCTCCCTGACCCCTCAGGTCATGTTACCAGGCCTTCACCTAGGTAACCGTTGCTAGACACTCTGAAGCTTGCGCTCACACACTGCTGTGCTGTCCCACGTTGGAGCCGCCGGCTAAGCTGTGGTTTGGAAAGGACCTCATTATTGGATTATCTCCGGCATAGAGTGGAGCATTCATTCACTCATCTGTTCACTCGTTCATTCGGTGGCGCTCTCGTTTTCGTGACACAATAGGCCGAAGATCAATCCATTCTGGTCTTCCCTCGAGACCGTGCTCCACAGACGCATTAACCTGTCATTGGAAATGTTACCGTGCGGTTGCCCTGGTTATGCTTGGAATGCTAAAGGGCTTTTATTGCCTCCCTCCCCACTGTTACACTTATTGCTTAATCAGGAGGGGCATACAGGGGCATGAGAACTCGCTGTTGAGCCACCTTTCTTTCCCAGCATGCAATAGGCCTCTGGTTAGGCGGGCTGATGTGCTGCTGAGGGCCCAGTCCTCAGTAAGGCCTATTTGTTCCCACCTTCTCTTAGAAGGGGTGTGTGTGTGCGTGTGTGTGTGTGTGTGTGTGTGTGTGTGCGTGTGTGTGTGTGTGTGTGCGTGTGTACATTGAGGACTAAAGAATAGATAGCAGGATAGCCTCTGAGTGAAATAAGTGTCAGACATGGAGATAGATATCACATTTCTTCCCAATGGGCAGAGCATACAGGATACGTACGATATCTGTTTTATGACTTCATTTAAATATAAGACTGTGAATATGAGACAGTCCATGAGGATGCCATTGCTGGGTGTTTGATATGTTAAGACATCAGCCATCCATGAGTAGTCTTACATCAGCAAGGTTTCTCTGCCAAAGTAAAAAGTGAAGAAAAAAATGGTGTTGTACATACAGCACGTACATAAACTTGTTTAATGACAAAAGAAGTCACTCTACTGGTTATTCATGAATAACTCTGTGCTGTAGCCAACGGTGATGCTAGTATCATGACCATGGGATAATAGGAGCTCAGTTTCAGAAAGATGTAGTCATTATTGGGGGGGGAGTCATTTCTTTTTTCCAGTGTGTGTTGAATGGGGTTGAATGTCTTCTTTAGTGCTATCTGTTTTCTTAATCAGTTGAGTCATTTAGTTCTGGTGAGAAAGAAGTTATGAGACTTTAATCTCAATCAGACAAAAAAAGTGGATGAGTTGTGAATTTGTATATAATTTAGTGTTTGACAGATATCCTCTGAAGAATGTTAATTTACGACACAGTTGTGATAATTAGCAAAACGTCTGGTAGCAAACCTAATGGTTGGCTTTGGATTAACCTGCCCACATTGACTCAGTAAGTTAATTGATGCCTTTGGCCAATCGATGTTTTGCTGTTTGGTTGTGGCCTATTGTACTTAAGAACATTGTCTTCATTAAACTTGTTTTCACATTAGTAAGCCTGGAGCTATTTATATGGCCCACATACACACACACACACACACACCCCTCCACAGGTTTTCCTACTTTTTCTACCTTTTTAAATGCATATTTATTTAGTCTGAGAGCCCTAGGGGGCCGAGTTGTCAGTATTCTTACTTTTACTCTTGGGTGCGGCAGACTTTAATAATCACACCTTCTGTCTGTGTGTGTGTGTGTGTGTGTGACACACTGTGTAGGGTTTTATGTAATACACGTGTGTGTGCGTGTACACACACACACACTCACATACAGTATATGCTTGTGCGCTACCAGTAAATAAGTAGCCGACGGTGCTGTGTTCTTTGTGTGTCTGTCAGGAGCAGGAGCCAGCACCAGCACATCCCAAACAGCTCCCAGTACGCCCCACCTGCCTCCCCCCCCCCCCCCCCCCCCCCCCCCCTCTGCCCCCACCCCACTGTCACACCTCACCTCCCTCTATACTGCACTTTCCCGCACATTACGCAGGCACTTTCCCTGCCAGCACTTAATGAAGCCCTTTCATGTGTCCCGCCTTTCACTCTCCCACTTATTCACTCACTCCACTGCTTCATCCCTCTCTCCATCTCTCCTTGCCTTACCTCGCCTCTATCGTTACTGCTGAGCTCCCTGTGCACACTTTCTTTCTTTCTCTCTCTCTCTCTCTCTCTCTCTCACACAGGCCCAAAGTGTTAATGCACACCCTCGCAATTGGAACAGGGGGACTTTCAAAGGAGCTCGTAAAGTATTTTAGAGAAAAAAAATTAGATGGTAGATGGAGGTGTTTCATGCCTTGGCATGACCGACACAAACAACCCCTCTAGTGTTTCTGGAGGTGGAGGTGTCCATGGTTTAGTCGTCCGCTGGGGCTTCGCGTGCCATTGGTGGTAATGGGAGCGAGGTGTAGGATTTGTTTACAGACTTTGATGTGAGGTGGATCAGATCAATTACCCCAGCACACAGTGATTATATAAAATGATCATGAAAACTGAAAACATGAAGACTTTGGATGTTATTGTTGAGTAGTTGTTGCTGAAGACTGTCTTTAGTTAAGTAGTTTAGATGCTGGCACTTCAGATTGCGTGTTTGTGGTGTGTGTGTGTGTGTGTGTGTGTGTGTGTGTTTGCAAGATTGTACTCATTCATCAACTTGTCTCTCTGTACAGGTTAATAGATAGAGAGACAAATGGATAGATGGATAGGTCTTTGTGTGTGTGTGTGTGTGTGTGTGTGTGTGTGTAGTCTTTATTGTCCTATAGGGATAATTCAGGGTCAATTCATATACAGCATATTTCAAGCAATGCATACACAGTCTTACAGACATACTGTAAACATAACATCCAGCAGAACATATTATCGATGACATAAATCGCCCCCACAATGTGTCACTTATCACACATCACAAGAGAGAGGTTGACACAGCAGACAACATAGCACAAAATAAAATACAGGGAATGGACGACTGTGGACATAAACATCAGCACAGTGAGCACTGTTGAAACTTCTGTCCATGGTGTGGGATATATATGGAGCTAGTTGTATCATAGTGAGCTCTGTTCACACTTATGTCCATAGTGTGGGATATGCAGCCCCAGTCTTTATTAGGGCTGGGTATCAATGCAGATTTCCTGAATCGATCCAATTCCGATCCACAAGTTCATGATCTGATCAAATTCTCGATCCGATTCAATTTGGTATCGATTTATTTACAGTTTTCTTTTTGTCAATACTAGTTTCTATACTAGCTTAATCATTTAAGTGGAGTACATTACTGAGTTGGGCTGTACAATATTATCTGTGGACAGTTGATTTTGCCACTAAGTGGTTATTTTATAATTGATCTAATCCAGTTATAGTATTGCGTGGTCGCAAGAAGTAGTGCTCTGCCATCAGGAAAAGATCGATCCACGAATTTTTGAATCGATATTGTATTTTTCTAACGAGAACCGATATTGATCGGTGAATTGATTTTCTGAACCCAGCCCTAATATATGTATATATACTGCAACCCCCTCCTTGTCTTTATATATATATATATATAATGTGTGTGTGATATATATATACTGCATTTCAGCACATAGGGGTTTAGTGAGCATTTTCCACACCTAGTGTATGCATCTAATTTCAGTATAATAGCCTCTCCTTTGTGACCTACAATCATTTTTGCTGTGTAGCCTAGTTAACACCATTGCCCCCCCCCCCCCCCCCCCCCCCCCCCCGTCCTCCTCCTCCTCTTCTTTACCCCTTCTCTGGTCCAGCTACATGACGGCCATGACGGATTCCGAGGAGGATGAGGACAACGAGAGAGACGCCGAGCAGGAGGGCGACGAGGAGGAGAAGCCGGAGGAGCCGGACGAGCTGAGCGTCCTGCTGGAGCAAGCTGACGTCCTGCACGCCAAGGAGGCAGAGAGAGCAGAGGCACTGGCCCCGATGTTGGAAAAGAAAGGCCAGGTGAGTGTGGCAGGACACCCAGATAGCACACCCACTGTAGCAGAGCCTAGCTGATCGCCGTGAGCTAGCCTTGTTACAGCCAGCGTTTCCCCGCTGTGCCTGTGTCTATGTCTGCACATGTTGTACTGTAATTGCCACACTTATTGAACTTTGCACGTGATTAGTTGCTAAACCTCATTCCATTAGCTTGAATGCACACACGTGTAAATGACATTAAAGTAGAATCTAATCTAATCTAATCTATTTATTGCGCTTCTACACCAAGCCAGGCCTGATCAGCGTGGTCCAACCTTAGCCTAAACCCACAGTGTCTCTGTGCCTGTGTCTCCAAACTGGTCCACTTAGGACATGATCTGACAGGGAGCAGATTGTTTTGCGTGTAAAACACAAGCTGCTCTACAGTTGGAGTGCAATCATAAGGCACAGAATCCTCTCGAGCTATCCCTGCTCTCGTTTTCACCTAACTAAAATAGCTTGAAACAAGACAACCACAGCATATTTTTTGTCAAAACCAACTCTCATGACATTATTTTAGACAAGAGACCACCACAAAATTAATGAAAATACTATGGAATGAGACCTTTAACAAACTTCCTCAGACATCAGCTGATCTTAGGCAGTCGTTGCTCCTGTGATATTTTTTACTTCGTATGCTGTTAGTAAACTTCAACAGTGTTCCTCAGACACCAGCTAATCTTAGGCCGTTGTTACTCCTGTCAGATTTTCTAGTTACCATTTGTATGCTGTTAGCCAACTTCATTGCTAAGAGCTAACAGACATTGCTAACTTCAACTACCAGCTCCATCTTAGGCAGTCGCGCCAACTTTGTTCATCCACATCACTCTCTGTCTAAGGGACTGCTTTAGCATAGAGAAGCACTGGTTTCACTGGCCTCACATGTCTGCTAAGTGCAAACACTTGGGTTTCTGCCCAGACGTTGGGTACTCTCTCTCTTCTGTCATTAAAACACTACCTTAATTGATTGATTGCTAAATTGATTTAGTTAATCACCACTAACACTTCACAGCAGGATCAGGGAGGTGAGAGCAGGATAGCTCCCAGCAGGGAAGAGCACCCTCTCACGGAGGACCCGCAGCAAGCAGAGAGCAAGGCCCTGGTAGCTGACCAACAGCACAGGGCAGAGAAGGGAGATTATCAGATAGCGCCACCGAAAGGTCCACGGGTCACAGGGTGGGAGGGGGGGGGGGGGGGGGGCAAAAGAGATTTTGGGGGGGGGCAAACAGTATAGCTAAACAGCAGGAAAGAAACAGACATTAGTCCCCCCCCCCCACATCCCAAATTACATATGTCCTTTAAAAAACGAATCCTGCAAGACTTTCATGGTGGGCACACTTCTGTGGGATCACTTTAGCTTAAAGAGAATGAAGGATTTGCATTCTTGGCCAAGACTGCAGTGTACATGTAGTCTGTCATTCACCTTACCTAAGGTATCCAAACCCCTGGTCAAGCAAGTTTTATGTTGCTCAGTACGAGCAGTGGTAATGACCTATTTTGATACCGGGCAAAAATAATTCTGGGCCTAAACTCAATTCTGAGAATCTGCCCTCTGCCCTCCTGCTGAGTCACTGTGCTTGGCGCTGGAAGACTGCAGCTGCTTGGGATATTGGGATGGCAACCAGGCTCTGGGTGTTTGCTCAGGCAACAGAACCCCAGATATTTGCCTGACTTTCTTTTGACTCCTAGGTTACGCATCCCAGAGCCCATTTCAATGAGTGTAAATGAAGTGCAAAGTCAGGACAAGGTTTGTGTTGTGTATGAGCTAAAGCTTGTTGCATGGTGTGTGAGAATATTATGCTAACGTGCCTCATGTTGGCACTAGGTATTCAATTAGCAAATAGTTTTGGAGTTATTAAATTGGCCTTACTTTCACTGTAGACTTTGCACTTCGCCAGTTAATCTTTAAGGAGGATCAAAAGCTTAATTTTGATTAAAAGAAATGCAGCCAGTATCTGCCATTGGAGCTATTCTAAAGTACACTAATAATAAGGATTATGGACTGATGCTAAATGTCATAATACATCAGATGTATGAAATTATAGACAATGATAACCAACATCAGCTGCGCAGTTCATTATGGGACATAAACATCAGAATATACTGTATTCCGGCGTCTTGGGTGTGCATCATTTAAAAAACGGAAAATTAGACACACGACACATTAAATTGGTAAACAAGTAAATTGGGCATGCTAAAACTCAGTTCAAAGCAACGTCATGGGCTGTAAAAAGGGCAAATGCTGCCGGACGCTTTGAAAAGATATATTGAAAAGTCAGCTTTTTCGGCAATATGGATCCATACTGTTCCACTTGATGTTCAGCGGGGAAACTTTAATCAGTGATACGCATCAAGGGAGAGAGACGGGTTTCACAGAGCATTGACGCTTGTATCTTTAGTTGAAGAAAAATATACTAAGTTTAAAAATGTTATTAAGAGGGGTAGTCATGAAAGCTGGTTCTAGCCAAATGTTACGCCTGTCTATATACAACAGATATTACAGCATTGGAATATAACATGAGGAATATACAATGTTATAAAGAACTGTTGGTCAACTTTAGGATTATATTACCAACAAGTATACAAACACTGCATGGATTTCTTACATAAAATGCATAACCAATATTGATTGATTGATTGAATAATTGATTGATTGAATGACTGATTTAATGGTTTGTCCATTGATTAGCCCCTGATGCATTGATGTGTTCCTGCTAGGGGTCTGAAGATGAGAGTAGGGTAGAGCTATGCAGGGGAGAGGTAGCAGATGATCGGCAGGCGCTGCTAGACAAAGCAGACTGCTTGCACACCATAGTGGAAGACAGAGCAGCTGCTCTGGGTATGCTACTCCAGAGGAGAGGAGAGGTGATGTTTAACAACCTAACAACCCTCTAACAATCTATACTCTGTGTGTGTGTGTGTGTGTGTGTGTGTGTGTGTGTGCTTCACTGTTAAGGCCAGATTACAGGTGCTACCAACCAAATGCAACCTGGCATTATGGTACCCTGAAAAACACCACCCACATTGCATAATGCATTCTGATTCTGACCAAAAATCTTGAATCTGTTGCTCACATTTTTAATGGTTGCAACATGTACAAAGGACTTTATACTGCACGTAATGACCGTATTGTTAATCTTGTTGCCAGTACTGTTAACAACCTCCTACCAGAAAATGTAGTCATGTACAAACCCTCCCGTGTTTGTAACATCCTTAACACACCTTATGTGGTGTTTCTGGACAGAGACAGAAGGCAGGTGCTGGTCCTTGAAGTGGGGTGTGTCTTTGATCTGTACATGGACATGGCTTTTTATGATAAGATGACCAAGTATCAGCCCATTCTTACAAAGATGGGTGATCTAGGATTTACATGTAAGTTGATAGTGCTGATATTTGGCAGTCTAGGACATGTGCACAAATCAGCCATCAGTGGGTTAAGACTGGCAGGACTAACAAAAGGAAAAGCCAAACAACTTGCAAAATACTGTTCTGTATCAGCAGTGATAGGCAGCCTTGCTGTGTGGCGCAGGCGTTGTTTTCTGTACCCTTGAATGCTAAAGTGTTTTCACTTCTGAAAATATTTGAATCCTGTCTGTAGTAATATGATTGGTGGGTTCAAATGAATAATCCAAATGTATGTGTGTGTGTGTGTGTGTGTGTGTGTGTGTGTGTGTGTGTGAGAGAGAGAGAGAGAGAGAGAGAGAGAGAGAGAGAGAGACACACTCACACACACACACGCACACCACATTATTTCTTTCAAGAGGAGAGGAGAGGTGATGCCCACAGTTTAACAGCCTATACTGTATGTGTATGTGCATGAGAGAGAGAGAGAAGGACATTACATTATTTGCGACTGCTGTGCGTTTTGTGTCCTTGCCCCTGTGGCTCCTACTGTAGGTGCTAATGTTAATTGTAAAACGCCACAAGACAGTTGTATTGTTAATGGAATGGAATGCCATGGAATTCACGACCCCACTCATACCTCTGTTGTCATTTCTGTGCTATGTAGATTTCTAACTTGACTAACACAAAACCACTTCTTTTCGCTACACATTGACTCATTCAAAGCTTACTCGCTCTTACTAGTTCTACATTAAGTGGATGGACGTGGACGCTATGATCAAAAGCAGGTTGTCATTTCGATCTGTCCTTGTGAAGCATCACACTGCGTGGTGGGAGGAGTTTTTAGTTAAAAGGGTAGTATGCGCGGTATACGCGTGGGTGCGCTATGCAGAACACGTGTTCGTGTTAAATACGTGAAAATACGGTAAATACACACTCTGAAAAATGGATCAAACAGTGGTATAAATATGATGTGATTTAAATGTTTAGTTTGCAATATAAGATTAGTGGTTTGTTGTTTCCTAATGCAAAGTGTCTCGTCTCCTGTCTTTGCCCAGTTTGAACAGGACTATGCCTTCATGTGGCGACTGGCGCGGGCCTACGCCGATGCCCACGACAAGGCCCCGGATCGGGAGGAGAAAAAAAACATGGCCGAGTCAGGTAATGATCCCTTTCATGAACTTCCTGTCGCCCCTCGTTCTGTCCCCCCTCATTTGCCTTTAATTGGATAAGACAGTGGAGAATGACAGGAAATGAGTGGGAGAGAGAGGTGGGGTAGGTTTAGGAAATGACCTCGGGTTGGACTCAATCCTGGGTCCCCGGATTTATGGTGAGGCGTCTTAGCTGACTGAGTCCCCTTGTTCTGTTACTTTATAGCCTGTGTACCATCCAGTTCTCCCACATAAGACTACCATCAACAACACTCTGACTGGCTTCAGGGGCAGCACCATAAGTGAACAGGGGTTCCTGGTGGAACCAGAGTGCGAATCCAACCTTTGTCATCATTTCCCAGTACTTCCACTTTCTCTCGCCAATGCCCTATTACAGTAAAAGGCAAAAAGCAGCAGGAACAACAACA